>JAKZAP010000010.1:21323129-21656125 GCA_023053575.1 Branchinecta lynchi
ATCTTTTCGAAAAAGATATATTCAAATAATGTATACAACGGATACGTCAGCTACGATGCTTCATCAGCGATATTTCGGCCCTTCTTGGCAAGGGTCCTCGTCAGGCTGTCAATCTTCAGGGTCAACGTCGGGGAAGGAAACAAACCTGTAATAGATAACTGAAGCTTCTACCGACTATAGATATCTTATTCGAGCAAATTGCTTTCAAATGCTACTGTAAGGAAAACAAGAGCTATGAGCTCCTATGACACTTGTTACGAGTAGGTGATGCAAGAAAGTAGATGAGAATGTCACAAAATACCACCTTCAACCCTCTAGGTTCGGACCTAGAAATAAGATATCTAGTTTCACTCGAGTCTGAGTATTTCTGGCATTGCGTTGGATCATCTAGGGCACATTACTTTTCTACCTTTTAAGTTTAGATCCACTTTTTTCATTCCTAAACATGCCACACTATTTCCGGTACCCAACCCTCCCTCCAACTCTCCTGCCACGGCCGAATCTGGTTCGGACAAATAAATGAATCATCTAAAGCATCTTCTCTTACCGCCCTGAGCATTTTTCGGGAAAATGCTTGAGCACCGTGCTTGGATTCGGTCCGGATCCTAAAATATGTCATCTAGGGCCTATGATCTGTCTACTTTCCAAGTTTCATTAAAATCGCTCCACTCGTAACCACTCGGCAAGCCAGAGAGTTTCCGAGACTCTCCCTCCTACTCCCCTCTCTGTGACCGAATATATTCGGACGCCAAAGAACGAATCTGGGAGGCATAAACCCAGTCCGGTCCAACTTGCATCCCATTCGGCACATTTGTTTGGTTTCTGTGCACGTCAAAAAGTTGCCGGACCCACCTCCAACTCCCCCAATCATGGCTGCATGTGGTTCGGAAACATGTTTTGCATATCTAGGTCATCAGGTCTCATCACCCATAAAGTTTCACTCGAATCGGACCACCTGTTCGCAACCTAGCGAAGTCAGTAATTTCCGGATTCCCATTCCCTTAGCTCCCTCAAAAACGGTCGGATCCAGGAACGGAAGTTTTCTTAGGCTTCGTGTCGGGTTCTTAAGTCTCTTTGGTCGGGTCAATAATATGCCCGCCAAGTTTTATCGTCCTTGGCACATCTGGAAGTGTCATAGCTCGCGATCACTGGAATTCCGGGAAACCTCCTCCAACTCCTCCCCCCTCCCCCAAAGGGCACCGGTAAGATCTGATTATGTCAAGGACGTGTTTACGTGGCTTATGCTTGTTTTTCCTACGAAGTTCTATCCCGATCCCTCGACTCTAAGCGTTTCACGAGATTTCCGGTGGCCTGGCCCTCCCCCCCCCCCCCCCCACAAGTATCGGATCCGATCCCGGACTTAACGTGGAAAATCTGGGACGATAGCTCTTTCCACTTGCCAAGTTTCATTGAAATCCGTTCACCCAAAATTATGCATGCCACAAGATTCCGGATTCCCCATCTCCATGCCCCCCACGATGGTCGGATCAGGGGAACAACTATTCTCAAGGCAGTCTGTTCGGGTCCCTGATATGCCTACCAAATTTAATCGTCCTAGTATCAAACTCACGGGATCACCTAATTCCCCCCACTGTGCCCGAATCCGGTCCGTCATGTCAACGATGAATCTACGACTTGAGCAAGTTCTTCCCACCAAGTTTCGTCCCAATCCCTCCGTTCTAAGCGTTTCCCAAGATTTCTGGTTTCCCCCTCCAGCCCCCCCCCCAAAGTCACGGGATCCGGTCCGGATTTTAAGTGGGTCGTATGAGGCACGAGGTCTCTCCAAATATCCAATTTCATTGCTATCCGATCACCCGTTCAAAAGTTATAAATACCTGAAGATTCCGGATTTCCCCTCCCTCCACTCTTCCCACGATGCTCGGATCGGGGAAGTGACTATTTTCAATATCCTAGCACATCCGGAAGTACGAACCAGCGGGATCACCGGAATCCCCCAACCAACCCCCCACAGAGCCCGAATCCAGTCCGGTTATGTCAACGATGTATCTAGGACTTGTTCTTGTTCTTCCCACCAAGTTTCATCCCAATCCCTCCACTCTAAGGCTTTTCCAAGATTTCCGGTTCCCTCCCTCGGCCAGATCCGGTCCGGATTTTAGACGGATCGTCTGAAAGATCAAGTTTCATTAAGATCCGATTGCCCATTCAAAAGTAATAAACACCTATAGATTCCCCCTCCCTCTAACCCCCCCCCCCCCCCCTCCCATGATGCTCAGATCGGTGAAGTGGCTATTTCCAACTTATTTTTTTCGGGTCCCTGATATGCCTGCAAAGTTTCGTCGTCCTAGCTTATGTGGAAGTGCCCAAACAAGCAAAACCTGGACAGACCGACGGACGGACAGAAATTGCGATCGCTATATGGCATTTGGTCGAAGCGCCAATGCCATAAAAACTATTCCTGAGATTTAATTATTCACAAGGCCACTGTTTTTGCTGCACGACTGGGGCGATGACAGGAAGGGTTTTTTTCTGTATTTTGATCAACTTTGGTTTTGTTATTAATAAGGGTATGAAAAATTAAATTTTATTCCACTAATAACCTTGTTCCACGTTTCTATTAGGGAGTACTCGCCTGTATCTATTACTTTTAATAATCACTGCAAGGAAAAACTAGTGCTGAGATTTAATTTTTGAAACGGGTGTTTTTTTTTTTTTTTTTAAGTGTGTTGAAAATAAGTATATTAACATGTAATTGACTATCCGAAGCTAGCGTGTTTCTTATGCTATTATGGAGAATAAAGGAATTATTATTATTATTTTTGCTGCACGATTGGGGCGACGACAGGAAAGGTTTTTTTCTGATTTTGATCGACTTCGGGTTTGTTGTCAATAAGAGACTAAGGCTTAAATTTTTTTCCATTAATAATCCTGTTCCACGTTTCCGGTAGGGAGTACTCGCCTGCATCTTGGTAATGCCTGCTCGTTTTTTTCGGCCCAGTGCCATACAGCGATTTTAATTTCTGTCCGTCAGTCGGTCTGTCGGTCCCGATTTTACTAGTTCGGGCACTTCCAGATAAGCTAGGACGATAAAACTTGACAGGCTTATCAGGGACCGGACCAGATTAATTTAGAAACAGTCGCTTCCCCGATCCGACCATATGTAGGGGAGTGGAGGGAGGGGGAATCCGGAAAAGTTAGGAAAAATTAGATATTTTTAGCTTCCGAACGGGTGATCGGATCTTAATGAAACTATGGCATATGCCTCAGACGTTCCATTTTAAATCAAACCGGATCCTGTGACAATGGGGGGGGGGGAGAGTTGGAGGGGGAAACCGGAAATCTTGGAAGACGCTTTGAGTGGAGAGATCCAGATCAAACAAGCACAAGTCCTAGATACGTGACTGACATAACAGGAACGGATCTGCTCACTTTGGGGGAGTTTGGCGGGGGGATGTTCCGAATTTCTAGTAATCCCTCGAGTTCGCTGCTTCCTGATGTGCTAGGACGACGCAAGTTGGCAGGCATGTCAGGGACCCGACCAGATTAAACTGGAAATGGTCACTTCCCCGATCCGACCATCCGGGGGGGGGGGGGGTGGAGGGAGAGGGAAGTCAACAATTTAGGTATTTTTAACTTGCGAACGGGTGATCGGATCTTGATGAAAGTTGATATTTATGATGATCTCGTGTCAAGACGTCGCACTTTAAATCCGGGCCGGATCCGATGACACTGGGGGGAGTTGGAGGAGGGAACCGGAAATCTTGAGAAACGCTTAGAGTGGAGAGATCGGGGTGCAACTTGGTGGAAAAAACAGGCACAAGCCCTAGATACGTCATTGACATAACCGGACCGGATCCGGGCACTGTGGGGGAGTTGGGGGGGGGGCCGGATTTCTAGCGACCCCGCGAGCTCTGCATACTTCCTGATGTGCTAGGACGATGAAACTTGGGTCCGATACCTGTGGGGAGATGGGGGGGGGTCGGAAAACTCAAGAAATGCTTAAAGCAGAGGGATTGGGATGGAACTTAATGGAGAGAACTAGCATTAGGCCTAGATACAAAATTGATGGAGTCAATGGTTTCGGGGCTCTGTGGGGGGAGTTGGAGGGGTTTCCTGGAATTCCGGTAGTCGCGAGTTAGAATAGTTCCAGATGTACTAAGACAACGGAACTTTGCAGGCATATTAGTGACCCGGTTTAATTGACTTAAAAACCTGACAAAACATACCCCGGAAGTTCCTAGATTCGGCATTTTGATGAAGCGAGGG
This sequence comes from Branchinecta lynchi, assembly GCA_023053575.1. Taxonomy (NCBI): domain Eukaryota; kingdom Metazoa; phylum Arthropoda; class Branchiopoda; order Anostraca; family Branchinectidae; genus Branchinecta; species Branchinecta lynchi. The sequence continues at coordinate 21,327,354 of JAKZAP010000010.1, forward strand.
AAGGGAAAGATGGAAATTGACTTCTGGAAATTGCAAACGAGTGGTCTGATTCGAGTGAATATTAATGGGTGATAGGAATCGATGACCTAGATATGTAAAACATGCGTTCAAACTATATGCGACCACGGTTCGGGGAATTGGGGGGGGGGGGGGCTTTTGACATGCACAAAAACCAAACGGATGGACCGAATGAGATGCAAGTTCGACAGTGCCGAGTTTATACGGCCTAGATTTGTTATTTGGCATCCGGGCTGGATTCGGGGGGGGGGGGGGAGGTACCGGAAATTTACGGATAGGCTACGCTCCGATTTCAGTAAGAGTTTATGGACGGGAAGAGGGGATCAAGAGATACGACGTTTGTGTTTCCAAGTCCTCTGCCGCCACAGTGGGAGGAGGTGGAGGGAGATTGCCGGAAACTTTGAGGCTCGCATAGGGGTCAAACGAGTGCATCGGTTTAAATGAAACTTGGAATGTAGAGAGAGCGTATACCCTAGACGCCATATTTTAGGGTCCGAACCGGATAAGAAAAGGGTGAGGAGAGGTGGGGGGGTACCGGAATTTTCCAAAAATGCTCCAATTCGAGTGAAACTTGATAGATGGTATCAAAGAAGATGCTTTAGAGATGATCCATTTTTTGGTCCGAACCAGATTCGGCTACGGTAGGGGGAGATGGAGGGAGTATCGGAAATCGTGTAGCACGTCTAGGGACCAAACGAGTGGATTTATTGGCCTGAAACTTGGACATTTGAACAGTCATGCGCATTTGCTACAGATAATCCGAGACGATGCCGGAACTGCTCAAAACTGAGTGAAACTAAATACCCTATTTGTGTTTCCGAACGGCATTTTGGATGGTGGGTGTATTTTGTAACGTTCTCATCTACTTTCTTTTCCCGCCTACTCGTAATTAAGTGCCGAATGAGCTCGTAGCTCTTGTTCTTCTCGAATAGTTTGATGGAGTCCAGTGCACGTTGCAAGAAGTGGGGCTTTTACAAAATATACTGAATGGGATGGGTTTTCGAAAATATGTTCTGCAAGTGCAGATTTGAAAGTATAGTTATGACGGTGTCCGTTGGAGAGGGCGTGGTCAATTTCTCGCTCATGCTCTGCAAGTCGTTTTCCGAAAGTTACCTCTGTCCTTCCTACGTAACGCTTTCCGCAATCACAGGGTATTGAATAAATGACTCTTTGGTCCTGATTTAGGACTTTATCTTTTCCGGAGTTTAGGTAAGACAGCAAAGTATTTTGGGTTCTGAAAAGATGTTGTATTTTTTCAAGCTTTTGGACAATTTTTCTGTCACTCAACCGACGTACGAAAGATAAACGCGGGCATTTTTTTTTTTCTTCTGCCTCACAATTACTAGGGGAACTTACAGGATCTTTGGGGGCTAAATGCAGCTTCAGTCGACTTCTGATGGTCTGTTCAACCAGTTGAACGGGGTATTTCCCAACAGGACTCTACGAGAGCTTCGTCGCAAATTTTGATGGCTCGGTCGACTAGTGAGATAGAGACTACTCCGCATTTCACATATTCTGGCTGGTAGGAATCGTATGGTAAATTAAAAAAAAAAATTGTATATTGCATGAAGATTATGTAAAGTAACAGTATATTTTGTACTTGTATCTTTGTGAATATTTATTGACATTTTCCTATGCTATTTTTCGCAATGAAGAATTTTTGGATGAATAAAGTGAATTTGAATTTGTAAGTACCGATTGTTGTGGGTGGGTTTTCTGTAGACTGAGGAGACAAAAGTTCTTTCACTGAAATTTTTCCTTCATTCGAAAAAGATTCCCATTTAGTATATTTTGAAGAAAACAAAATATTTGTGCAACGTGCACCGGACTCAGTCAAACTATTCGAGAAGACGTTGACATAAAAAACAAGAGCTACGAGCTCATATAGTGGTGTGAGAAACGAGAATCTGAGGATTTTTCCGTGAATTCCGGCAACCCTCCCCACCTTGCTCGGATCCGGTCCAGATCCTAAAATATGTCATCTAAGGCATACGATATCTCTACTTTCCAAGTTTCTGTCAAATCACTCAACTCGTTAAATCCCTATGTGAGCCACAACATTTCTGGTAATCCCCCTCCAACTCCCCCCCCCCCTTCTGTGTCCGAACACAACTCGGACACGTAAACTTCTCACCTCTAACATCTCTTCTTCCCGTTCATCAAGTTTAACTCGAACTGGAGCATATCTGCAAATTTAAGGTTCCCGCTTCATCCTCCTCCTACCTTGGTCGGATCCCGTTCGGACACCAAATCAAATCTAGGCCGCATAACCTTGGTACTGTCCAACTTGCATCCCGTTCGGCCCATCCGTTTGGTTTTTGTGCATGTCACAAACTTTCCGGACTCCCTCCCAGCTCCCCAAATCATGTCCGCATGGGGTTCGGACACATGCCTTGCATATCTACGTCATCAGTTCTTATGATAAGACGTGATAAGAACTGAGAGTTGGAACCCTCCAACTCCCCCCTAAGTGCCCGGATCCGGTTCGCATTTGAAGTGGGTCGTCTGAGACACGAGGTCTTTTTAAATATCCGATTACCCGTTCAAAAGTTATAAATCCCTCAAGATTCTAGATTCCCCCTCCCTCCACTCCCCCCCCCCCACGATGGTGGGATCGGGGAAACGATTGTTTCCAAATTAATTATGTCGGATCAAAGTCGGAAGTGCCCGAGCTAGCAAAACCCGGACCAACCGACAGACCGACGGACGGATGGGAATTGCGACCGCTATACGGCACTTGGCCGAACGGCAAGTGCCATAAAAACCGAGTAGGCACAAACCGAGATACAGGCGAGTACTCCCTACCAGGAACGTGGAACTGGGTTATTAATGGAAGAAAATTTAAACCTCAGGCCCTTATTAATAACAAAACCGAATTTGATCAAAACACGAAAAATTCCTGCCATCACGCCAATCGAGCAGCAAAAACAGCAGCCGTGCCAAAAATGACATCTCAGCACTAATTTTTTCCCTCGAGTGATATCCAAAAAGTAATTTCGCCGAATACGATATATATAGTCGGTAGCAGCGTTTCCTTTTTGACGGATTTTTCCGTCAAAACCGGATATCTTGGGTCCTTAACGAATGAGAATTTGTTCTCCGGATTTATGAAAGATTTCTGAGATCTTGCGTAAATTCTACTTAGTTATTCAGAATTTTTATCATTTGTGGAAGACTGAATTTCATGAGCATTTTGTCTTCAGGTACTATCCTAACAAGAGCTACGAGCTCATATGGCACCTGTTACGAGTAGGCACGGATCGGTTATGTCAATGATATATCTAGTATTTGCTAGGTGTCTTCCCACCAAGTTTCATATCGTTCCCTCCACTCGTAGCGTTTTCCAATATTTCCGGTTGTCCCCTCCAGCTCCCCCCAAAAGTCACCGGATCCGGTCCGGATTTTAAGTGGGTCGTCTGAGGCATGAGGTCTTTCCAAATATCAGGTTTCATCGAGATCCGGTCACCCGTTCAAAAGTTATAAATACCTCAAGATTCCGGATTGCCCCTCCCTCCACTCCCCCGACAGTGCCCGAATCGGCTCGGTCATGTCAATGATGTATCTAGTGTTTGCTAAGTGTCTTCCCACCAAGTTTCATCTCGATCCCTCCACTCATAGCGTTTCCCAAGATTTCCGGTTGCCCCCTCCAGCTCCCCCCCCCCAAAAGTCACCGGATCCGGTCCGGATTTTAAGTGGGTCGTCTGAGGCATGAGGTCGTTCCAAATATCAGGTTTCATCGAGATCCGGTCACCCGTTCAAAAGTTATAAATACCTCAAGATTCCGGATTCCCCCTCCCTCCATTCCCCCGACAGTGCCCGAATCGGCTCGGTCATGTCAATGATGTATCTAGTGTTTGCTAGGTGTCTTCCCACCAAGTTTCATCTCGATCCCTCCACTCATAGTGTTTCCCAAGATTTCCGGTTGCCTCCTCCAGCTCCCCCCAAAAGTCACCGGATCCGGTCCGGATTTTAAGTGGGTCGTCTGAGGCATGAGGTCTTTCCAAATATCAAGTTCCATCGAGATCCGATCACCCGTTCAAAAGTTATAAATACATCAAGATTCCGGATTCCCCCTCCCTCCACTCCCTCCGCGGTGCTCGGATCGAGGAAGTGACTATTTCCAACTTAATCATTTGTGGTACCTGATACGCCTGCCAAGTTTTATCGTCCTAGCTTATGTGGAAGTGCCCGAACTAGCAAAACCTGGACAGACCGACAGACAGACGGACGGACAGGAATTGCGATCGCTATATGGCACTTGGCCGAAGGGCAAGTGCCATAAAAAGACGCTGTCACCACACATGGTTCTCAAAATTTCTCTTGCGGTGTCTTTTATAGTAGCCTATTCTCCAATTAGTGGAAGGGCACTTTTAGGCTTGGATTTTGTTTTCACTTCGAATGGGAAGTATTTGAATTTTTTCGACGGGTTTTATGACGGAAAGTTTGACGGATTTCTCGTTCACAATTTTTGTAACACAAAACAGAATTTTACGGATTTTTGGACTAGCAGAACGGAAAACCTGGCACCACGAAGTGGAAACACTGGTCGGTAGAAGTGTTATTTATTGGAGGTTAATTTCTTCCCCAACGTTGTCCCTGACGTCCTACAGCCTGACGAGGACCCTTGCCAAGAAGGGCCGAAATATCGCTGCCAAAGCATCGTAGCTTAAAACAATGGCTAAAAACAGAAGGTCAGCTACGATGTTTGGCAGCGATATTTCGGCCCTTTAGGCTGTTGCTGTAATTGACTCGAATGTCGTACTTCAAGAAAAGTGAGCACGCACGGCGAAGGTGATACTTACATCAGCTTTCACATATCGCTCGGAGTGAATGGCAAAACTGTGCTCCTGGCAGTCTGCTGGCTGACTGGGTAACTCTGTCATGTTGCTGACAATAATGATGTGATAGGAGCCGAAGTTGCAGGAGCTGGGCAAAGAAGGGAACTCCACCTGAAAAAAAAAATCAGAATGACACAGCGCTTTTTTCAACATAGGAATATATATATATGTATATTTTATTTATAACCCGCCAAATACAGAATGTGGTAGCGGAGTAAAGGGAATAACGCGAAATAACACAAGATAAATAACAGTATAAACACACAAAATTTAGACATAATTACTAACTGGGCCTGACAAATTCATGAAAAACATCATGTACTCGAAGACAAGGATGACGAGATGTAGATAGTAGTGACGCTGACATTTTCTCGAGTGAGCGAATCAAATCTTGGACGCAGAACTTCTGAACTAATTTGTGGTATACATAATTTTTAACTTTTCAGCCCTTTTTTTCTATCTATAACCTTGATAACTCTCCAACGGATGAAAATAGTTCGAAGATTGATGTTTAAACTCACCAGGTCAGCTGAGATCTCGTCTTCATCAATATCACATGATCATGGTTGGGCGGCTTGGATATTTAAGTTCCGAATAAGTAATCGAAACAAGGTCTTCGGGAGGTTGCTACAGGGGCAAAGAACATGGTCCGAAATAAAGCATGAACCGCAACAAGGAAATGCTACATGGTTTTGTCTCGGATAAATATTTAGGGTAAAAACGAAATAAACGACATTTCACAGGCTACTTTTACAACCTATTCCTACACGGAGACGCGAATTTCACGCAGTGCATCTAAACCCCCAACAACACCACAGTGATCTGTCTACTTTCCATGTTTCGCTGCTTTCGATCCGTATCATGCTCGGTTCTGTAATTTTGTCCGTATTTTGCTAGAAGTCAACGGGCCTGGGGAAAGGCTTATAATAGCCAAAGTCGTGGGTAATCTGTTAAAAGCAGATCCTGGTTTTGAAGTATTCAACTATTTTGAAACATGGCCTACTGGAACAGTAAACTGTGCGAGGAATCCTTTAAAGCACAACTCTTACTAGAAATTATCTTTTCCCTTTAAAATGGATCAGAAAAAACGTTTTCGAAAATACCATTACTTTCTAACCCGAAACTAGCGATTCTCTTGTTAGCGCTTGTCGATTATGTCCAGCCTTCCTTCTCTCCGACGCGGCGGCTGGGCGCAAAAGATTTGAAAACTGAACGTGTCTTGGTTAAAAAGTGGGAAAACTAAGCAAATAAAAGAAGTAATAAACAGGAGATTATCACATCCTTATGTGCGAAAGATTTGTCAGCGGACAATGAAGATTCCGGCAAACTTTTCGTTGGTGACGGAAAAACTCGGCAAGGCTGAAAAAGCGCAAAAATATCGTAGTTACGAAACGAAACAATGGAAAAAGGTGGGGATTTTTAAAGCTTATTGTTCCATATGGGAGCTAAGTATATTATAAAAGGCAGAATAAGCAAGAGGGGTCCTTTAAAGGAACTAAACAATAATCTGAGCAGGGTTCTAGCCCGAATAAAAATAGTCAACAAGCAATGATTCAACAGTAAAGAAGATATTTAAGCAAAACAACAGACTCTGAAGTCCGAACCGACAAACTACTCTCTGCTACGATCCAAAGGACTGAAGCGGGTCCTATGTCAAGCGCGATTCCCACCAAACTTTTGCATTTAGTAAATCAAAAAACTTAAATAGAAAAGAAGCAATTTGATTTCTTGCTTGTAAATAGTCTATGATTTCACCTAAGAAATGTGCAGTTTATCATAAAATCTTGATAAATCAATTTACCGTGTGTATTATTTAGTTCAATCTTTGTTAGGTATTCTTTTTTTTTTATTATTCAGATTGTTTAAACAAAGTAATGTGATGTATAGTTTATTACAAATGTTTTAGTTGTGAAATGCCATAGGCAAGTAGGGTAAGCCACGTAACAAATTAATTCATCTTATCAAAATATCGATATTATGTTATCAAAATTTAAAGTAGGGCTAATTATTAGTTTTAGGCTTGGAGGGAAAAACCCGACCATCCATAGGCCTAATTTAAATATCATGGTTATAAAGCTGACGACAAGACCTTTCAAACTACACGGATACATATATATTTAAAAAAAAAAAAGTATAGTCTCATATTTGTCGGTGCAAAACGGATAAGTCAAGTACATTTTATTAGAGCTATACTTCGGCCCTTCTCGGCAAGGGTCCTCTTCAGCTCAAGCCGCTTCAAGCTGGAAAATGATCATTTCAACCAAGTTGAACCTTAGTGGTTCCCGTGGCAACCCTGACGACGCCGCTCCTTTCCTCGGCCCGCTGGCGGAACCAATGAAGCGATCTGATTGGCCCTGCATAAGCGAGAACAGAACGTGAGTCTATTCTCCTTATTCACCTTATTAAATCAAATCAAATCGTTTATTCACTAAAAATCTTACTCGCGGCGTGTGCCGACTAACTGATTCCAACGTCAACATATAAATACACACCAATATATATAAACAAAAAAGAAAGCGTAACTGCCGAGTCACCTGCTATTTCGGTTTGCATCGAAACAACAGCGCGCTCTGAAGAAAAGAGGAATCTGTTATAAACCATATATCCTACGCCGTAATACACCTTATAATAGCTATCTGAACAATGCATAAGTTACGGAATATAGGTTGCGTTCCAGAAACTTAACAATTGTTAAATATCGTTAACTTTACTTCGGGACGGAGCTAACTGCAGCTTTAATGATCGTCAACTTTTTCTAATTCTACAACTGTTAAATTTTCGCAACGATGCTCACCAACCATCGTTTCAAAATCGTTAACAATCGTTAAACTCTGGAACGGAAATTGTAGGTTGGCGGAGCTTAAATTTCGAAATCAGAAACCTGGAACGCCAAAAGTTAACAACTGTTAACAATTTATGAACAATCGTTAAGTTCTGGAACGCAAACATAACCTAGACTTTCTCCTTCAAACAGGCTACAGAATGTCGGGCAAATACTAAATACTTAAAGTTTAACTGAAAACGGCTGAGATGGGATATCCAGTTACACATCACGTATTCACTTAAAGAGGCTCGAAGACCCGATGAAAATGCGTTACTTCGTTGATCCGCTATTCACGAATAACCGATTTTCATATAGTGGAATTTCAAATTATGGTGGGTTTACACACTGCGTAAAATCCGAGCGTATTTTGAAATCCGACCGTATTTTACGCACGTTTTGAGCTTGAAAAGATGTCTAGCAATACGGACGTATTAGAGAATTCGGTCCGTTTTGTATTTAAATACGTCCGTATTGCTAGAAATCTTTTCAAGCTCAAAACGTGCCCCAAATTTTCTCGGATTTCAAAATACGCTCGGATTTTACGCATTGTGTAAATGGACCATTAGATGTTTCCGAATTGGTATCTTTGTGTTTCAGAGTCTGAATGGTTTCACACCTGATGCTTTTAGTACTTTGTTACGTGTCAACTCATTATCACGAACATGCTACGAGGCATGCTGGAGACCTGAGCCTCGTTTTTGTTGCAATCGCGCTGCCGCATCGCTGCTGCAGCACTTCTTTGCTTTTGCCCAATATGCGTTTTTGGATTCACTTTCTTCTTGGTTGAAGCGGCAACACTGCAGCATCTTGCAGGGAAGCACGGACTTGGTCGGGGAGCAAGTCCGTGATTCTCGAGAAGCACTGCCGTCTTCCTCGGAAGCGCTGCAGTGCAAAATCAGATGTAGAAAGAATCAGTCCGGAATCGGCCGAGAAGTGGACCTGCAGCATGCAACAAAAACGAGGCTCTGGTAAGCGAGCCAAGAAGTACGGTTCGTTCTAGCCATGTGGCAAGGCATTCAGGTACGGTGGCCTGGAATACTTTTCTAGACTCAATTCGAGAAGCGGAAAGCGCACCGCAATTTAAAAATCAGTTAAAGAGAGATCTCCTTGAGGGTAGTTGGTGAGTGGAGGTTTGAAGACAAGAGAGGACAAATTGACAAATTAATTAATTAATTTTCAGTTTATTTTAGTGAAGGTTCGATTAGTTATATAAAATGGTAGTAAATGTGTACCGGTTGCGTTTTTCAAGCACATATGTGCTTTGTTTGTAACCGGTCGTCAAGCTGGAATGAATTTTGTTTTAGTAAAGTTGTTGAATCCCTGTCGGATTTGGGTACCTCTCTGAGCTTGTACCTCTGTTGAATGCTGGACGAAAAGGGTTTACGAAAAATAAGTGTTCACTCGGAACGTGTCCGAAAGCTCCGGAATTCCGGAAACTCAAACATCTCGAAACTCGTTTTATGCAGCATTTCGCTTTCGGACTTAAATATTCGCTCAATTAATGCAGCTTTAATTCAGCATAAAATTCATCGACAAATTCATCAAGAATGCTAAATTTTCATGAAGAAACTGAGGAGTACGGCGATTCTCTCACTGTTTTCGGCGGCAAACGTAACACATTCAAAAAGACAAATGACAATTCGGCAAAAATACCAAATTTAAGAGAACTGGCGATCATGGCCAACGAAGAAAGGAAAGATAAGAAGGTTGGCTATCAGTAGCTCATCCATTTTGTCAGTTTTATACAGCTAATTCTTTTTTCTTCTTCTTCTTCCTGACTTAAATTTTGGTATTCTAGAAGTGTCAGAGAAGAAAAAAAGGTAACAGCTGTCGGACAAAAAAAAGAAAAGAAAATGCAGCATTAATGCAGGATTTACAGCACCAAAAGGCTTTCGGACACGTTCTAAGTGCTCACGCGGTTAGCTACCTTCCGCGAGCTGACCACCGGCCACTGAAAAGCCGCGTTTGTATTGAGATTCAGATTTTGTGTGTCATAGTAGAATTTTGCGTTGTAAGGTAGATATTCTGAGGTAGATATACTAGAGCAAATAGCGAAAACAAAAAGAAATCCGTTAACACAAGCCAAATAATGCAGTCTGGTCATTTAAATGATACACAAATAAGTTGGCTTTTCACTTAAACTTTTAAAGCATAATGGACACTTATAATTCTTTACTTTAATATAATATATAATATTTATTTGTGACCCACTGTACAGATTTAAGATAGTGGAGTAATGAAAGAAAAGAAAAGAAATAAAGATAGTACAACATATCACACACAACAACAAAAAAGCACTCAATGAAAAAGCCGGATGAGGCCGTGGTGCGCACCTAGGCGGAAACACGCGTCAGCACCAATATTGGTCTGCAGATTTTCCAGCGAACATAAGATGTCGCTAGCTCCGTAACGATTAACAAGGCGTCTATTTCGGACCGATCTGGGTAAATACAAAAGGAATTTGCAATATCGAAAATAATCCACCCTCATTTGCTTAAGATCAGTCTTTGTAAATATAGGATATAAACCAGACGCAGACAAAACGGCATGGTCGCAAAAACTAGAATAAAGTTTAGCCAGTCCACGTCTGCTGAAACGACCACGATTAGCAACGATTTTTGCGTACCCGATTCTTAATTTATCTTTAGTATCAGATAAAAACTTCCTCCGGATACTAGCAAGCGAGTCACAAACAGATATACCCAGCCACTTAAACATCTTTACTCTGGGTATAGCGAAACTCCCGCAATTCAGAGAACTGGCACATTGATCATTATTGAAAGACACATATTCACACTTAGCAATATTTAAAGCAAGGCCAATATCTTTAAACAGAGATCCAACCAGACGAACGTTTCGCTCAAGTGAGCTTTTTGAACGGCTAATCAGAAGGAGGTCATCAGCATATGCTAGATATGAAAGTTCACTAAACCCGAAAAAACAACTCGATGGGATCTTGGTCAGAACACTTGCGATACAAGCATTAAATATGTACGGCGAAAGGACACCTCCTTGTCTGACCCCGCACTTCACTGGAATATTCCCGAAAATATGACCGTTGGATTTCAGTCTCACATACGAATTAGAATACCAGAAACGTAGCACAGATATAACTGAAATGTTTATACCAAGCTGATACAGTGACAGCAGAGCTTGTGAATGAACAATGGTGTCAAACGCTTTAGAAATGTCCAAAGCACAAATATGTAATGACTGGCCTTTGGTATGCACGTCTTTGAGGAGAACAGCAAGCGCCCTGTGTGCATGCTGGCATCCAATTCCCTTTTTAAAACCAAATTGATTGGCATCATAATTTACATGATCAATGACAGACGGGAGTAGTATATACTCAAAAACTTTACTGATATTACAGGCAACAGTAATTGGCCGGTAAGAATCACATTTATTTGGATCTTTCCCTCTTTTTAACACCGAAGTTACAGTCCCACAAAGAAAACTGTCAGGTACAAGTGACGAACATAAACACATTTGACAAAGTAACTGCAAATGATTAATCAAATCGGGGGAATCTTTATGAAGATGCCAAACACTAATCCCATCAATATCAACCGAAGAGGATTTCAGCCGCTTTATCGAGTTAACAATATCTGCGACAGACACTGGAGGTACATGTTTTTGTTCTACTTTCATACGGAAACAAATCGAAAGTAATTGTGAATAATGGTGATGAACAACAAAATTTACACGGGAAAAAACATTCAAGTAATGTTGAGTCCAAGAAGACTGTGGAATATTATCGTTATTATAATCATCAAACTTAGAAGAATTTAGCACCCGCTTCCAATCATGTGAACTTGTCGGGAAACAAGCACCTGATTCACGGACAGAACGTATCTGTCGCTTATAAGCAGATTTCGTTTTACGCTTAATTTCGAACACATTCCCACACGAGGGACGCCCACACGCAATCCAGATCCGCAACCAAAGCTTAGCTTGATTTTTCACTTTTTTCAAATTTGGATCGTAACTCCACATCGGCTTGCGGGTCCGACATCGTACTCGTTCATTAGGAACAGCCGCTCTCTCCGCTTTTTTCATACACGAAATAATCTGAAGATAATACATATTTAACTGTAAACGGGCACTTGGCGAATGAACTCCACAACAGAGAAGATTATAAGGGACACGAATCGTACTTAACAGGCTAGCAAGCGTAGTTAAGTATAGCGGCCAATTAGCGCGGTTCCAGTTGCGCCGTTCGAACCAGTTTCTATCCTGTGATTGGGGAGCATTTAACACTAGTTTTGAAGTGATACGCACAGTTAGGGATAAAGGCATATGGTCATAGTCTCTCTCGTCCTCGTCGACATGTACAGAGGAAATGGTAATCGCAGCAGAGCAGAGACAGTGATCAAGGTTTGATTGGGAGCCACTGGAGTGTATATAAGTGAATGGTAGGTCTTTGGTTGCAATGCGGAAACCGGGTGGGATGCATTCAAGTAGGGTTTCAGATCGATGAGAAGCACTAGTAATGTCGCAATTTAGATCACCAATAAGTACCCAATCAAAACCAAGCTTTTCGATACCGGTTATCAAATTATCCAATTTCTTACAAGCCTTGGCAAAACTGGTGAAGCTAGCAAGGGTGTTTTTATTGTGCGGCAAATACGTATTAATCAACACTACGTCGCCGATTCTAATAGCTAGATAGTTTTCGTCTGATCCGTAACACTGGGGAGACAAAAAAGAGAGCCGTCGCTTGATAATACAGGCCAGTCCTCCAGATGGACGGCCGCGAGTTCTTCGGGCGGAAGTTGTGAATACTATGTGCTCGGGGCTCCGCCGTAGAAAATTCACACTGACGCCGGGCAGTAAGTGTTCTTGTAGAAGGACTATATCAAAATTATTCAGAAGCTGGTCAATGCAAACGTCCTTGTCTTTGGTTCCATTTATATTAAAAGAGCAGAGAGAAACAGATGTATCAGTCATTTGGAAGCAGTGATGAGAGAGCGCAGAATCGGACACCTTAAACTGAATGAAACGTGGTCGCCGTCACAATTTGCGCACTTAGGTGTAAGTGAACAGGGGGAATCTTTTGCCGATTCGTGTGGACCAGAGCATCGAGCACACTTAACGGTTGGGCTTTTGCAATTGGCTGCAATATGATCTGGAGCACGACACTTATAACAACATCGTGGGATCTCATGATATTCGAACACACGCAGAAGCTCATAATCAATTTTCAGACCATCTTTTAGAGCATTTGTTTTAGATGCTAGGTCGCCGAAAGAAAGTTTAACAGCGTGCGAGTTCCCAAGTCTAGAAGCACCAGTAACACCAGTACACTCAGCAAGACAGGAGATATCGTAATCAGTACTAATACCTTTCAAAAGTCCGTACCATTTCTTTTCGATCGTTTTTGCTTTCGAGTTCGCTAAGACCGATGGAACAGCCTTACAGAAATCATCCACAGCAATATCATCAATGGTTACAAAAAGTTTGTCACGAGAGTGTCGCACGCTACTAATCGCTTCATGTCCTTGAATTTTGTTTATCAACTCTCGACGTTTTGCAGGGTTATCTAGGGTTTTCGGCACATTTGAGATAACTACCGTCGCTTGAGTTTCGGCGGTATGACCGGAATGTGTTGGCAACTGTGGGAAATTAAGCTCGTATGTAGTTAGCTTAGCATTGACAACATCCAATACTTGGCTAATTTTATTCACCTTCACAGCCAGGCGGGAATAAGCAACAGCTGGTATGACCGGAACCTCCGTAGGTAAACGTATCACATACACAGGAACAGTAATTTCTTCAGAATCACATCTATGGAATAAATCCACAATATCTCTAAGATTGCTCGTAACAGCCTTGTTGCCAATACGCTTAGGACAAATCTCAGACGGAACAGCAACAGCGTAGAAGCTGGTCTTTGCGGACGAAATGATGGAGTTCTCAAAAAAGTCCACCGCGTGTTTAATGATAGTTTCATCATCAATTCCCGCCTCAATGTTCACTTGGATAAAGTTCAAAACCGCCGAATAAACATACGTATCGTCGTCGCTCGTTGCAGACATATTTCACTCAGTCAATCAAAACCGGTTTGGCTATGCAAGCATTTCACGTCCTCACCGGGCGAGTGCTGAATGAATACTCAAAATTATTAATGCTTCACAAATAAACATTTCCAACTTCCTTTAGAAGGCGCTACGAAAATCGGCCGTTTTCTTGTTATCCCTTGTCTTTACCTCTCTGGCATTTCGGCGATCCAAATCTTAGGAGCTGGGATATCGTGGCAGGAAATTCAAACACTCCCAGCAATGCTTGATAGAAAAGGATATTTTTGAGATGTCACCAAAGTCAAGCCGCAGATGCAGTTTACCTGATTGTTCTAGTGTTTCATCAGAAGTTCCATGGCTTAAAGTGCCTATTAAAAGTTTTTCTTTGTGGAATAGCGTTGTGAAGCTTGATTCGCTTGCTTTATAAAATGTACCAGAATATGTAATAAGCTTATAAAAAATAATATAGCTACAAAAATCATTCAAAAGCAAATAACCTATTCAAATCTGAATTATACAAGTTGATTTATGCATAGAATAAAGATTTACTAACTATTATAAAAAACATCACTTTTATCTTTGTCCAAGCTAATAAATTGAGCATGTAGCCTACTGGCCCAAAAAGTTACGCTTTGAAATATCACAGAGAGGAAACTGTTGAAAAAGCTGCTGATCTAGGGGGTAAGCATTGTTCCTACGTTGTTACAGACTGGGATTGGGGTAGTTTGATGTGCCCATTGAACTTTAAGTCTTTGATTCATGTGGGCCGAGAAGGTGGGAGACACCATAATTTTTCGATGGGTTGGATTTTTACGAACACAATGTTACCTTTGTTTTCTTCAAAATCCTCACGGTAGCCAACGTTGTCCACAAATTACTTGAACACAATTCACTCTTGAAAGCAAGGTCGCCATTGCTAATTAACTACTCATTGATCTCCCGGCGGAGGTCGAAAGAGTTACTAAGACCTTCGAGAAGATTGAGTGGACAAACAACAAATGTGGACGTTTAGATATGTCGGAAGAAGAAATCATCGGCCAGTTTGACATTTTTTGTTCTCGGAAGCTGAATAATATTTATCTCAATTTCAGAATCTTCAAGAAATCACCATAACGAATTTAGTATAATTTACGGACTTGGTTTATTGTGATCTAGTTTACATCCTTCCTTCTCGGGAATTAACAAGAAAAAACAGAAAACAAAATACTTAAAGCACAACTCTTACTAGAAATGATTTTTTGCCTCCGAAACAGACCAGAAAATTTTCGTAAACACCATTACTTTCCACCTGAAATTATCGATTTTCTTGTTAGAGGTTGTCGACTCTATCCAGCCTTCCTGCTCTCCGATGCGGCGGCTGAGCGCAAAACGCTTGAAAACTGAACACGCCGTGGTTAAAAAGTGTTAAACTAAGCAAATAAAAGAAGCCAAAAGGAGAAGATTATTATATCATGCGAAAGAGCTGTTAGTGGGATATTTAAGATTCCGGCAAACTTCGCGTTGTCTGGCGGGCAAAACTCGGCAGAGCCAAGAAGCGCTAAAATTCGTAGGCACACAACGAAACAATGGAGAAAGGTGGGAATTTTAGAAGCTTATGCTTCCACAAGGGAGCTAGGTTATATTATAAAAGGCAGAATAAGCAAGAGGGGTTCTTTGAAGAAATCGATAATGCAAATAATTAGTTTGATTTTCGTACACATTTTCCATATGCCTGCTAAAATAAAAACATTTTGTTAGATCAATAGTCAAACTATGATCCCAGCCTCCCCGTGTCGGGCGTTTCCTACCCGCGCCACTAGATGACCCAGCGGTAGGATCGAGTTGTGGCTTCATCTTGGGTATTGGGTGGGGGAGTTCTAGACATTGCAAGTTCTAGAATGCTTACGATGCAACTCCTTTAAGCCCGCACTTTTGATCCAGGCCTACAAACGAACACCATGAAAATGAATCTTTGAACTTACCTTGAGAACTGCTGTTTCATTATTGTAAATCAATTTGGGTTGCTCAGAACTCTTTCCGAAAACGCAGTCTCCAGCAGAGATATTTTTTGGTGGCTCAGTCGGTACTTCACACTGGGCTTCCTACAACAGAAAATACCCGTTAAACTGAACCAGAGGCGTTTTTCCGCGATCCAATCAATTTGGGTTGCTCAGAACTCTTTCCGAAAACGCAGTCTCCAGCAGAGATATTTGTTGGTGGTTACAACAGAAAACACCCGTTAAACTGAACCAGAGGTGTTTTTCCGCGATCCCATTAAGTGTTTGTGGCTCGAACAGAGTGTTTCCGCGGTCCTTTGTGTGTCTCACATGTTTTTCCACGAGCAGAAAGATTATTGTGGCTCGCATTGTCTCTCGGATCCAGCCACTCCTCCCGTTTTCTCGGGAGATCTCCCGACTTTTTTGGAAATCTCCCGACCAGAATTTTCTCCCGATTTTCGTAACCTTGCCAAAATTACAATAAGGTTACAATTGTCAAATTTCACAATCTGGTTTTATAACAAAATCTCTTTATTTTAGTGGAGAAATGGCCGAGATGCGAAATTTTAGCCTGAGGCGCATTGTTGCAACGTTATTTGGTTTTGTGCAAAAACCACTATTTTTTTTTACCAGAAAAGAAAATTGATTTTTTTTTTAAATCCTGAATGGGAAGGTTTGAACATAAATCTTCTCTGTAAACATTGACAGAAGATCGTCGAGTAAAAACTCTAGTCACTGATTTTTCATTTGGATCCCGGAAAGATGATTGATCATAAATGTTTCCCAAAATTTCGCCAGCGGCTGCTGCGGCATCTTTCGTATTTTTCTCCATTTTTGGAAGGGCATGTCATTTAGGTGGGAATTTTGACAAATAGGTTAAGGATCTGAGCAACATTATCGCTAGAATCCGTGTGGGAAATAGTTAGATTTTGTCGGAAAAAGTAAAAATTTTAAAATTTCGCCGGACGCTCTCGCTTTGATGTAGTCATTGGGAGCAGCTGCCAGAACCTCACTCTATCCGGTTTCATAATCTGGAAATTCTCGGGATCTTGGGGTTTGATCAACGATAAAACCAGAATTTGCATGGGCAGCAGTTGTGCGAAATGCGAACTTAACAATTTTGTATGGGGCTCTCAGTTTAATCTCGCCTTGGGTGCAGAAGTTAGAAACTGCTGCTGGAATAGTGTTCAGTAATTCACTTGTACATGTAGTCTTCGCTAAAGTGATGCCTAGTAGCTGTCTAATCAGCTTTCATTCTACCCTTTATTGTTGCTAATTGTAGGCTACTAGCCTACGTTTCATTTTTGCATTGACAAATTTGAAATAAACCGAAGCTGGAATTGTAAGTTTCGAGGATTCGGTAGAATTTCTGGCAGACTCGTGAACAATGTTGCTCTGCCCCCCCCCCCCCCCCCAATGAAAATGAATTTGCGAAGCCACTGGTGGCACTGACGCCTGATGGTTGCTTTGACAACTAGGGGCTTTATCAATAGTAAAACAGGGTAATCCTGAGAAGCTTGAAGAGTTTACATCGATTCCACACAATTTAAACTAAATTGCTGGAAAACTACTGAAGTTCCGATTTAAATCTTCTTATGTCAGTCTGTTGACTGTCCCCAAGGTGATAAAGGTCAGGTTCCCAAAGGATTTTCATTTTCCTCAACGACGGACGTACCAATTTCCTAAACATACACAAACTAAATTTAACTGTTTTATAACCTGGCTAGGTTTCAGTTTTCAGTTTCAGTTTCAGTTTATTTCAAATTTCAACACATATCGTGGCTTGGGGCCAAATGGCGTGTTGAATGCGTCAATATACACGAAGGCAAATCAATAATGTCTGTCATAATATCAAGATAAATAATTCAAACTAAATATGGCCTAACACAAAAACATAAAAATGGTACACAAACAAGAATGACTAAACCTCTTTCTTGAAAATATGTACAAATTTAGGGATAAAACTATTTCTGTACCGCTCCGTACGGTAGTACGGTAGGTACAGACAAAGAAACAACACAACAGCAACCAAAATAATTGAAATTAACTAAACCCTAAGATCATGGAGCTCCATGGGTGTTTCAAATCGACTAATTTTCAGTTGAGAAATCCACGCAATTTCCCAGAATCTGGAGCCCTGGGCTCTTACGGCAACGGAAAGAGAAATTTTAAGTAGACCCCAAAGCACCGAGGAACCTCTTATAGAAACTGCCTTGCTATCAAACTGGTCATGTACTAAAGTGTAGCATTTGCATATCGAGATTGTATCAGGTGGAATACAGGTACTCAATGCATCTTTTTATAGCAAAGCTAACTCTAAAATTACTGTGTCAAACATAATCAATGTTTAATAACTCCCGATTTTTTCACCGTTTTCTTAAAAATATCTCCCGATAGTTCCCGATTTTTTCGAAACAGTTCCTGATTTTCAAAAAAAGAAAGTGGAAGCTTTCCAAACCGATTTTTCCGTAAAGCCAGTTATTTTAAAAAAAAAATTGGAAAAAAATGACCTGTCGGTCAGTAAAAATACCTTGCCCTTTAAGGTACATTTTGGCTAGTGATGCCTATGATGGCAATATTAGGCTTTCGGCAATCAAAAATAGTGAGGCGGGATTTTGAAGGTACAGACTAAATCAATTTTGGTTCCTTCGTGTACCCCTTGCACGGTTCTCGCCTACCCCTTGAGGTACGCGTACCACCGGTTGGGAGGCACTTTTCTAGAGGCTCTAGAGCGTCTTATCTTACCAACCCATCAAGTTTTCAATCGAATTTGAGCATTTTCGGAAAGTTTCTGATGCCCCTCCAGCTCCCTTCACCGAGGTCAAATCAGTTTGCGACCACGAAAAGCATCCTCTAGCTAGAATATATGACCTTTGTACCTTCCATGTTGCATGTGCGCAACACCACTCATTTCAGTGTATCATTTCATCCATGTGCGCGCCAAAAATTGTGCCGAATGGCCCTCTAACTCGCCCGCCAAGTCGAATTCGGTTTAACACGTAAAAAGGTCGTCTAGGGAGATTTCCTTACCACCTATCAAGTTTAACCCAAATAAGAACAGTTTTCGAGAAATTTCGGTGCCACCAACAGCAACCGTGGTCGGACCCGGTCCAGACCAGAAATTGTGTAATCTAGGGCATGTGATATCTCTATATTCCAAGTTGCATTCAAAACGCGACAGTAACGCCACAAAATTTTCGGTGTCCCGTCCAATTTCCTCCACTGTAGCCGAAACCGGTCGGAAACGTAAATGAATTATCGGACATTTTGTCTTATACTCATCAAGTCTCATTCCAGTCGTATGGCCTGTTTGAACGCGCTCCTCCCAAGTTTCCAGATTCCCACTCCTCCGCTCCCCCCCCCCGATGGTTGAATCCGAAATTTACCTAGAGGTTTAGGCTGGGTCCTTTATCAGTATGCCGGCAAGTTTCGACGTTATTTGGAAGTTCCCAAACTGGCAAAACCCGGACTGACCGAGAGATGGACAGAAACTCCTATAGCTATGCAGCCCGTGGCTGAAGGGCAAGTGCTAGGCTGTGATGCAATAAGTTTTGTAGAGACATTAGCCTACTTGAATGAAAGAAAGAAGAAAGTTATGCTTGACAACTTGCGCTCCGTAACACAGAAACATATAGGGCACATTGACGAGCAGTTGGCAGATTTTAAGTTTCTGAACGCTGTCAGAGTTTTGATGGTGTGGTCATTACCCGAATTTTCTGCAGTTGTCTTGGCTCTTGTCGGTGTGTCATTTGCGACGGCATAATTCTTTGTTATCTCACTAAGCAAATATTTAAAGCAAAGTCAGGCGTCCTAGTCTTGTATATTTTACTTCAAGCCGATCCCAATGAATTTGTACAGGTCTCAAGTAATCGCCTCTTTTGTTGAATTGTACCAGGCAAACTGACTTGTGGAAACATAAGGTATTACTGGAAGTCTTTCAATTGTTTGCTTTATAATCTGGCATAATAATCTGTTTTCATCATCTCCCCTGTTGATCCCCTGTGAATAGCCTTTGCTGTTCCAATGGGGTTACAGGTCTTGATGCATCCTTGGGATAACAGCCCATGCTACAGAAAAGATAGGAGAAAAATGTAATCTTTTTTGAAAAGAATGGACTAAAACTAGAAGAAACGAAAATTCCAAAATCCATTCAAAACATTTTGTGGCTTATTCTGTGGGCTGTCAGATGATACCAATTTTACCAATTACCAATTTTATCATGACGCAATTTACCCAAGTCGCGGACAGTTTGTTGGCGGACAATTCATAAGATACTCTTTTTCTTATTTCTAGCCTAACAGGCAAACAAAGTGTCGACTTTGAAAACTGCTGAAACATTTTGTAGCCCGTAAAATGTTCTACGAAACATATTGGCATTCGTCAATTTGGCTAGACACTTCTGAAACAGATATTTTCATGTAACATGGGAAAAGCGTATACCTGCTCTTTACGAGTTTTAAAGTACCGGTACCATTCCGCCTTAAAGGACACCTGAACAATGAAACCATACTTGAACACACCATGGAGAATGCATTTACAGACATGGACACAGTTCTTCTCCTGAGCGTGATGTTTTCAAAATAGGGATGATTGTTTCCGGAGGTTTGACATGCAGACTCCAAGACAAAAAGCGCAATTCATTCAAATCTTGTACAGCGCTGGCCGGATCGTATTGAAATTTCTTCTAGATATACGTTTGGTCTTATCTGGTTAAAAAGTATTACAGAAGAAGGGTTGATTGGAGACAATTGTTCATTTATAAAATTGCTCGGTACTGAAATAAGGACAGATGCAAAATGGAGCAAAAATAATCGCTTGGAAACGGTATTTCGTATTTGGATTGGGTTTTCTGGAGGCAATGTTAACGGACGTCATACAGATGGGGATGATACTTGGTACTCTTGATGAGGGTGTCCTTTAAAAGCAGAGCTTAGTTTTAAAGTATTCAGATAGTCCTAACTACTGGAACTTCTGAACCTGGAGACCCAAATTTCGTATGGTAGGCTACATTTTGAACTCACATACAGATTTGTTGTCGCATCTGATGCGGATGGGGTCGTCACAAGTGATTTTCTTAAGAGATGTAATTTTTTTCTTTAGAGTGCTGTTAATTCTTTTTGAGTTCCTGAGTTAGAGCCTTTGGCATGTTTGCAGTTCCAGGATTTGTCTGCTGATTTTTTAATTTGTTTTTTTTTTTTAGTTCCTGCGCCGGCTGTTTATAGCCTTTGGCATGTTTGCAGTTCCAGGATTTGTCTGCTGATTTTTTATTTTTTTTGTTATTATAAATCAATTAATAGCCCAAGCTGACTTTGAAACATATATTAAATAATGTATATATATATATATATATATATGCCACAATTCACTATTTTCCATGCGCATTATAGTCTCAATGAGACCAATTTCTTGCTACTGATGCGTAAAACCGGTTTCTGAATTTTGGTGAGTTTTTGCTAGAAGGCAGTGGGTCTGGAAAAAGGCTTAAAACAGCCAAATGGATAATGTGTTAAAAGCAGAGCTTATTTTACAGTATTCAGATAGTTTTGAATACTGAAACTTGAACAGTAAATAATGGCTTTAGTCATTTCCAATGGATGAAATGCGCAGTACAGTACAGGTATTCTTCTTTGAACATTATTTTGAACAATGGTAAAATGAAGACCTAAAACACTCTTGCAGGTGTCCTTGGTGGTCATTAATTAGCTACTTAGGCTGGCTGGTAGTTGACTTTTGCCACTTTTGCATGTGGATAAAAATGGCACTGTCCGAAGTTACTATTACTCTAATAAGCATACCCCTACTGCAGAGTCTGGTCTCCGCCCCTCTTTAAGCCATGTCCACTTTCAGACTTATTACTGGCAAACCCATTGTTATCAACTGATGCCATTACGGAAAACCAGTTGATTCTTTTTAAACATTTAATTTTTCTTCAAATTTTTTTTCTTGAAAACAATAATTTTTTTTCCAAAAACAGTCATTATAAATGAGAAGCCAGACAGTATATACCTTGCCCCCCCCCCCAAAAAACAAAAGACATTTTGGCCAGTAATGCCTCTGTTGTCACCTAATAAGTAGGAAAAATTACATGAGTTATGAAGGGTAAATCTGTCAGTCCTCCCCCATGCCACCCGCTTATATGGCAAACATCACATACTGCATCGCATACAGGACTGGGGGTAGAGTACAGGAGGGGTTCACACGGAATTGCCAACCTCGAATCACATGACCTACAAAACAATAAAAACAAAAATTCTCCATAATACAGTCCTAAGTTCGACTTGGTCTGAACCTAGGCTCAGACCTAGCCCAGGCCATTAGACTTTGCTTTTTGACGGTTGGAACATAAAAAAAAATAAAAAAAATAACATTTGTAAGGCCAATTTCGAGGTCAGATACCTCTTCTGAATTTCGAAAGGGTGCAAATACATGCACCACAAAAATTTTGGCACCAATATACATGCTCAAGCTATTTGGGTTAACCTGGTAGCACAAATAAATCTGCAAAAAGGTGCAACAGAAAATTGAAAACAGAACTTGGTGCACAAACAATTTGGCCATTATCAGCATGTCAGCAGCAGGTTTAGAAGAAAGGCATTTGGAGAGCTGCAACTTCATTTAGCGAAAATGGAAAAAATATTACACTGAAGGGAATGATTAGAGCTTTCAATCAAGGACCAATTTCACACATTTGGACTTGGTATGTATGGAGGCTAGAAGAAAATAGTGAGATTTTACATGCATATGTTTCATTTGGGGGGGAGGGGATGCAAATAGCAAGGTATCCTTTAGGGTAGGCTACCGTACTTAAATTAAATTAACAGTGCAAATTTCAGCTAAATGGTAGAAATATTATATGAAGTACCTATTCTTGTGCTATGCGGGCCCTTAGTTATACAGATCTGCTCATTGGTAATTCACTCCTAGCTATAGATGTAAAAAGCGAATTTTCAAATGAATAGTCGCAAAACTGAAATATTTGGAGGCCTCTAAAAAATTGGGAATACTCCGAAAGATTGAAATATTTTGCAAAATTGAAAAATATAGAAAAACTGAAAAATATGGCGAATTTTCGCAATGTCTAAAAGAAAAATGCAATTTTCGGTGCAATTTTCGGGAGTTTGCGCCATCGCACTACAAAATCATGTCAAACGCATCACACAGTCATGTCCAACAGGTATATATGATGGAGATTCTTTGCAGCTTTGACGAATAACAGGGGATGAGTCAGGTTAGTCACGGGTTGCATTGCATTTGAAGGCAATTAGAGTGTGATTTAGATTTGACGGATATGCGTATGATACAGGTATGATAGGAAAAGAAAGAGTTTTTTACTTGTAATTGGTAATCATATCTTACTGATTACTAGGTTAGAAAAAACAGGATCGGCAGAGAAGGGGCCACGGTTCCGTATCCGGAAGAAGGAAATTCTTGTTTTTCTTCCACATTAGATTCTTGTACTGATTGAACTTAAGGAACATCAGAAATAACCTACAAACTCCTCTGTAGATTAAGCTTAGCAAAAAGGATGTTTGGCATATTAAGAGGGGTTTCTCACTTAAAAAAACCTTATGTTGCTGATGCGGTATAATTATTCTTTGCTGTTAGTGGATGTTACCTGGTGTTGGAGGTGCATGGCATTCCGTGAACTTGTTTTACCTCCATTTCTTTTTTTTCTTATGAAAACCCACCATAATAATCAATAAACAAGTAAAAAAGTCATGAACTTCTCTCAAGCCAAACAATGGGACTCGAACAAGGATTTCTTACTAGGTCCAACTAGGTCTATTCATTATTCTTAAGGCGGAGGGAAGGGAGGGACTCAAAAACCTTTGTTTGCGCATTTAACAACGTCTTCAATGGAAAATACATGTAAAAAAAAATCCCTGGTTGACTGAAAACTGAAGAAGTGGCAGCCAAACATATTCTGATTAGCAGAAAGGAATTCTGCGTAAAAACCAATTCATCTAGCTGCCAATGTTCAGAATGTTCTGAAACATTTGTACAGAGGAAGTGATCCGAGTGTTAGTGAGCAAACCACTGCCACAGACTTGATCTGCTCACTTGCAGAGAGACGCTTCTGATAAAGTTATACGGGATGAGAGCCTGTGAGAGCCAGGTGAGAGCATAATCTTGACTGAGTTCCTCGGTTGTTGTCTTACTCAGATGAAAATTTGTAGAGACAAGATAGCCTACTCGAGCTCAGCATCTTATTTTTCAACTTTCTTTTTATTTTTCGCAATTTTTTCAATTTTTCAGCGATATTCACAATTTTTACAAGATAAAACGGAAATATTGAAATTTTACATCTATACTTCTGGCCTATCACAGCAAGTACATGAAATGACATTGTTCAAAGTCAACAACCATTCAAAGTCTAGGCTAAGCATCTTGCCTACTGTAATGTAACAAAGCACTCTCACCTTCAGTAAAATAAGAAGGGTAGTAAGAGAGACTAGAAAAGTAATCATTGTCTTGTACCCATGATCCTAATGTATTCTAAAGGCAATTTATTACTAGATATTTTTCAATAAAAATACAACTGCACAGCGTTGCCAGATGCCACTGCATTAAAATTTTTGGTACTGCTTTGGAAAAAGATAAGAGTAGCCCCGAACTCCGAAGCCATTTGGGACTTACTTTGCGCTGCCAAAAGTAACTCAGCGGGCCACCGCCGAAAAGGCGAAAACAAGTTGTTTCAAATTCTTTTTCTATTGATTTTATCTTCCAAAGGCTCCAAGTTTTTGTTAAATTCTTACCGTCAGGAAGTTAAGGTGAGTCTTCACTTTCCGGAATCTGGGTTCCCAGATTTTCCGAGATTTTGTTTTTATTTCTTCTGCGATACTTAAAAATTCGGGAAATCTGGAAGTTCAAAGGCCCCTTTTCTGGATTATTTTGATATACATTTGGACCGGTTCATATTCCAGATTTCCAGATGCAATTTACAGAAGACGTCACAAAAGAATCTGGAAGCACAGATTCCGGGAGGTGATGACCGGACGTAAGCAGAAAGAGTCATTGGTTGTGACGGCAATACAGTACTATTATTTATTACCAAAATTGCATGTTACCTCCACACCGTGTAAACAAAGCAAGCAATAGCGACCGTACTTCCTATTGGCCCGTCACTCTGTCAAAGGTTTGCTAGTTCAGACACTTCCGGACAAGCTACGGCGCCTAGGGCGGTGAAACTTGCCATTCTTTGCGGGCAGTAGTGCCATTTCACTGAACTAAAGGTTTTAGTTCTCTTAAAATCCCCTCGACCGATACATTCGAATTTCCCTAGAAATCCCCACGAATGCTGGGATTCCCCCTTTAACAATAAGGATTACCTTTATAGGTTAAAGAATTATATGGCACTTACTTTAGTTGTCCGATTTCGCCGCTTCGTAACTTGTAGCCTCTGACTCGAGTCCGTACACCGACCACTATGTCTCTCCGTCCGTTCGTCCATCCAATTATCTCACTTTGCTAGTTTCAGCACAAGATTTAACGTACGCCTTTTCCAACTCCCCGCACCGAGGTTGGGTCCAGTCTGGTCTTCAAAATCACAGACGTGGGACCAATGACCTTTGTATTGTCCAAGTTTCCTCTCAATCCCTATACATTTCTTTGGTCCCTTGTATTCTCCAAAAGTCCCCCCCCTCCCCAGGGGATTCCCGAGCCCCCCCCCCCCCCTCTCCCAGAAGAGAGAAAAATAATCCGGTAAATTTTGACTGGTGCGTCGAAGCCGTGCCAGTCAGAATGTGTCAAATTCAACAGAACTTGATGATTTTTATGGAGTCTACCGGATTCTTGCCCAGGGGATCTACCGAAATCTTGCTCAAGGAATCTACCGGAACTTGTCTCAGGGAATTTACTGGAGGATAGACCAAGGGGATCTACTGGACTTCGCCCCACGGAATCTACTATTTGTTGGATTTTGCTCCAGAAATCAAACGGAATTTGCTCAAAGGATCCACCGGAAATTTGCTCAGGGAATCTACCGGACTTTTTGCTCAGGGAATCTACAGGAATTTTGCTGAAGGAATCTACCGGAACTTGTCTCAGGGAATTTTCTGGAGGATGGATTGGGGGATATACCGTACTTTGCCCCTCAGAATTTACTAGAATTCTGGAATCTACCACGATTTTGCTCAAGGAATTTACCGGAATTTTGCTCAGGGCATCTACCTAAATCTTGCTCAAGGAAACTACCGGAACTTGTCTGACGGAATGTACTAGAGGATGGATCAGGGGATCTACCAGACTTCGCCCCACGGAATCTACCGGGATTTTGCTCAGGGGTCTATCAGAATTTTGTTCATAGAATCTACGGGAATATCGTTCAGGGAATCTACAGGAATTTTGCTCAGGGAATCTACCGAAGTCTTTCTCGAGGAATCCATGGGAACTTATCTCGGGGAAGTTACTAGAGGCTGGATCAAAGAATCTACCGAAATTTTGTTGCTTACTGGATAAGTATAGATTCACAGCTTACCAGGATCACCCCTGCACACAGAGTGATTCTTGCAGACAAACAACATTGCGTACCGGAGCATTCATCGAGTGATTCCGGTAATCTCCTAAGTTTATGTAGCTTTCAAAAATTAGGCAACCTACAGAAATTCATTATAATAATATCACGGTACTGTCTACTCCAGTTTCAACAGCTTTCTCGACTCCTTTCCGATGAAAAACCGAGAAGAGTTCAAAGACGAGTTAGCCTTGTTCCGACATGATCTCATCTCAAAAGTCGCCAGGAGAGCCTCGGTACAAAAAAAGAAAATGTTCGAAGTTTTTCGTGGACTGAAAGATGTCTTACCACTTGTATCTAAAGCGTTCAAGCTGGCCAAAACAATCCCTGTTACCTCAGAAAAAGGGTAAAAACTTTTTATTAAGATAAGTTTTGTTTAAGCCCATTTTGCGTTCAACATTGACTGACCAGCGTTTGTTACTAATCCCATGTGAAACCGATCTAGTTGACGAACGTGAAATTGGATGTGTTGTGAACAAGTGGAAAACGCTTAAAATCGAAGACTTTTTAGTTTTAACTGACACGGAATAGGTCTTAGGTGCAAAACATCTAGTAACATATCACTTATTCACTTCAATATTCCTGAAAACCCGATAAAAATCCGTTTCTTCGTTTCTCCTTTATCCAGGGATCCGATTTCATAGGTTGAACTTATTCCAAGACCGTATCCAGGGGGGGGGGGAGGTGGTTGACCCCCCCCCTAAACATACAAAAATAATCATTTTTATAGGCTTTTCCCTCCTATCTGTGTGTTTTTCGTACTTTTTTGTCCGACCTGCAGGCAATAACCCCCCCCCCCCCCCCGAAATAAATTCCTGGATACGGGCCCGACTTATTCTTTCGGATTTATCATACCTCTATGTGCTTTTCCCTCTACGCTTGAAATATTTACCAACTAGAAATGTAAGCCCTCACCGAAAAATAAAATAAAAATACCAGATTTATTGCAAGACATATCCTCAAATCATTTTCCTACTTTTTTACAGGCGTAACTTCTCCAATGTCGGATCTATCGCCTTGCAATCGAATATCGCCCTCGCCTCCCCCGCGTCTGGATGAATTTTATCGTTCATGACGATAATAGTCATGAACGATTATCTGAACGCTATTACGAAAAATAAAAAATCTCTCAGATGTGTCAAAATATTTCAGTATTCAAATATAAGAATGAAAAAGAAGCTGAATTTTCAGCAAAACTTCACCGAGCCTATTTTTTTTTTTGTAACACATAATAAGAGTCAGAACACAACAGTAGGCCAATTCTAGAGTTTCTGCAGAGATGGTCATTTACATGGACATTTCCCGTAAAACCTGAAAAATTCCGGTAAAAGTTTGAAAAATTCCGGTAAAATTCTAAAGCCCCCCCCCCCCCCTGTCAGGAAAGTGTCGAGACGCCCCTGCCGCCCCCCGTGGTCATCGTATCCTTTTGCTACCAGAAAGTTTACTTCGACTTGGGTAACGCAGGTCACAAGTTTCCTTGTCCCCCATCCCTCCACCACCACACGAACGATCGGATTAATCCGCGAAAACATGGTTTCGCTGGGCAAACAGCCGAGTCCTTCAGAAGCTTGTCAGCTTTCATCGTCTTAGCTTACGTGCTAGTACCGGCACTAGCAAAAGTGAGACGGAAGGAGGGTCCCCCAGTACGATCGCAATATGGCACTTTAACCAATTTACTTGAAAATTGCAAAAAATACCTTAAAAATAGAGCAAACACCGATAAATTCATCACCAATACTATCGCAATATGCCACTTGAACCGAAGGCTAGTGTTGGGCGATATTCGATATCGATAACGAATATATCGATATATCGGACCAAATATCGATATCGAATATCGAAACGGAAATATCGATATCGAAAACGATATTTTTCACTCATGATTATTGTAAATAATCCAACATAACCTACATTTACATATCCGAAATTGGAGCAATATGTTTTCCGTAATTCAGTTCTTATTTATCCGGAGTTTCAGATGATGCAAGATGCTATTTAACGACAATTTCGTCAGTAAATTTGGGCGAAACGAGACATATCCTATAGCGAAACAAACTAAAGAAATATCGATATCGATATATCGGTTATCGAATATCAAAAGTGAAAATATCGATATATCGGCATATCGAAAAATCCAAATATCGCCCAACACTACCGAAGGCTGATACCATAATACAATAATAGGCTTGTTGCTCACGTTAGCACCTCAGCTGACATCTGGTGCTACGTATCGGAAACTGCAGTTTTCGGCACGCCAACGTGTCAAGAAGAGCAGCAGCCAATTACATGGAAATGAAACACCTTTGTACAGTGTTCTTATGGAGACATCCCATAGCACTTTGCTCTGCAATAGTCCTCCTAGTTATTCCCTCCCTCTATCGCCTACTTTTCTATTTCCTGTTTCTGTTTCCATCACCATCATTAATTTCCCGGCATCGTGACAATAGGTCACTCGGTCTTTATCCACTAGCTCCAGTTAGCTGCTGGCTAACCCGAGGTCAGGCTTTGATCCATTTCATTCTAAGTATTTTGGCTGAGGAATGAATCCGCAGCCAAGGACAGTTATCTTTCATTTTTGGTCCAAGCAGGACCTCTCTATGTTATAATTTATGGTAAGAGTTGTTTATATATTTAGTTAGGGACCCATTAGTGTTATATATTATGTGTCAAACTCTTGTTCACGTGATACGAGTAAATTAACTATAGACGTTATGGTCCATCTCGGCTAGTAGGCCTCGGGCTTGACTGGATATGTGAATTCCAGCTTCACTAGGATGTGTGAACCAGCTTGATTAAGGATTTCTGGATTGACTGCGGCTGAGCTATAGAATTCCCCGAGGCTTTCCCTTTTGTCCGGTTTCCTGACTGGTCCTGGGTCTAGTGGGCACCTACGGTGTCAGAATGTCTTCAGCCCACACCCCAGGAGCCTTATCTTCATTAAACCTCGCCTCCACTCGTCCATCCTCTCAACAATGGTGTAAGAACAGGGATTTGGAAACTTCCCCCACGTTCAACATCTTAACAGTGTGTAAACTTTACTCACTTTATTATTTCCATTCCAATCCAAAAAAAACTCTACAGTATGGCTTATTTCAAATTTCACGCTTAACAGTCCAAGTATGTGACGCTAAAAATAGAGTTTTTCGCTCAAAGTCCACTTTTTCAACACTAAATTTTCACCTTGTTTGTCATCAGCATCATCACTTTAGCGTGAGCTACAACTTTAGCGTGCGGTATTTAGGTCTCACGCAAGTTTCCGAAAACTCTCTAATAACAACATAAAAACGCTGACCATTTTAGGGGAAAAACTGCAAAAAAAATATCTTCAAAATGCTGAAAATAGAGCTAACGCCGATAAATTTTCGGCGCTCAGCCGCCGATCCAAATTCTCTCCGCCGCCGACGAATTTAAATTTGGCGCGGCTTCGGGGACTAGCTGAGAGACTAAAGGCGTATTCTCGCCGTTCCTCGAGGACTCCACTTGAGGAGTCCCCGCGTTTTTGTTTGTCCCGGGGACTCACTCCCCGTATTCTCGCAAGTCCCCACGGACGGGGAATGCTCCGTTTATCATCCCCGTCATCAAAAAGGACTCCCTTTCAGATTCGGAGAGGAATCAATTTTTGCTGGTATTGGTGCAATGTAAAGTTAATTAAAAATAATCAGAATAAACAAAACCAAAAATAAAGTGGATCCAGACTAATTTCGTTAACTGCGTATTTCTTGTTTGAACAAAATCGATTTTGGAAGCATTTCCCATATTCTCGCTGTTTCTGTACGCGTAGTCCGCATGAAGTGACTCCCTCTATTCTCGCCGTTCCCTTCGATTCCCCGAGGAGTCCTCGGAGAACGGCGAGAATTCGCTTTTAGCTTCTTCTGACATTACTTCATGCCCGGGCAATATTTTCGGACAAGTTGTTTCCCTATAGATCGAAGAGCAGTTGAAAACAAGAAAAGTGATATTTTCAAAGAAAAAAGTGTAATTTATTCTAAAAAGTACTAATGCATTTTTACGAAAAAGTGATAAAAGTAGCACTTTCGCGCCGCCCGTGGCAACACTGCGACTTCTCAGATTTTTTTTTTCGTCTCTTTCTTCGGTAATGAAAGTAGCTGTTTTACTCTGCGACAGTGCGACTTCAACATTTCATCAAGCTTAGTGGCAATAATTTTAAAGTGAGAAACAAAACAGAGGGATTGTCGAATTTGGATAATGATAATGAAGTCCGGAAGAAATTGCAAGGCCCTTGACGACCAGAGCGACATCAATTCACAGCAACATCAAGTATGGCTAGTTCTATGACACCTTTATGCATAACAGTATGAAAATAATGGCAATGATGGCAAGTTGTGTAATTGCTTGTAAGTTACAGTAAAGTATAGTAGACGTATTTGAACACCTTTGAACTGTTCCACTACCTTGGCTCTGTTTCACTTTTCAGGTTATCCTGGCACAAACTTGAAGTACAAACTAATTTAACTTTCTTTGATTTTGAATTTACTAAAAAGATTCTTCGTCTTTTGAAGGCATCTGCACAGGTTCGGACCAGTCTACCACAAATCCCTGATTTTGGGAAAGCCCATGCCAAACGCTGGGTATGTCCAGTGTTTGGTATACCCTATGCCTAACGCTGGATACACTATGCCAAGTGCTGGATACTCTGACCCAATAAAGTATTGATGATTTGAGTGAAGCTCAGAAATCAACCAATCAGAACTCATCTGTAGTGAGGTAGGTCAGGGTTAGGGTGCCAACACCTATCCAACGTTTGGCATAGGGTATCAAGCGTTAGGCATAGGCTATGCCAAACGTTAGATATACCCAGCGTTTGACATAGGGTATCCAAAAATCAGGGTTTTGTGGTTGACTGGTTCGGACCGCCATCTTCTCCATTGAAGGTGTGTTTCTCATAGCAAACTTTTCAATTATAGAAAAAACACAGGTGTCAGCTGAATCAGTTTTAATATTAAAAAAGTGACAAAAGAGGGAGTGGTTATTGCATGTAATCATAGCAAAAAAATGCCTGGTTTGGCTTTTAGTTTTTGGGATCCCAAAACGTAAGTGGAGGGATACCTATGACGTTGCAAAAGCTATCCATCCGTCCGTCTGTCTGTCCGTCCCTCTGTCTGTAAGCATGATAACTCTCGAAGGGAATGAGATATTTGATGAAACTTGGTGTGGGGATTCTTTGGGTCAAGAGTAAGGTCGATTTCGTAGATGGGCTTTGCAGCCCTATATTTGGTGGTGGAGGGGGTTTAAATTAAGGGGCAAGCAAAATATTTTTAAACCGCTAATGAGACAGTCAATTTTGGGACAAGAAGACATGCTGAACACGATGGTGAAAACCATTTTCTCGCCGGACAAGTAGTTATCCCGGAATCCGGCCAAAACCGGATAGTTTGTTAAAAGTAAAAGTTTTATTTGAAGTTGATTAGATGTTCGATTTAGGGGTAAGAAGACCTGCTGAACACGATGGTGAAAACCATTTTTTCGCCAGACAAGTAGTTCGCCCGGAATCCGGGCGAAATCGGAAAATTGTTAAAAGTATTTGTAGTTGATTAGACATCCGATTTAGGAGTAAGAAGAGATGCTGAATCTGTGTATGACAGTCATTTTTACCCGGACATATAATTCGCCCGGAATCCGGCTGGAACCGGAAAATTTGCTATAAGTTAATGTTCAATATAGAGGAAAGAATATAGGCTGAGTTCTATTTTTAGTTTTTGTTTTTTTGTGTAAGGGACAAACAAAATATTTTTAAACAGCTAATGAAATAGTCGATTTAGGGGTAAGAAGACATGCTGAACACGGATATGAAAACCATTTTCTCGCCGGACTTGTAGTTCGCCCAGAATCCGGCCAAAACCGGAAAGTTTGTTAAAAGTAAAAGTTTTATACGAAGTTGATTAGAAGCTCGATTTAGGGGTAAGGAGACATGCTGAACAGGAACATGAAATAGTTTTGTACCCGAACAAATAGTTCGCCTGGAATCCGGCTGAAACTGGAAAATCTGTAATAAGTTACATTTTTTTTTGAAGTTGATTAGGTTAGGGCTAAGAAAAGAAGCTGAGGCTGTACATGACAGCCATTTTTTATCCGGACATATAATTCGTCCAGAATCCGGTTGAAACCGGAAATTTTTATAGGTTAAAGTTTTATTTGAAGTTGATTAGATGTTCTTTATAGGCATAAACAGATACTCTGAATTCGTTTCTGAATTGTTCTTTTTTTGGTGGTCAAGTAGTTCGCTCGGAATTTGGTCGAAACTGGAAATTTGGAAGCGGTAAAGCAGGAAGTTTCGGTCAGTATCGTCAAAGTAGACATGGCTTATAGAGGTATACCTGAACTTGGTTTTCTCTGATGATTAGCGTGGCGAAGACTGGATCTGACGAAGACAAGGCCCAATTATCTGGATCAAATATTACTTTTTTGGGATCCCATCGAAACTTTATGTCTTGTTAAGAACCTGCTGTTCAAGTTTTATTTTAGTTGCACTTTTGCAGATACCATGCGTGGTATCTCAATCTGATACCGCCGTAACTGGATTTGCATTTGTCATTTTTGGAGTTACGGCACTGTCAGAAGTTTCATAGCCGACAACAAAAGGATGAACAATTTAAACAGAAAACACTTTCTATGTAATCTCTTGTGCGTTGCAACAAACATTCTGCATGAAATGTTAGGAATACAAAGTATTGCCAGGAATAGCCGAAAAACCGCCAAAAAGCATCTGCGGTAAATATTCTTCGAGCCCAAGCTGACTTTGAAACATTTATTCAAACAATGTTTACAACGGATACGTCAGCTACGATTCTTCATCAGCGATATTTCGGCCCTTCTTGGCAAGGGTCCTCGTCAGGCTGTCAATCCTCTTTGACAGCCTGACGGGCCGAAATATCGCCGATGAAGAATCGTAGCTGACGTATCCGTTGTAAACATTGTTTGAATAAAAGCATCTGCGGATTTTTCATTATCTTGACAACAGACAAAAAAGGCAGCAGTTGCTTTTTTTTTGGTTTTTCAGCTCTTCCTAGCAATGCTTAATATGCATAGCATTTCATGCATTATGTTGGCCACAACTGATTATAACCTAAGTGTTGTCTGTTGAGTGTTATGCATTGACATCGAGCATCGTTGTGTTATCTGTTATAGCCTAAGTGTGTTGTCTGTTGAAATCGAGCATCCTTCTGTTATCTGTTATAGCCTAAGATAAGTTTATGTTTAATTGCCGTATAGTATGTTTACAGATAAATGGACAGCTTCACAAATAAATAAGTGATGTAATTGTGATTCCGGTACTCACTCATATTCAGTGGCCGTCAGGGGCGTCGCAAGGGGTTGATTGGGTTGGTACAGCACCACCCAACTTTTTTAGATTTGGTAAAATTTTTGGCCGGAGGCCCACAATTTTACTAAAACTTATCGGTTATTATTCTTTATCAGAATTTTTTCGGCATATTTTCGGGGATTCAGTAGTAATAAAGAATCCCGAATAGGCTATCATTACAGTACTCGGTATAACTATCAGGATTCGGTAGGCTACAATTGCCAGGATTCGGTAGTTATCATGAATAGGGTGATTGAATTTACTGAACTTATTCGGTAGTTTTTCCATGGCAGAACTATTCGGTATAATTATGGATTCGGTAGTTATAAAGAATCCCGAATAGGCTATCGGTCCAAAATTATTCAGTTTTATAACTGGGATTCGTTAATTTATTCTGTATAATTGCCAGATGCCAGGATTCGGTAGTTACCACAAACCCCTAACTTCGGTCCGATTTCGCCAACATTTTGCCAAATCCTGAGTATTAGTCCATAATTATTCGCTATATGCTTCTCCGACTTTGGTCCAATATTGAAGTCAAAATTCGGTGACCCCCCCCCCCCCACACACACACACACACGCATGCCGCAAACAGTCCTACTTTAGCTGTAGGTTTTGCTCTTGTCACAATATTGTAAGCTTGCCAGAATTACATAAAGATAGTTACCACACTTTGGGTAAGGTAGTCGGCCTTGTACGGAAATCTTTCTGAAAACGGAGAGGCCGATTTTCGAATTTTATGCCTGCAGCGCATAGTTTCGACATGTTTGATGCTGTGCAAAATCTTGTATTTTAGTAGAGAAGTAGGTTTAAAACAAAACTCATGCAGGGCAAAGTTTGAGCATAAATCGGATTTGTAAGCATTGAGAAGAGGTCAAGTGAAGCAATGGCCGTAGACAAAATGACTGATCTATGATTTCATCGCTAGTCCTTACTTTTGTTTTGGTTCCCAAAAAGACGCTCCACTCATAAATATTTCCCAAAATTCCGCCTGCGGCGCCTTTCGCGGTATTCTTTGGTTATGTGCGTCATTTAGCTGGGGTTTTAAACCAGTTTTAGGCTTGGGATTGGGGAGATATCAAAAGATAGAATCTTAAAGGAAATAGTTAAATTTGTCAGGAAAAAGCGAACTTAAAAAGCCTCGCCTGCGGCGCTCAGGTCATGGGTAGTATTGGGTACCCTACAGTAGCTACAAGCTGCTGCCGGGACGTCGCTCGAACCGGTTTTGATGTTTCTCATAATTCTTGGGTTCTTGCGGTGTTTATTCCACTTATTTCCACGGTAAAAGATAGAATGAAAAGTGGTTAAATTTTGCACGAAAACATAAATTTAATATAAATGTTTTCGCCTGTAGCGCTCAATTTAATTTTGGCCTGGGCATAGTAAATAAAAGGTGCTACTGGAACCGTGTCCCACAATATACTGTCCAAGTGGCTTCGCAGGAACGACGCCTAGTAGCTGTCCAATCATCTTTCATGCTGCCCTTTAGTGTTACTCTTTGGACCTAATCTTTAGTATCTAATAAGTTCAAATTTTCAGTTTCTAGGATTCGGTCGAATTTTTTTTTAAAGATTCGGTAAAAAAAATTGGTCCCTGCACCCCCCCCACGAACTCTTGCCCCCCCCCCCCCCCCCCCCCACCCACACACACACACACTTGCTTTGGCGCCTTGTTGCATACCTTGACTGTGGTGCCTCGGGTGGAAGGAGGTCCCGGTGCGTCCCTGACATAAATACTTTTTTTATTTTATTTCACCAAAACTCATGTTGGATCATGGCCTCTGCAAGACAGTCTTTGAGTTGGAGCTTCTCGCGACTTTGATCGTAATCAGAATGCTCATGACCTGACATAATTTGTATGGCTCGTTTTTGTAGGCTTTTGAACTCTTAAGACTGCGCGCTCTTGGGTCAACTATGCGTGCCAAGCAGAGCAAGTGTATTCAGTAATGGACCAAATGTGCGATTTAAAATTTTTAGTAACGATTCACTAAGGCCCATATCCAGAAATTTGTTCTGGGGGGGGGGGGGGGGGGCCTGCGGGTCGGACACAAAAGAAGAAAAAGACATAAATCAGAGGGAAAAGCGTATAAAAATGCCTATTTTTGTATGTTTCGGGGGGGGGGGAGGGTTTCAACCCCCTACCCTCCCCCCGTGGATACGGCCCTGAATTCACTATTAAAACCAAAACAACAGAGAGTGGCTACATTTCTAACAGCAAAATTTGCTTTTCTTGTCATTTCACATAACTGTTCATCCCAGTTAAATTTAGAATATTAATTAAAAAAAAACACCTAAGACTCACAACTTTTTTACAATCGGAATCCGAGAATTTTCAGAAGACGCTGATGATTTGCAAAAGAGCCTGGCAGTTAACTTTTCGCAAAATTGACTCGTATCAATGTGGATTTTTTGTGGTTTATCTTAAGTTTCTTGTCTTCGAAGTCCAGTTCTAGCAATTCGACAATCTGTTTCATATTGGTTATAGAACCGATATGTCATTCTTGATATACCTAAGAGTCTGTAGAATCAAGACCAAAGGTTTTGATGGGATCCCAAAAATTCAATATCTAATCCAGACAACTGGGTCTTGTCTTAGCCGGATCCAGGCACAATTAAAATTCAGAAACAGATTAAGGCCACATAGGTAATAATCTGATAAAACCAAGTTCAGATATAGATTCAGCATCTGTGTTCACCCCTATAAGTCACGAAAACTTCCTGCCACATAGCCGAACTCCAGAACTACTTGTCCGGCGAAAAAAGAAAGCTGAAAAACGAACTCAGGGTATCTTCTTACCCCAATATGGAACATCTAATCAACTTCAAATAAAAACTTAAAGCACAATAGACACTTCTAATGCTTTACTTTGTATTAAATGCTTCACAAATAAACATTTCCGACTTCCTTTAGAAGGCGCTACGAAAATCGGTCGTTTTCTTGTTATCCCTTGTCTTTACCTCTCTGGCATTTCGTCGATCCAAATCTTAGGAGCTGGTATATCGTGGCAGGAAATTCAAATATATGCTAGCTTCTGACCACCATGCCGTTGAGCTCGTCCTAAACATAACTGGAGGAGTTTCGAGCACCGTGCAAGTTTGTGAGGTACCCCCACAGAAGAGGCCAGCCCCTAAGTGGAGTGACATGTCTGTGAGGCAGGCATATCACTCTCTATCAGAAAGGTTACTATCTGATAACAGTATTCCCCAGGATGCAGTTGAGTGCCAGGATGTTCACTGCCGCAGTGCAAGTCATCGGGTCCAGGTAAATAGCCTATATGATCAAATTGTGTCGTCACTCTCTATTGCTGCGGAAGGCTCTTGCAGTTCTGTGGCGTCAAATAGAGCCTCCCGGGATGCAATTCTGAAAGCACAATGGACACTTCTAATGCTTTACTTCGTATTAAATGCTTCACAAATAAACATTTCCGACTTCCTTTAAAAGGTGCTACGAAAATCGGCCGTTTTCTTGTTATCCCTTGTCTTTACCTCTCTGGCATTTCGGCAATACAAAGGTGTATTCTCGCCGTTCCCCGAGGACTCCTCGGGGAGTCGAAGGGAACGACGAGAATAGAGGGAGTCATTCCATGCGGACTCCGCGTACAGAAACAGCGAGAATACGGTGAATGCTTCGAAATTGGATTTTGTTCTAAAAAAAATAGGTAGTTGACCAAATTAGTCTGGATCCAATTTATTTTTGGTTTTGTTTATTCTGATTGTTTTTAATTAATTTTGCATAGCACCAACACCAGCAAAAATTGATTCCCCTCCAGATCTGAAAGGGAGTCCTTTTCGATGGTAGTGATGATAATCGGAGCACTCCCTGTCGGTGAGGACTCGCGAGCATACGGGGAGTGAGTCCCCGGGACAAACAAAAACGAGGGGACTCATCAAGTGGAGTCCTCGGGGAACGGCGAGAATACGCCTCAAATCTTAGGAGCTGGGATATCGTGGCAGAAAATTCAAAAACTCCCAGCAATGCTTGATAGAAAAGGATATATTTGAGATGTCACCAAAGTCAAGCCGCAGATGCAGTTTGCCTGATTGTTCTAGCGTTTCATCAGAAGTTCCATGGCTTAAAGTGTCTATTAAAAGTTTTTCTTTGTGGAATAGTGTGAAGCTTGATTAGCATGCTTTATACAATGTACCAGAATATGCAATAAGCTTATAAAAAATAACATGGCAACAAAAGTCATTAAAAAACAAATAACCTATTCAAATCTGAATTATACAAGCTGATGTATGCATAAAATAAAGATCTACTAAGTATTATAAGAAACATTACTTTTATCTTTGTCCAAGCTAGTAAATTGAGAATGTACTAGCCCAAAATATTACCTTTGAAATATCACAGAGAGGAAACTGTTGAAAAAGCTGCTGATCTAGGGGGTAAGCATTGTTCCTAGGTTGTTACAGAGTGGGGATTTGGGTAGTTTGATGTGCCCATTGAACTTGTAGTAAAATTAGTGCACGCTTAATACCGTTCCACTTACCTTATGTGGCAAGTAGCTGGTGAACCGAGCATCGGCAGTTTATTCAGCAGTATGCTAGTGAAATTCAAAGAATATCGGTCTGCTTTGCAACAGTGTAAATCTTCTCGGCAGAAAAAGATCGCGGACAAGATGGCTGAAGCTTACCTTGGTGATCGTAAGAATCCGCGGTCGACCTTTCGAACCGTCAATAGTGTCCCGCATGCGCTAGCGTCCACTTTGGATGAATAGGTTGGAGAGTCCAACATAGTGGTAAGATGGCGTTCCCACTTCAGTGACTTGCTCGATTCAGTCCCCAGTGATTCGCATTCGCCTAGCTGTGCTAATGACTGCGACTGCGAAGTTAATAGAATTAGTTTTACGAGTAATGAAATTGATGAAGTGATTTCGAAAGAACTGAAAGCGAACAAAGCAGCCGGCGATGACGGTCTGTCTGCCGAGCATGTGAAGTATACTAACCGGCAGCGCCTGTGCGCTTTACTTTCAGTATACTTTACCTGCGCATTCACTCACAGTTGTCTTTCGCCAGACCTGATGAAGGTTACGATCATACCTCTGTTAAAGAACAAGTGCGGGGACCTCACAAATATCGATAATTACCACCCCATTGCTATTACAACAGTTTTTTCGAAGCTACTCGAGCATTTGTTCTTGAAACACTCTATTGATTTTTTAAAGACAGAAGCATGGCACCGACTTTTGTAGTTTTTGGGATCCCAAAACATAAGTGGAGGGATACCTATGACATCGCAAAAGTTGTAAATCCGTCCGTCCGTCTGTAAGCACGATAACTCTCGAAGGGAATGAGATATTTTGATGAAACTTGGTATGAGGATTGTTTGGGTCAAGGGTAAGGTCGAGTTCGTAGATGGGCTCTGTAGCCCTATATTTGGGGGTGGGGGAGGGGTTCAATTTAAGGGACAAACAAAATATTTTTAAACAGCTAATGTGATAGTCGATTATGGGGTAAGAAGACATGCTGAGCACGGTGGTGGCAATCATTTTCTTGCCGGACAAGTAGTTCGTCCGGAATCCGGCAAAAACCGGAAAGTTTGTTAAAAGTAAAAGTTTCATTTGAAGTTGATTAAATTTTTGATTTAGGGGTAAGAAGACATGCTGAGCACGATAGTGAAAACCATTTTCTCGCTGGACGAGTAGTTCGTCCGGAATCCGGCAAAAACCGGAAAGTTGGTTAAAAGTAAAAGTTTCATTTGAAGCTGATTAAATGTTTGATATAGGGGTAAGAAGACATGCTGAGCATAATCGTGAAAATCATTTTGTCGCCGAAAAAGCAGTTCGTCCGGAATCCGGCCAAAACCGGAAAGTTGGTTAAAAGTAACAGTTTCATTTGAAGTTGATTAAATGTTTGATTTATGGGTAAGAAGACATGCTGAACCCGATGGTGAAAACCATTTTCTCGCCGGACAACTAGTTCGCCTGTAATCCGGCCGAAACCGGAAAATATGTTAAAAGTAAAAGCTTTATCTGAAGTTGATTAGATGATATATTTAGGGGTAAGAAGAGACGCTGAGTCTGTATATAATGATCATTTTTTACCCGGACATATAATTAGTCCGGAATCCGGTTGTACCCACATTTTTTTTAAGTCAAAATTTATTTAAAGTTGATTAGATTTCTTTATAGGGATAAGAGATACGCCGGCTTCGTTTCTGAATTTTTCTTTTTTTGCTGGACTAGTAGTTCGCTTGGAATTCGGGCGAAACCGCAAATTTGGCTGTAGTAAAGCAGGAAGTTTCGGTCAATATCGTCAAAATAGATATGGCTTATCGAGGTATAGATAGGTAGATAGAATATCTGAACTCGGTTTTCTCTGATGATTAGCCTGGCGAAGACAAGACCGAATTGTCTGGATCAAATCTTAGATTTTTGGGATCCCATCGACACCTTTGGTCTTGTTCATTTAAGCAAACTGTGTGTTATTATCTGGGTCTTGGAAGTCCTGTCTTCACTTGTTTCTAGATATACGGAAAGCTTTTGACCGTGTTAGCCACGAATTGTTGTTTGAAAAGTTATGAA
This sequence comes from Branchinecta lynchi, assembly GCA_023053575.1. Taxonomy (NCBI): domain Eukaryota; kingdom Metazoa; phylum Arthropoda; class Branchiopoda; order Anostraca; family Branchinectidae; genus Branchinecta; species Branchinecta lynchi. The sequence goes on from JAKZAP010000010.1 coordinate 21,367,387, forward strand.
CAAGGGGTATGCCAAAGCTGCTGGTTGATTTCCTTTCAAATTGGTATCTTCAACAGGAGTTTCGTGTGAAGTGAGGGTCAAAACTGACCGCTCCTTTACATGCTACTAACGGAATTAAACAAGGGGGAATTATTTCACCTCCTTTATTTAATGATTTTAGATGACCTTTGTAAACAAGTAATGGAGAGCCGTGTAGGCTGTAACATCTCTGGTGTGTTTTTGAATTCGATCGCTTACGCTGACGACATGGTTCTAATGGCGCCGTCGGCGAACGCATTAAATCTCCTGTTGAACATTTTTGCAAATTATGCAGCGACGCATGACATTATTTTCAATTCTGCAAAGCGCAATTACATGTTTTTTTATCCCGAAACATTTTAAATCCCTGATATTTCCGGCTATTCGACTGGGTGATTTTGTCTTGAAGAGAATGCACAAAGTGAACTACTCAGGTTATTTTTTAGACGATGATCTGTATGACGATTCAGCAATTTCGAGTCAGTATCGGGGTTTTTGTGCGCGTGCGAACCACTTAATTCGTAATTTTAAATTTTGTACTGTGTCGGTGAGAATTCTTTTATTTAAGACGTATTGCACGCAACTATATTGTCTCCCACTTTTTGATAACTATCTTGAAACGACGATGCGTAAACTAAAAGTTTGTTTTAACAATGAATTCCGTCATCTCCTTTCATACAATCGACGTTACTCTGCTAGTCGAATGTTTTTAGAAAATCAAACTGAATCTTTTGATGTTATGAGACGGAAAGCGATAGTTAGTTTTGTTGCAAGGGTAGAGGTTTCCGAAAATCCACTTTTAAAGGCAATTCGTGAGAATGCAGAATGCCGTTCCGGCCATTTCTACCGACTGTTCCGTCGATTGTGTAATTGCCTCGAGCCACAGAATGGTTAAAATGATTGTATATATCTAGTAAAGAAATTTCGTGTGTAAGTGTAATTTTATTATGTTATGTGTAATATCACGAATTAAATAAATTGGTTGATTGAAATATCGAAAGTGAAAATATCGATACACCTATTGTCGAATATCAAAAGTGAAAAATATCGCTATACCCATTATCGAACATCGAAAGTGAAATATCAATACATCGATTATCGAAAGTGAAAATATCGATATATCGAAAAATGCAAATATCGACCTACACTAGCACAGAAACATGGTTGGTTACTTGGCACCTTTGGTCAAAAGCTGGTCCTCATGTTCAGTTCTGCGTCTTCTTCGGCAGCATGTATTCGATAATTTTGTTGTTCAAGTACCTTCGTTACTGGGCGCCAGATCGCGAAGCATTCAACTACAGAAAACTTGTCGGTGCCGTGCAGATGTCGCGCTTAGGGGTACACTGGTGGTGGAGAGGGAGCAACCCCTCGAGGGCATAGATAGCTGAATCAAGATCTTCAGTATTTTAAACTGCCAAATAGGTGTTTTTTAAGGGTCGGCAAAGAGGTTGCTCGTTCCCAACAATCAAGATATGCAGATACTTTCCGTTCCGGATGGATAAACTCGTCACAAATCCGGTAAAACCGGAAACTTGAAGATCGTGAAATATCTCATCTGCTTGATATCACTTGCGGAGTGGCCCACGGGTCTAAACTTGGCCAGCTGGCTTTCATACTGGTAATCAATAAACTTACACAGGAGATGCAAACACGCTGCAAATTCGCTGACGACCTTACCATCTCCCTCCCTACGTTTCCTCCCTGATAGTAACCATGCCGAGCCGGCGAATACCCTGCTGACAAAGCTCAGAGCTGAAGCCTACCAGGTAAAACTTATGAGCACCATTTTTTAAATTAAATTTCCTTAAAGCACAATGGACACTTCTAATGCTTTATTTTGTATTAAATGCTTCACAAATAAACATTTCCGACTTCTTTTAGAAGGCGCTAAAAAAATCGGCCGTTTTCTTGTTATCCCTTGTCTTTACCTCTCTGGCATTTCGGCGATCCAAATCTTAGTAGCTGGGATGTCGTGGCAGGAAATTCAAAAACTCCCAGCAATGCTTGATAGAAAAGGATATGTTTGAGATGTCACCAATAAGTCAAGCCACAGATGCAGTTCATCTGATTGTTGTAGTGTTCCATCAGAAGTTCCGTGTTTTAAGTGCCTACTAAAAGTTTTTCTTTGTAGAATAGTGTTGTGAAGCTTGATTAACTTGCTTTATAAAATGTACCAGAATATGCAATAAGTTTAAAGTAACATAGCTACAAAAATCATTCAAAAACAAATAGCCTATTCAAATCTGAATTAGATAAGCTGATGTATGCATAAAATAAAGATCTACTAAGTGTTATAAGAAACATCACTTTTATCTTTGTCCAAGCTAGTAAATTGAGCATGTACTGGCCCAAAAAATTACGCTTTGAAATATCACAGAGAGGGAACTATTGAAAAAGCTGCTGAGCTAGGGGGTAAGCATCGTTCCTAGGTTGTTACAGAGTGGGATCGGATTAGTTTAATGTGCCCATGGAACATTAAACAAACGGTACCTGAACTTCCGACAGACTACCTTTCGCATGCTCGAAGAGGCAGTTTCCGGAGCTGATTCAGAACATTCGTAATCTCGAATACATTTGCGCATTCTCGAAGACATTTTTTGGGATCCCAAAATGTAAGTGGAGGGATACCTATGACATCGCAAAAGTTGTAAGTCCGTTCGTCCGTCTGTAAGCACGATAACTCGCGAAGGGAATGAGATATTTTGTTGAAACTTGGTATGAGGATTGTTTGGGTCAAGAGTAAGGTCGAGTTCGTAGATGGGCTCTGTAGCCCTATATTTGGGGGTGGTGGTTCAAATTAAGGGACATACAAAATATTTTTAAACAGCCAATGTGATAGTCGATTATGGAGTAAGAAGACATGCTGAGCACGATGGTGAAAATCATTTTCTCGCCGGACAAGTAGTTCGTCCGGAATCCGGCAAAACCGAAAAGTTTGTTAAAAGTAAAAGTTTCATTTGAAGTTGATTAAATGTTTGATTTAGGGGTAAGAAGACATGTTTAGCACGATGGTGAAAACCATTTTCTCGCTGGACGAGTAGTTCGTCCGGAATCCGGCAAAAACCGGAAAGTTGGTTAAAAATAAAAGTTTCACTTGAAGTTGATTAAATGCTTGATTTAGGGGTAAGAAGACATGTTCAGCATGATGGGGAGAATCATTTTCTCGCCGGACAAGCAGTTCGTCCGGAATCCGGCCAAAACTGGAAAGTTGGTTCGAAGTAACAGTTCCATTTGAAGTTGATTAAATGTTTGATTTAGGGGTAAGAAGACATGCTGAACCCGATGGTGAAAACCATTTTCTTGCCGGACAACTAGTTCGCCTGTAATCCGGCCAAAACCGGAAAATATGTTAAAAGCAAAAGCTTTATCTGAAGTTGATTAGATGATAGATTTAGGGGTAAGAAGAGACGCTGAGTCTGTATATGATGATCATTTGTACCCGGACGTATAATTAGTCTGGAATCCGTTGTACCCGCATTTTTTTTTTAAGTCAAAGTTTTATTTAAACTTGATTAGATGTTCTTTATAGAAGTAAGGAGATACGCTGGTTTCGTTTCTGAATTTTCTTTTTTTGCTGGACTAGTAGTTCGCTCGGAATTCGGGCGAAACCGCAAATTTGGCAGTAGTAAAGCAGGAAGTTTCGGTCAGTATCGTCAAAATAATGGCTTATAGGTAAATCGAATATCTGAACTCGTTTTTCTCTGATGATTAGCCTGGCGAAGACAAGACCCAATAGTCTGGATCAAATCTTAGATTTTTGGGATCCCATCGACACCTTTGGTCTTCTTTATTCTGTTATACATTTTGCGCATTCTCGAAGACATTTTTCCTGTTCTCGAAGACACAGTGTCCGGAACTGATTCAGAACATTCGTAATCTCGAATTGCGCTTTCTCGAAGACATTTTTTTTATTCTTGAATACATTTTGGGCATTCTCGAAGACATTTTGTGAGTCTCGAATACATTTTGTCATTCTCGAATACATTTTGTCATTCTCGAACACATTTTTTCATTCTCGAATACACTTTTCACATTCTCGAGTAGGTACCTAACTTTAGTTTGAATAACAAGCACTTTTGGAAATTCTCGAATACTTTTTCATCTTTTCTCGAATACTTTTTGTAGTTTCTCGAAAAACAGAAAAAAATCTCGAAGACTTTTCGTCGATTCTCAAAGACAAACACCTATTTCTCGAAGACACTTGAAGGATTTTCGAATACATTTCTTGGATTCTCGAATACATTTTCGACATTATTAACCCCAAATCCATTCCATAAATGTTGCATCTATGGTATTTTGACCCTGAAAAGTTACGGACAGCTTTATAATACCAACTAGGTTATATAAGATAATATTCCAAGCTTTCACCAGTCCCGATGTCTACGACTGAAAAGGATAAAGTTCAATTGGCTGCAAAGTCAATTTAGTCCCTACTTCCGATACTCCGTTTTCGGGATCCCAAAACATTAAGTGGAGGGATACCTATGACATCGCAAAAGTTGTCCGTCTGTCCGTCCGTCTGTAAGCACGATAACTCTCGAAGGGAATGAGATTTTTTGATGAAACTTGGTGTGAGGATTTGTTGGGTCTTCGGACCAGTCGAGTTCGTAGATGGGCTTTGTAGCCCTACATTTAGGGGTGGGGAGGGGGTTCAGATTAAGGGGCAAACAAAATATTTTGAAACAGCTAATGTGATAGTCGGTTATGGGGTAAGAAGACAAGCTGAGCACGATGGTGAAAACCATTTTGTCATCGGATAATTCGTTTGCCTGGAATCCGGCCAAAAACCGGAAAGTTTGTTAAAAGTAAAAGTTTTATTTGAAGTTGATTAGATGTTCGATTTAGGGGTAGGAAGACATGCTGAAGACGATGGTCTAAATCATTTTCTCGACGGACAAGTAGTTCGCCCGGAATCCGGCTGAAACCGGAAAGTTTGTTAAAGTTAAAAGTTTTATTTCGAGTTGATTAGATGTCCGATTTAGGGCAAGAAGACATGCTGAACACTTATGTGAAAACAATTTTCTACCCGGACATGTAGTTCGCCCGGAATCCGGCCAAAACCGGAAAATTTTTAGAAGTTAAAGTTTTATTTCTAGTTGCTTAGATAACCGATTTAGGGGTAAGAAGAGATGCTGAATCCGTGTGTGACAATCATATTTTACCCGGACGACCCAGCCCTGCAAGTGTCATATGACATTCTAGCTCTTGTGTACAACCCAAGCTCATGAACATTGTAGACTTGCTTCATTTTTGGCCAATATCTGCCGAATATTGATATTATTCTTGGGTTTTCAATGGACAGGGAGCAAGTTGCTAAATATAGGATAGTTTATTCTAGGCATAAACGCCTAGTGTTGTTTCTTGCGATACTCCCCATCCCCAAGCACTGTTAGGGCCGTTGGATTGGAGCTGTTTGTTGTCGAATAAAGAGCGAGTTGATGATGGTTGAAACTCTGGGATGAGAATTATTGCAGTGTTGTTGTGCGGCTTTTGGATTTGCCGTTTCTCCGTGTAATCTTCGTGAACTGGTGAACAGGAAACTTTGCTTACATTTCAACGACTTTCTGTTGATTGTATTATTACTAGTAGGCTATTGCTTTTTTGGTTCTGCTTGATTTAAAATAAGTGCCTTCAAATGGTAAGGCTTACTTCGAGGTTTCCGGTTCGTCGAAGCGGATCGGGTTACATGAAGATGCCGAGGGGTTACCAACTCCTAAAATTGGGGTACAGGTGTGCCCGAAAATTGAGTGTGCCCGACTGTGCTCGACGTGTGCCCGACAGTGCCCGATTGAGTACCAAAGTCGTCGTTTACAATCAAAATTTTGTCAAAACGACGAATATGCAAATCTTGACTAACGGCTCATGGACACAAAGTATATTAAATGTAGGCATATATGCACAGTAGAGTAACGTACAGACATATTACAAACAGGCTACACAATATATAAAACCAGTAGCGTATATTCCGATTATTTTCGGGAGGGGCGACAGCTCAGTGAAAATATTTGCGGCCGAATGCCACCCCCTTATCAGCCGGAAGGCCTAATTTTTTTTTTTTTTTTTGGCAAATTTGGACCGTTCTTAACGCTAAAAACGCTAGGTGCCAAAAACACCTTTTAATCTTGTAATCATGCACACTACGACTCAAAAACTGTTTCTAAGATCAATTACTGAACCATACTGTAAATAATTTCAATTTAGCTTCTCAATTTTTATTTTCGCGTACGTTTTTCCCGTAAAAAACTCCTTTTCCGAGAATTTCGGATGAAGATTGCCCCTGCCGCCCGTATTTCAAACACGTTTTTCCAATTAAAAAACCTTTTTTCAATAATTTCGGGGGGGGGGGGGAGATCGCCCCTGTCGCCCCTCCCTAATATACGCTACTGTATAAAACCCTTGCAAATACTTATAATGTCATTAGTTCGCCCGGAAGTTATTCGATGTTGTGGAAGCTGGGTCGTATCACACCAAGCCAAAAGAACGGAAGCAATCATTTTACCGGTGTACGACGAATAACCTTGACGGATGATCAAATATTGCATAAAACGGATGGGTCAGCGACGATGCTTTGGCAGCGATATTTCTGCATTCACTGACAAGGTTTCTCGACAGCCTGACGAGGACCCTTTCCAACAAGGATCGAAATATTGCTCCCAAAACATCGAAGCTGATCCGTTTTATGCACTATTTGAATATATGTTTCAAAGTCAGCTTGGGCTCAAGGAGTATTCAACCCTGACACCACTTTTTTAAAGAATATAGGATTTTTTTTTAGCTGACTGATTACAAGCAGAGATTCTTGATCTTAGACTCCCAACAGTTATCCAGGGCCATGACGAAATGTTACGAAACATCTGTTTAGTGTGGAGTCAAACCACAACACTAGTTACTAACCACTTCGTGGAAGAAAACACTGAATATGACATTACTTCAATCTATTTTGCTAACATGTTCAATTTAGTTAGCCTAAATTTGGCACGTTAAATAAGTTCAGATCAAATTTCAATTCGTCAGGAACTGAAATTCCTAAACAACAAGACCTAAGGTTTCGATGGGATCCCAAAAATCTAATCTTTGATCCATACAGTTGAGTCTTGTCTTCGCCAGATCCAGTCTTCGCAAGGCTAATCATCTGAGAAAACCAAGTTCAGATATACCTATATCAGTCATATCTATTTTGACGATACTGACCGAAGCTTCCTGCTTTTCGGTGTCCGGTGTCGGCCGAATACCGAGCGAACTACTTGTCAAGCAAAAAAAGAAAACTCAGGAACGAATTCAGCGTATCTCCTTATCCCTATAGAGAACATCTAATCAACTTCGAATAAAACTTTAACTTAGAAAAAAAATCCGGTTTCAACCGGATTCCGGACGAATTAAATGTCCGGGTAAAAAATGATTGTCATATTCCTGACATCTTAAAGAGCACCACGCCAAGCGTTATATGTAAAATTTTCAGATTTGTTGGTGGTGTGGTGAAATTTCGAGAGAGCGATGGCGAAGTTTAGTTCATGTAAAGTTATTTTGTTTTGTTGTTTTATATGTATTTTCTTGTATATCTCTTCTTAGCCCTAAATCTGTTACCTAATCAACTTCAAATAAAACTTTTGCTTTTAACAAATTTTCCGGTTTTGGCTGGATTCCGGGCGAACTAATTGTCGCGTAGACAATGCTTTTCATATAAGTGTTCAGTGTGTCTTCTTACCCTTAAATCGAACATCTAATAAACTTCAAATAAATCGTTTACTTTTAACCAACTTTCCGGTTTTTGCCGGATTCCGGACGAACTGCTTGTCCTGCGAGAAAATGGTTTTCGTCATCGTGTTTAGCATGTTTTTCTTACCCCATAATCGACTATCGCATTAGCTGTTTAAAAATATTTTTTTTGGCTCTTGACCCAAAGAACCCTCACACCAAGTTTCATCAAAATATAGCATTCCCTTCGAGAGTTATCGTGCTCAAAGACGGACGGACAGACGGACAACTTTTGCGACGTCATAGGTATCCGTCCACTTCCGTTTTGGGATCCGAATTAAAACCCAACACAGCACCTTCGACCAAGAAGATGGGGGTTTGCCAACATAAGCCTCAAATATAACAAGACCAAAGGTTTCGATGGGATCCCAAAAATCTAATATTTGATTCAGACAACTGGGTCTTGTCTTCGCCAGGCTAATCATCAGAGAAAACCATGTTTGATAAACCTATATAAGCCATATCTATTTTGATGATACTGACCGAAACTTCCTGCTTTACTTCTGCCAAATTTCTGGTTTCGGCCGAATTCCGGTGAACTACTCGTTCAGCAAAAAAAGAAAAATTCAGAAACGAATTCAGCGTATCTCCTAATCCCTATAAAGAACATCTAATCAACTTCAAATAATATTTAACTTATACAAGAAATTCCGGTTACAACCGGGTTCCGGACGAATTATATGTCCGGGTTAAAAATGATACCCCTAAATCTGTCATCTAATCAACTTCAGATACAAGTTTTGCTTTTAACAAATTTTCCGGTTCCGACCGGATTCTTGGTGAACTAGTTTTCCGGGTAGAAAATGATTTTCAGGTAAGTGTTCAGAATGTCTTCTTACCCTTACATTGAACATTTAATCAATTTCAAATGAAACTGTTACTTTTAACCAGCTTTCCGGTTTTTGTCGGATTCCGGACGAACTACTTGTCTGGCAAGAAAACGGTTTTTACCATCGTGTTCGCATGTCTTCTTACCCCATTATCGACTATCACATTAGCTGTTTAAACATATTTTGTTTGTATCTTAATTTGAACCCCCTCCCCCACCCCTACATTTAGGACTACAGAGCCCAATGAGATGTTGACATTTTCTTCTTCATCTTCTTCTCTAACACAGAATGCGAAGATACTAATTAACAAAGTCGCAGCAGAAGTCGAGCCGTCTAAGGAGCAAAATACGTGACTGTGCCCGACGTGTGCCCGACTGTGCCCGAGGTGTGCCCGACTGTGCCCGACTCCCCGGTACAGAGTGTGCCCGAAAGTTGGTAACCCCTCGTTAAGATGCACCTTATACATCCGGAAGTTGAAGGTGTGCCCCCCCCCCCCCAAGATTCCGGTTTGAGGACAGTGTCGTACAGGCTACACAATTTAAAGACAAAATTAATATGCAAGTTGTCGTGGCAGAAGAAAAGAAGATTAGGGATGGGATCAGTTGTGTTTGGATACAAAGGGAGCATCTAGGGAGAGTAGAAAATAAGTGGGATCATTCCGATCATTGGAACATTTTTCATGACCCATGCCACCGGCACTGCACCGGCAAGGCACTGCAGCACCGGTACCGCGTCACGCTCCACTTGGTGTACATCGTTTCTGGGAGTGAGCAACCCCTCGATCTCCCTATTTCCTATTTGCAATACCGTACTCTTCCACTGTACCCATAGTTCCCCCAATGTGTTTGAATTTACTGGATTCCAGCTACCTGTTCCAATAGGAGTGGAAGGCACTCATTCTCGTTTCTTTGTCCCCGCTCTACCCTTCGTTCCCCACCGCCTTTAAAAACTTGCATATTATGATCCCACAATGGTGTAAAACGATAAATTTTGTAATTATTGGCGTCCGGTGAACAGCGAATCGCGTTTCCCCTGAGGCGCCGGTTGTATTTTGTCTCTTCGGCGCTTCGAGTCACCACCAGCAACTTGCTGGTCTCCTGTCAAAAGATCTGATGTTTCGTTAGTATACGAATCCAGTGGATGGTGCCTGGAATGTGGGAAATATTCGGGAACATGTGATTATTTGTGTAATTCTAAAAAGGAAGTAAACATATGGAATAGGCTTCTGGATCGCTTGCTTAGTGGAAACTAACAACGCTTAGGGCTACAGAGCCTTCTGATCGTTCAGTGAAATTGTTGTAGAAAACGAGCTGAAGCATGGAATCGTGTTGCAGCAGGCAGTGACCTAGCTTTAGCTTCAGTTGACCTGTGTTACTCGTTCCTTGCAGTTGTAAAGGATTTCATCAGAGCAAAGAAATATAGTTATGCCGTCTAGAAGTAAGCAACAATATAACCTCGTCCAGAATGACGACTATGACCTCCGGATACCACTATATTCAGAAGAAGCATTTCAGCACGGAATTACATTCCAGGCGAAGGTAAACGTTATGAAGAATTCGCTTATCACGTATAGAATAGTAGAATAGAATTTTATTTTTAAAAAGCGACTGTCACAGCGTTACCGCCGAATTTGACCTTTTTGTCGTAAAAAAATGATGAATAACATAACACTTTCTCACGAAGGAAAAAGAAAGCACTAAAAAGGAATAAATTATCGGTTATTGTAAAACTCAGCAAATGTTGGAACAAAACTCCTTAAATAAAGGTCCTCCGTTAATAAAGGCCTATAGGTACTTGGAGCATTGCCAGGCATTTGGGTTTCGCACTTATTTTTGAGGACCCTTAACTTTGAATTCGTTTTATTTGTATCGTCTTCCAACAAAACAACATACATGATGCTCCCACGAAGGCACTACCGTGCCCTGTGTGGGAGCACATAACTTTTGTTCACATTAAAACCAACGATAAAACATTTTTTATCTTGACCTTTCTTATCATTTTCTTTTACCTTACACTTAATAACATATACATTTTAAGTAAAATGTCGGGATCCTCATCGGTCTACCGCTTAAGTCTAGTACTTGCAATCGGAAGCCGAGAATTCCTTAAGATAGTTAGAACAACGCTTTATCTTTTCGTTCACCCTTCAGATAACTTATACCAAGATCTCACGTGTGATTATTATTGTTCATCAAGCGCGTCTGGTGGTAATTCGTCATCGGATTTTGTGAGGGACGTATAGGCAAATTATGATGTGTCAGTGCAGGCTGTGCGATAACTTCTGTTCACATTAAAACCAACGATAATACATTTTTTTCTTAACCTTGCTTCTCATTTTCTTTTATCTTACACTTAATAACATACATTTTAAGTAAAATGTCGGTATGCTCATCGGTTCACCGCTTAAGTCTAGTACTTGCAATCTGAAGCCGATAATTCCTTAAGATAGTTAGAACAATGCTTTTTTATGTCATATTCTAAGTTGAGTTCAATGTGAGCTTCGAAACGAAAGATCGGGGGTCACATGACCGTGTGTGTGACTAAATCCGACATGAGCACTGAATAACAGCACAATTGATACTGGACCAAAGGCTTTTGGAAAGAGAATGTTGTAAGCAAGTAAGTAATTTATTTATGACCCGCCATTTTGAAAAGGAGGAGTAAATGAAGAAAATAAACAAAACCCTCAAACATACAGAAAAAGACGACGTCGTGCGCTGGTTGGTCCCTGTTGTCCGTGATTTTTGAAAGCGATGAGGAAACATCCAAAAGGGTAACACTTGCATCTTGAATTTCTCCGTCAATGTATGGTTATGACATAATTTCGACAAGTGGAGCAGGTGCTTTGCATATTTAAAATAACATGATCTCATCTTTCTAATCTCCTTCTTTCGCAGAACATGAGGGACGCCAGAACGAAATAGTATAGAAGGAGCGCAGAAGGGACTGTACAAATTTCCCAAAGCTCACGATTATAGCGCCCCCGGTTGGGGCGATCCCTTTATAAACAATCAAGTCTAGTTGAATTTTATATCCCGATCGTAAAAACAGTTCTGCAAGAGTTTGCAATTTTCCTTTCTCCGTCTACAGAACAAAACTAGGCTTCTCACACACTTGATTGGGGTATTCGACCGGGTCGATGGTATGATCTTTAATCCTTTGTGCATAGCGATTTCGGTTGGGTTCGGCCCGGCTTCTCTGTATAGTCATTGCGTATACACTGTAGCCTAACCTACTGCGGAAAAAAGGGCGGATTTTTGTTACGTTTAGAACCATGACAAGTGTAGACCTGCAGTAGACATAATCTTTTCTAAGAAAATCTTTTCTTACAGCCTATATTCAGCCGGTCTCCCTCTAATTTGTGTCGGCTTTTGGCTTAATTAGTGTCGGGCATAAAATATATTAATGTTACGAAATTCCGGGCACTCTTTTCAAAATTCCATACGTTTGATGAAATGCTAGTCGTCCTCAAAAACTTCCATGGACATGACTCCTGTTTGGGATGCTGTAGCCTCGGCTGTAGCTTGACATTGATTTCCGTATCGTTACCTCCCGTCCGTTCCTCCGTCAGTCCACACAGTCTAAGACACCTGCCCACTCCGAGGGATTATATCTTGATGAATGAACAATCTGTTAGCTTAATAGGCTAACCAACCTATTCGGCTGTCAGTATTTCACACTATTTCCTCGACTATTTCTTCCAGGTTTATTCAGGGGTAGTCATAGGCCTGGTTTGGGGTTAGTTACGAAATATTGTAGGTCGATGCTGTACGCCCCTCATAAAATTCCTCTCAGATTAGTTCTTTTTTGGTCGCTAGGTGCGCTATCGTAAAGAAAACAGTGACACGTTACTTCTTGGTGTACATTTATCCAGGTTTGTTTGGCTATCTTCAATTCCTCTTAGGCTAGCAATGTTTAAAACTGTTCAAAATGCCTCTTCTTCTATTTTTGCTTTACCCAACTCCATTCTGTCAAACGTCATCAAGTTTGTCATTTCTAGCTTCCGACTTCAGTGCTAAGTGCGGGTTGACTTTTCCACGGGGCTAATACGCGAGTCGATATAAAGCGAATGCCTAATCACTTGTTCACCCTTCAGATAACTTATACCAAGATCTCACGTGTTATTGTTATTGTTATTGTTCCTCAAGCGCGTCTGGCGGTAATTCGTCATCTGATTTTGTGAGTGACGTATATGCAAACTAGACCTACGTTGCCCGGGCAACGTGAAGTGTTGCGGCAACCTTTGTCCGGCTTCGCCGGCTAAAGTGTTGCGAGAGCAACACTTTGGTTTTGTTTCTTCGCTGTCGGTTAAATGCTGAAATTGTCAACTTATCGAAGCTTTTAAAACGGTATGTTCTAAAAACAATAATCACATAATCAAAAGATGTTCTTTAGCGTTGTAAAACCAACAACAAAACAATATCGGAAGAAAGCTATCCGTAACGTTTCAGGATTAAAATACCATAGATGACACTATTAATTATTACAAAACTACCTTATTGTTTTACATTACCGTATCGTTTGTACCCGTTGCGTAAACAGTTAATCCTAGGTTATAGCGATAGACCATCGATACAAACTTTCTTACTGTCATATTTACAGAAATCGAACACAATGTGCACCAATTTTCAAAAATGTCTAGCCCCTCGTGCTTACTTACAAGTCCCTCTCCCGTGATTGACATCAAATTCACCGGAAACAAATAATGGATACACCAGCTATCAAAAGTTGCAAACCCCTCATCGCTGAAGATGATTATAGCATAAAAGCCGATTATTACTTACAAGTCCCATGCATGTCTTACAATTGGGAACAAAATTGTTCTTACCATCGAATACACCTGAGACAAATAACAGGTATACCAACTAGCAAAAGCTGCAAACTCCTCGTTGCCGAACATGATTATGAGCTAACAGTCGACTGTTGCTTACAGTCGACTGTTGCTTACAAGTCCCTTACATGTCTCACAACTGGTATCGCCTATTTTTGGTTTCAGTGTGTACTTACTCCTAAAGTTGTCAACCCCCTGAAACTTTCAAACTGGTTTATCTCATGAAGGATTTTTGTTCAAAAAAATGGATGGCATATATTTTGATAAGCTCTTCAAGGGCTATCGATTGCCCTAACCACAACAAAAGCATATCGGAAAAAGGGACTAAATTGACTTTGCAGTCAGTTGAACTTTATCCTTTTCAATCGTAGACATCGTGACGGATGAAAACTTGGAATAATATCCTATATAATCCAGTTGGTATTATAAAGCTATGCGTAACTTTTTAGGATTAAAATACCATAGATGACACTATTAATTATTACGAAACTACCTTGTTTTACATTACAGTATCGTTTGTACCCGTTGCGTTAACAGTAAATCCTAGGTTACAGCGATAGACCAACGATACAAACTTTCTTACCGTCAGATCTATATAAATCGAATACAATTTGCAACAATTTGCACAAAATTCTAGCCCCTTGTGCACCGATTCTACTGACAAGTCCCTTTCCCGTGATAGACATCAAGTTCACCGGATAAAAATAATGGGTACACCGACTAGCAAAAGTTGCAAACCCATAATCGCTGAAGATTTGTGTAGCATAACAGCCGATTATTACTTAAAAGTCCCTTGCAAGTTTTACATTTGGGAACCAAATTGTTCATCAAATGACAGGTACGCCAACTAGCGAGAGCTGCAAACCCCTCATTGCCGAAGATGATTATGAGCTAATAGTCACCTGTCGCGTACAAGTCCCCTAAAAGTCTCACAATTGGTATCGCCTATTTTTGGTTTCAGTGTGTATCTTACTACTGAAGTTGTCAACCCCTTGAAACTTTCAAACTGGTGTATCTCATAAAGGAATTTTTTTTACCAAAAAATGGATGTCATATACTTTGATCAGCTCATCAGCGGCTATCGATTGCCGTCGAAGTCGAACTTTATCCTTTTCAATCGTAGATATCGTGACGGATGAAAACTTGGAACAATATCTTATATAATCTAGTTGATATTATAAAGCTATCCGTAACTTTTCAGGATTAAAATACCATAGATGACAATATTAATTATTACAAAATTACCTTATTGTTTTACATTACCGTATCGTTTGTACCCGTTGCGTAAACAGTTAATCCTAGGTTATAGCGATAGACCATCGATACAAACTTTCTTACTGTCATATTTACAGAAATCGAATACAATGTGCACCAATTTTCAAAAATTTCTAGCCCCTCGTGAACCGATTCTTACTTACAAGTCCGTCTCCCGTGATTGACATCAAATTCACCGGAAACAAATAATGGATATACCAGCTATCAAAAGTTGCAAGCCCCTCATCGCTGAAGATGATTATAGCATAGGCTTTTTAAACGGGATGTTCTAAAAAAATTAATCATATGATCAAAAGGTATTCTTCAGCGTTGTAAAAACAACAACAAAATAATATAGGAAGAAGGGACTAAATTAACTTTGCAGTCAATTGTACTTTATCCTTTTCAATCGGAGACATCGTGACTTATATAATCTAGTTGGTAATAGAAAGCTATCCGTAACTTTTCAGGATTAAAATACCATAGATGACACTATTAATTATTATGAAACTACCTCATTGCTTTACATTTTCGTTTGTATCCGTTGTGTAAACAGTTAATCCTCGGTTACATTGATAGACCATCGACACAAACTTTCTTACCGTCAGATTTATAGAAATCGAATACAATGTGCACCCATTTGCAAAAATTCCTAACCCCTCGTGAACCGATTCCTACTTACAAGTCCCTCTCCCGTGATATACATTAAGTTAACCGGAAACAAATAATGGGTACACCAGCTAGCAAAAGCTGCAAACCCATCATCGCAGAAGATGATTGTAGCATAACAGCCGATTATTACTTACAAGTCCCTTGCATATCTTACCATTGGGAACCAAATTGTTCTTATCATCGAATACACCGGAAAGAAATAACAGGTATACCAACTAGCAAAAGCTGCAAACCCCTCATTACCGAAGATGATTATGGGCTAACAGTCGACTGTTGCTTAAAAGTCCCCTATATGCATCATAACTGGTATCGCCTATTTTTGGTTTCAATGTACCTTACTATGAAGTTGTCAACCCCTTTGAAATTTTCAAACTGGTGTATCTCATGAAGGAATTTTTGTACCAAAAAATGGATGACATATACTTTGATCAGCCCATCAATGGCTATCGATTGCCGTCGAAAAAAAAATTCTACCTGTCTTAGTTCAAAAGTTGACTTTTTTGCCGTAGGCCAACTTTCTAACGTCACGACTTAGAAAGGAGCAAAGGATAAGCTCTAGTTTCTTTAGCAATGAGAGAACTTTTAAAGTTTAAGAGGCACATCTGATACCGTTACTCTACCACAAACCAAAGTGCAAAAAAAAAAAAATATAAACTCAGCTGAAATCGTCGCAGACATAGACAGAAACAATAGATGGCAGCACTTTCGGACCCGTGGGAAAAAGCCACTTTTTTGTCTCTGTAGATTTTTCTATTTATCACTCAAAGAAGATATGTTGGCTGTGGGGCCGGGTAACTGCCGCATATATTTAACACTTATAGATTTTAGTCCATCTTCAATTTGAAACTGGTGCCTGCCTGCTTGCGTGCTAGAACGGAGCTTTCCACTCGAAAGCAGAAACATCTTTTGATGAAACGAAAGGTTCGCTACACAACTTCAGATAGTCCTCTCTGACATAGGCTATACAACTCCACTTCACTTCGCAAACCGTAGGCTCTGGCTCGATGACAAGCAAAAACCATCCTTATTGGCCCCAGGCAAGAGTTCTACGGAGCTTTCCAAAATGTAATGTCATATTCGTCAATCCGGCCTAAGGTCCACACTTTCCGTAAAAACCGCACAGGTTAGACCCTTCTCAGTTACCAGGAATAAAATGAAATCGGAGTCATAGGAAAAAAAAAAAAAAAAAAAAAAAAAACGAGGACAAAACCAAAGTGTTGCTCTCGCAACACAATTATGATGTGTCAGTGTAGGCTGTGCGATCGGGGTCTGTATATAGTGTTCGAGGACTGGAACTTCTGACCGGATTTTCGGCATCATCATCAATTCCATATGGAAAGGTTGAGATTTTTTCAACTTGATGAGGAAAGCGCAAACATTCTGACCCGGAAATCCTGATGGTGTGTTCACACTGCTACAAGTTGGAGCCGTATGAGTGACGGTTTGCTGATATGTGGTTGTGCTCCAGTTACGGTTAGATAGGCGTTCTCGTTTATAGCCGCGTCTCATGAAGTTAGAGCGTAATCTCGCTTTTAAGCACAAACCGCAGTAAGGAAGAAGCCTCGTACAAATGAAAGTAGGGCGATAACCTGAAATCGAAATTATTAGTTAGGTTAATTTTGATTTTAAATTTAATGTTGATATAAAGCCGCCTGTGTATTAGGCGAAACTAGAGGTCGAATATTGACCGTAAAAGGTAGGCGTTTTGGACAAGATCGAAGGTGTCGCTGGATCCCAAACGGGATCGTTGAACCATAGGCTACGTCTTGGCAGAGATTCTGTCCCTTAATTTCGCCCGAACTATTCATTTGCGAAAACTAGAATTGGTCGAAAGCTACAACATGGTCGATAGGCAGAAGTAACTTTAAACCGATTTTTGGAGAAACTGTTTTCCCGCATGGAAAATCAGAACCGTCGACTCGATGTGCGCATATTACAGCATAGACCGTGATTATAAACCGTAGTACGCTCTTAAACTGATACGTCCTTCAGCTCAAACTGATACGTCAGCTGAGTTTTATTTCTTGCCCCTCTTGACAGGAGCCCTACTCAGGCCCAAGCCAGAAAAGCGAACCTGTCATTTAATTAGTCAGTAATCAAGATGGTTGGATCCGTTTAATGTAGTCAAATTCGTCAAATTTCGTTTCTAACTGTCTATGAATTTTTGTCGAACTACGACTATCCGAACCCTGGGAAGGAGGCCCGAAATTTGTCTCCCCCCCCCCTTCCGTAAGGTTTACCAAAAGGGACAACGCGCCTTTGAAGACTAGATGAAAATAATAGTAAGGGTATAACTAAATACAGTAGGATAGGGACCGTACCCAAATTGTTTGTATGAACTGAAAGATAAAAGTGCTACTCAGGCGGGATTTGAACCCACAACCTTTGCTTTACAATGTCACTGTTCTACCACTGAGCTATATTTGTGCATTGCTTAATTGGGGTTTCCGAAGCAGGCTATAAGAACAGCGATTCCTTCGATGGCGAATCCATCTAAGCAGATCACATCCCCATGTCACGAGATTGGATAGTATTTCGTAAACATGGAATGTTACACAGGACTTTTACCGTGACCAATAGACCAAAAGTGATTTTTATTAAATTTTTCTGGATGGAGAAACTCTCGGAAAATGTGGGTGTAATTACGGATTTTGCAGGCGAACTAAAGTTACGTGTGTTCGAACTAACGGGATCCCGTAGTAATTGCGATTCAGTGCAATTGTAGACATTCCTCAAATTGATATAGGGCAAGTTCTGTCAGTCCGTTATAACATTTTAGGTTATAGAAATTAAACACTTGTGCCATGGAATTTATTTCTCCGTTCGAAGGTAGCGAAACCATTTATATTTTCATTGGATGACGTGTGTTAAATACAATTGATAAAATCAAAATTTTTGGGTTCAACTGATCTTTTTCTGCCTGTTCGTTGTTGATTCGAAAGAATTGTTTCGCCTTACGCTTTGGAGTCCATCCAATTTTGCAAGTAGGTTCGAAATGTCTCGTTCACTCCGAAATTTCCCTTCTTCCACTTTACTAACTAAGCTCTTGATGACTAACTCTTCTTGCCGATGCGCTCCCAAAGGTCGCCGTGATTGGTTAACACAAGATTTAGTTGTTGAGATGATTCGCTAGTACTACGTTTTCTCGTTGTTCCCGAGGATCACTGGCGTTTGGAATCCTATATAGTATAACGATCAGTTTTTTACAGCGTATGTAAGTAGGCTAAGTACAGCGTATGTAAGTATGGCGCCGATGGCGCGCCACCTGCCCGGTGAAAAATTTGTATCCTGCTTAGTAGTATGGTAGTAGTACGAAAACGTTGCATGTAAGACTATGTAAAAGCAAAGAATACTATCATTTAATGTGCCTCTGACTGGTCCAATCTTATGTAGTAGTATCCAGTAGCATCCTGTCTTGCGATAGTAGCATCCGGTCTTTCTAATAGTAGCATATAGTAGTATGCAGTAACACGGTAGCCTTGAAGTAGAAGCATATAGTAGCATCGTTAGTACTGCATGCTACTTTTTCGTACTATTTCATAGTACTATTTGAGGTAAACTTTTCATCGGGTGACGAGGCAGTAAAGGTTGCGTAAACCCATCAGCGCTCAGGTCATTTAATCCCAGAAATAAGATTTTGTGTATGTATCCTCTGATAGAAGATCAGCTCGTACACCTGTGATTTTCGTTTTCTAATTTTTTTTTTCTCTCGTTTGGTCTATTAGTCATGTGTTTTTTTTCGCGTCTTTACTCTAGAAATGAAATAATGCAAACAAATAGGCCATTGGTCGCTACAGGGTTCCAACTATACACTTTACATCTTAAAGTTTGTATGGCACCTGCAGCTCCGCTCTGCCGTATACCGATCACTTTTCGGTGGGTCGGTCGGTCGCTGCACTCATCTCGAGTTAGGGCACTTCCAGATGTGCTAGGAGGATGAAACTTGGTAGGCATGTTAGGGTCTTCACCAAACTAACTTGGAAATTTTCATTTTCCTGATCCTGCCACCATGAGGGGAGTGGAGGTAGAGGAATCCGGAATATTGACGTGTGTATAACTTTTGGACGGGGTAAGGTACAATTTTAATGGCAAATATAAATAAACCTGGTGTTTCTTAAAAGCACCAGACATGCCAGTGGCATAAAAAACGACGCTTCACTAGTTCTGATGGGTTTGTAAAAATTATTAATACAATTCTAGCCTAAACAGTTGTAAAGAAAAAACAAACGAACAACTATCACGCATCAACACTAAAAGTTAAGGACAACACGAGAATTTACGACAACAGACATATGACTAAAGAAAAAATGAAAAATAAAAAAGGTTTGCGACATGGGTCTGATCTTCCTCAGAGCACGAACAAAAATGAATCTATTAAATCAGACATAAGAAATATAATTGCTAGATAACATAAATCTTCTTAGAGCTCTTTTAAATACTTTCCTGTCTTCGGAATCGAATCGGGGAATCGAATCTTAATGAATCTTCCTGTATCAGATGTCACACTTCAAGTCCGGAATGGATCAGGTTACTTTGGGGGAAGCGCTGGAGGAGGGGGGGGGGAATCGGGTGACATGTTCTTGGTGGGAAGAACAAGCACAAGCCCTAATATAGGGTTGACAAGACCGGACCGGATCCGAGCACTGTGGGGGGAGTTGGAAGGAGGGTTCTGGAATTCCATTAATCCCGAGTTAAGATGCTTACACATGTGCTAGAACGATGAAACTTTGCAGGCATATCAGAGACCCGACCAAAATAACTAGGAAATAGCCAATTCCCCCATCCGACCACCGTGGGGGAGTGGAGAGAGGGAGAAACCGGAATATTGACGAATTTAAAACTTGTGACCGGGGAATCGGATGTTAATGAAACTTGATATTTGGAAATACCTCGTGTCTCAGATGTCACACTTCAAGTCCGGAATGGATCCGGTGACTTTGGGGGAGAGTTGGAGGGGGGAACCGGATATCGTTTGATTTTGTTCAGAGTGGTCGGATCGGGATGAAACTTGATGAGAAGAACAAGCACAAGCCCTAAAGAGATAGTTGACAAGACCGGAATGGATCCAAGTACTGTAGGGGGGGGGGGGGAATGGGGGTTCCGGTGATCCCGAGTTAAGATGCTTACACATGTGCTTGGACGATGAAACTTCGAAGGCGTATCAGGGACTCAACAATTTTAACTCGAGAACAGTCGTTTCTCTAATTTGCCGACCGTGAGGGGGGGGGGGGGGTAATCTGGAATCTTGAGAAATGTCCAACTTTTGAACGGGTGATCGGATCTTAATGAAACTTGATATTCGGAAAGAACTCAATGTCTCAGATGTCCGATTTCAAGTGCGGACATTATCCGATCAATGAGGGGGAGTCGGGAAGGGGGGGGGGATTTGTGACACGCTTAGAGTGTAGCGATTGGGATGACACTTGGTTGGAAGAACAAGCGTAGCCTAACATTAGAGACTTGACAAGATTGTCTTAGAAATTGTCACTTCCAGAACCGAACATCCCTTAAAGTACTCATCTTAACCGCAACTTACAAACAATGCTTTTAAGCAAAAACTGAATTTTCATGATCCCCGTGACCCCATGATCATTTTTGCCTTAAGTGTTATGCCTAGAAGTGACTTTCTGTAGCACCCTTAACCAAAAAATAAAAAAATACTTTGACCAAACAATAGCATAATCATTTAGGTCCCAGGATCATTTTTGCCTCTAGGGTTTTGATTACAGATGAATTTCTAGCGCCCTTAAAATGCGAATCATCATATCCAAGTCCAAATATTTTTTTTTTTTTTTTTTTTTATCAAACGATACATTCTCGCGATTCCCAAAGGTCCATCGTCATTCTTATGAAGAGTTTTGCTTAAAATTGATCAGAACAAACCTAGGAATTCGCAAATTCTACTTTCATCCTTCCACCAAGCCTCTTATGGCACCAGCTTTTGTTTGGCGCACGGATTGTCGAAGGAGTTTTCACTCTTACTACTTCTGTTGGAAGGGTATTCCTACAGTCCACCGTTCTGTTTTGGGTCGAAAGTCTTTAGATTAGGTTCTTAGTAAATCTCCAGCAACTCAGCTTGAAATCAATTATGGACTGTGGTGAGAAAATACTTCCGTTATGACCTTTTTGAGTGTTTATCCTTGAAAAGTTTCGTTATAATCGTTTTAAGTGCTATGTTTCACGACAATATAACATTTAAATAGGTATATCTCATATCGTTTAACAAGCCTGTTATCAGGGTCTAGGCGAGACCCCCCGAACACCCCCCCCCCCGGTGCCAAACAAACTCTGACCAAAACCCCCCAGTACCAGAATCCGCCCGGTGCCCCCCCCCCCCATATCCTTTACATTTAATACGAATCCAGAACATTTAACATTCACAGAACATTCGAACTTGACCTGTACTTTGACCCAAAGAGTCATCGTGCCAGATTTGAAAAAGAATATGTCAACCCTGTTGAAAGTTATCGTGCTAACAGACGAACGGACGGACAACTTTTGCGATGTCATAGGTATCCCTACACTTACGTTTTGAGATCCCAAAAACTAACGGCACCTGACTGCAGCTTCCTCGCCAAGAAGGGAAAGGAATTCGGAAAGAATTTGTTTGGGGGGGGGGGGGGGGGTCGTTACATTGATTGGCACGGGTTTTGATTTGATCTTTCACTTTCAACACCTCAGTGACAACAGCTTAAGGTGAATGCGTTTGTTTGTTCACTTCAGCAATTCTGTCACCATCAGCCTTCACCTCCGCTTTACACTCCCCTCTCTTGTTTATCTTTGTTATGCCTGCGCTTAACGCATTCAAAACTTCGAACACATCCTGCCCCTTTGTGCACGCACAAGCTTATTTTTACACTTGTTACTGAAAACTGCTCTTGTCCTACTCTTGTGTGTCCGTCAGTAGGTACATGAGCTAATCTGGGTACCCAGCTAATCCCTTGTACTATCCGTGGCGTATGGATTATTTAGGACTAGGATTCTTTTGGGATAGTCTTTTTTTATGCGGGGTTTATTCTACCGGGGGGGGGGGGGTACCGGGTTTTCTTTTAGCCGGGGGGGGGGGGGGGGTTAGCCGGAACCCCTGCTATCAAACTTCTCACAATGTAGGCCTATCAGCCGATTTATTTATATGGCACTTGCAGCCTGTTACTCAAGTAACATGACGGTTTATTTTCCGTCGGTTCACTGATCGCGAGTTAGTGTAGCTACTTCCAGATGGGCGAGGACGATAAAACTTGTCAGGTGTGCTAGGGGCATGGCCAGATTGACTTAGACATCGTCACTTCCCGGATCCGATCATGCAGGGGAATAGACGGAGAGGCAATGTTACAAGTAGATAGTAAGCTAGACAGCAGTAAGTATTAAATTTTCTTCCCCAAACCCTGGCCAAGAAATGGCTTAACCTGGGGCTAAATACAAATTATGCCAATGTTAGCTTGCCTCCACCCTATTTCAGCGAGTCGTTCCGATTCTCGATTGACTTCGTTAATGCGTTTTCGAGGCTAGGAAACAAATTTCTATCGATCGCTTCTTCCTTCGATTCCTAAATTAGGTGATTATCTCAAGTTTCCTTGAACATATATAGTTCGATTATTCCTAATAAGCAGTGGAGGCTAAACGCTAATTCTCTAATTGTGTTCAAGCTTAAGACGACTGAGTATGTGATGTTAAAGAAATTTGTATCTAGCAGGCATTTAAATTTTCCGTCTACATGATGCTACATTAGATATTAAAAAAATAAAAATAAAAAAATAATAGATTATCACGAGTGGCAAGGTGGAGTTCAGAGCAGTTACAAGCCCTTCAGATGTTCCTTGATCAAGTGGGATACAAAGTAGTGAGTTAATATAATAAATGAGTTTTATTGTGTTGCGAGAGCAACACTTAGGTTTTCTCCCGTTTTTGTATGACATTTGCCTTCTGGCCAAGTGCCATATACGTATCGCTTTTCCGTCGGTTGGTCAGTCCGGTTGCGAGTTAGGGTACTTCCAGATGTGCTAGGACGATGAAACTTGGCAGGCGTATTAGGGACCCGACCAAACCAACTTCGAACTGGTGATCGGATTTTAATGAAAGTTGATATTTAGAAAGACATCATGTCTCCTAAGTCCCATTTCAAGTACGGATCAAATCCGATGAACGTGGGGGGGGGGGAGTCGGGACCGGATATCGTGTGATGCGCTTAGAGTGGAGCGATCGGAATGAAACTTGGTGGAAGGAACAAGCTCAAGCCCTAGTTACATCATTGGCAGAACCGGATCGGAGTCGTGCACTATGTGGGGGGGGGGGGGTTGAGGGGTTTCCGAATTCCGGTGATACGGAGTTAAGTTACTTACAGGTGGGCTAGGACAATGAAACCTGGCAGACAAGTCAGGGATCGGACCAGATATCGTGTGACGCGCTTAGAATGGAGCGATCGGGATGAAGAGGCAGGGGGTGGGAGGCAAGCAGGAACAGGCAAGTCAGGGATCAGACCAGATTAATCTGGAAATGGTCAACTTCTTGATGTGACTATCGTGGGGGGAGTAGAGGGAGGGGAAATCCGGAATCTTGAGGTATGTATAACTCTCGAAATGGTGATCGAATCATAATGAAACTTAATATTTAGAAAGACGACATATCTCGGATATCCCTTTTTAAGTGGAGTGATCGGAATGAAACTTGGTGAAGCACAAGCCCTATGTACATCACTGACAGAACCGGTACGGATCTGGCACTGTGGGCAAGTAAGAGGGGGGGGGGGGGTCGGTGGTAGCAAGTTAAGGTACTTTCAGACGTGCTAGGGCGATGTAACTTGACTTGAACACTAGAGACTTGACGTGATTTGCTTAGCAGTGGAGGGAGGGAGAATCCTGAATCTTATGGTGTGTATAACTTTTGTACGGTTGATAGAATCTTAATTAAACTTGATATTTGGAAAGACCTCATGCATCAAATGTCCTATTTAAAGTCCGGATATAATCCGATGACTCCCGTATGGAAATAATTCAAGTTGTAAACGATCTTTTATTTACAATTGTATTATGGGACTGTTTCCAATCGTAAGTTGTTTCCACCCGTTTGCGATTGTAAACAGTTGTTACCAATCGTTTGTGATTGTAAACGATTGTAAACGTTTTACTATCAAAACCAGTTGTTTCCAATCGTATTTTTACGATCGGAAAAAGTTGTTTGCCATCGAAAACGATTGTTTCCAATCGTTATTTTACGATTGAAAACAACTGTTTCCAATTGTATTTTTGAGATCGAAAACAGTTGTTTACAATTGAAACCGGTTGTTTCCAAATGTTATTTTACGGTTGGAAGCAGTTGTTTCCGAGTGTATTTTTACGATCAAAAAACAGTATTTTTGCTATCGGAATTTCCTACTGCAAATTCTTTCTCAACACACCCTCCACCTCCACCCTAAACTGTAGCTTGTCGATAAGTGGAAGGAGTTCGACTTCTCTCCAACTTGACGTAATGCTTACTTTCCTGTGATTCAGTTCTACGATATTATTTAAGGAGCAATATTTGCAATGTGGTATATTTAGGCAAATTTTTTAAATTTCCGATTAAACGGTAGCCGGCAGCACTCTAAAAAATACCAGATGACGCTTTAGCAGTATAGAGGCGTCTTTGACCGCGAAAGCTGCTTTAGAAATATTTTCCGCTTCAAAGAAAAGTGAAAATAGCAAAAACACGGATGACATCTTTCAACTTAAAGCACTTCCACGGCTTTTACAACTTTCGGAAAAAAACAATCGTAAACAGTTGTAAAATTACGATTGGAAACAGTTGTTTCCAATCGTTTACGATCGGGATTTCAGATTCAGCGTTTCAGCAACTAAAAAAATCAACTTCCCTATAACCGTTGTTAAAACTCAGGTCTATATTTCACGACTTGAAAACGAAACCAACTGTTTCCGATCGAAAACAATTGAAAGCGATTGGAAACAATTGAAAACGATTGTTAACAATTATTTACAGTTGTTTACAACTATTTTACAGTCGTTAATAGTAGTTTATAGTCGTTTACGGCTTAATTTCCGATCGAAAACGAGACAACCGAAAACGATCGTAAACGGTTGTTTAATGACATTTAAAAAAAAAATTAGTAAACAGTTGTAAAAATTACCATCGGGAACAGTTGTTTCCAATCGTTTTGGATTCACTGTTTCAGTTAAACTATTTAGATCGTTTACATCGTTACAAAATTCAACTTTCCTACTACCGTTGCTAAAACTATGGTCTTGTTTCAGGACTATCAGAAACAACTGAAAACGATCGGAAATAGTTGTTACGATAGGAAACAGTTGTCTCCAATCGTTTACGACTGGTATTTTAGATTCGCCGTTTCAGTTAAATTGTTCTATTACGACGACTGTGTTTGTATGTGAAGAAGCACTCTCAACTTGATGTTATGGCGAGAGGTGTAGTAGGCCGGATATAGTTGGTAAATGTCCTTAGATACAGTCATCGGAGTCGGGACAGCCTAGGGCGTCTGGTGGCCTACTACACATGCAGACTTCACGGGTTCGTTGTGGATTTCCCCGGTCGATTCACACCAAGGTTTGCGTACCGAACCACAATAGGCTATAAACCACCCATCATACACTAGGCCTTACAGGCGAGCCCACTCTAAGGAGCTTTAAACAAGACTCATAACAATGATCTAAGGTCCATAAATAAACAAAAGGTTTTATTGTCTGGTATGAACTGTACTTACCTTTAAGTAAAAGGGTTGTTCCCGGTCGAGGCCCGGAAAAGAAGTGTAGAAGAAGATGACTCATCCCCAATACTTTTTTTGTTTTTCATACTCTAAGGAATAGCTTTTGATCATGTGGTTACTGACTGTGTTATTCTTGGAACATACCGTTTTGAAGGCTGCAATGGGTTGACAACTTCAGCAACTTCAGCGAGGGAAGAAACAAAACTGAAGTGTTGCCCTCGTAACACTTTAGTCGGCGAAGCTGAACAAAGGTTGCCGAAACACTTCACGTTGCCCAGGCAACGGAGATCTAGTTAAGCTTAGAATATTCAATTACAATAGCACTGGGAACTATACGTTGAAACATGTAAACAAAATGAACAGGTGAGTTTGGCAGGGATAGCTTCTTGTCTTGTTTCGTTCCAAGACCTGTTGCTGCACATTGTCTGCACTTGAGCGCTATTTCCGGTACCACATCTCGATGGTCAGAATAGGAAGCAGTCCTGCCTGGACTGAATATTTAAAGAGATGGCATTTAATGTCCTTTGTCCTTTAACAGTTATTTTCGTTGCAGTACATTGGAACATTAGACGTCCCTCGACCAACCAGCAGAGCGGAAATCGTTGCTGCAATGCGGAGAATACGGGTAGGTTTGTCGTTCCAGTCCTTGAATTTCCTCGTAAAGTTGGAAGGGCCCTGGTTTTGCTCCAAAAAGTGATATTTAATATTTCTAGTCTTGGGAATCCTCGAAGAGATTCCTAACTTCGAAGGGATTCCCTTTCCCATTTCCCTGTATCCCTCAAGGTTTTTGCTTTGGAACTCGGCAATAGTCCCAGTTGTAACGCGCCAGAAGAGTGCAGCAAATTCAGGATCAAATTTACCGTAAGGCTGATCTAGGGCGCAGCATCAAGGGGGGGGGGTATGTTTATTTATGTTTATAACCCGCTGAAAATACGTAATTATTTAGTGTTTGTTCATACAATGGATAAAACGAAAACATCATCTAAATATTTTTTGGCTGCGATTTTCGGCCCTTCTTGGCAAGAGGCCCTCG
Organism: Branchinecta lynchi; assembly: GCA_023053575.1. NCBI lineage: Eukaryota > Metazoa > Arthropoda > Branchiopoda > Anostraca > Branchinectidae > Branchinecta > Branchinecta lynchi. Next base: position 21,394,494 of record JAKZAP010000010.1, read on the forward strand.
TCAGGTGGTTGAATGTCAGGGACAACCTGGGGACAACTTTGGGGAACAGAAGAAATGAATTACAGAATATCTCTCGTGAGTATGGAACGGATTTGAGGCTAAATACGTCGAAAGTTTATTCGAGAATCCCTTAAATGTCTTCGAGGAATCGGTGTTTGTATTCGAGGATCGATGAAAAGTTTTCGAGATTGTTTTTAGGTCTTAGAGAAATTACCAAAAGTATTCCAGAAAAGATAAAAGTATTCAAGAATTGCTAAAATGTATTTGACATTTAAACTGAAATAAGGAACTCGAGAATGACAAAACACATTCGAGAATTTAAAAATAAAAATTCTCGATTTTGTTCTACATTCACGAATACATTTACGTCATTCTCGAAAACCTCAATTCAACTTAAATGTCAAAGAATTTTTACACATCTCGAATACTTCTTATCTTTTCTCGAACACTTTTTGTAGTCTCGAAGACTTTTAATCGATTCTTGAGTAGGCTACAAACACCGATTCCTCGAAGACATTTGAGGTGTTCTCGAATACATTTTCTATGTATTGAGCCTTAAACCCATTCCATACATGACGAGGAGGGGGTGTGAGTTTTGACAGGAGAGAGCGCAGGGTTGTGTGACCTGGCAAAGGGCGTACTAGTAAACGACCAAGGCCGTATCCAGGGGGGGGGGGGTTTATAGGCTTTTCCCTCTGATCTATGTGTTTTTTGTACTTTTTTGTCCGACCAGCAGGCAAAAAATCCCCGAAAGGCAACCCATCCCCTCCCGAAATAAATTCCTGGATACGGGCCTGTAAACGACCCTGATCGTATTGGGATTAGCTTGGGGTGTTTGGAATCGCTTGGATTCGTCACATAAGTGAAATCAAATTCTTTGCGTTTCATACGTGGTGTCCCCTGAGGTGTCACCATCTAGCGTTTTGGTGATAAGATGGATTTTCAGTGAAAACCGTTCGTGAATTTCCAGTTGAGCGCTCCTAAAAAATTAAGTACGGTAGAAACCGCTACTCCTGATTGATACCTACAACTTTTGGGGTTTCTGATTGTGGGATTGCGCGTATTGTAATTTATTGTTGATTAGCAGCCTACTATTAGCTTGCCATCGTCTTTGTGGGATCCCAGAACGTAAATGGATGGATACCTATGACTTCGCAGAAGTTGTCCGTCTCTCTGTATGTCCGTCCGTCAGTCAGCACGATAACTCTCGAAGGGAATGAGATATTTTGATGAAACTTGGTGTGAGGACTCTTTAGGTCAAGGGAGAGGTCGAGTTCGTAGATGGGCTCTCTAGCTCAACACTTGGAGTGGGGGTTCAAGTTAAGGGGCAAGTTTAACTGGAAAGGGCTGGGATGGGACAATCTGGTTACCGATCACTTATTCACTTAAATTGGATTGAAGACCCGCTGAAAATGCTTTACTTATTTCTTCCGCTATTCAGGAATAATCCATTTTCAAATAGTGGAATTTCCGTTTGATTTGTGGTACCTCTATGCGCTTTTATCCGTGTTATATGCCTTACCAGAAATATTTAGTTTTTTTTATGGCACTTGCCCTTCGGCCAAGTGCCATATAGCGATCGCAATTTCTGTCCGTCCGTCGGTCTGTCGGTCTGTCCAGGTTTTGCTAGTTCGGGCACTTCCACATAAGCTAGGACGATAAAACTTGGCAGGCGTATCAGGGACCCCAAATGATTAAGTTGGAAATAGTCACTTCCCCCATCCGAGCACCGTGGGGGGTGTGGAGGGAGGGGGAATACGGAATCTTGAGGTATTTATAACTTTTGAACGGGTGATCGGATCTCGATGAAACTTGATATTTGGAAAGACCTCATGCCTCAGACAACCCATTTAAAATCCGGATCCTTGGTGGGAAGACACCTAGCAAACACTAGATACGTCATTGACATAACCGAGCCGATTCGGATACTGTGGGGGGAGTGGAGGGAGGGGGAATCCGGAATCTTGAGGTATTTATAACTTTTGAACGGGTGATCGGATCTCGATGGAACTTGATATTTGGAAAGACCTCATGCCTCAGACGACCCACTTAAAATCCGGACCGGATCCGGTGACTTTTGGGGGGAGCTGGAGGAGGCAACCGGAAATCTTGGGAAACGCTATGAGTGGAGGGATCGAGATGAAACTTGGTGGGAAGACACCTAGCAAACACTAGATACATCATTGACATGACCGAGCCGATTCGGGCACTGTCGGGGGAGTGGAGGGAGGGGGAATCTAGAATCTTGAGGTAACTTTTGAACAGGTGACCGGATCTCGATGAAACTTGATATTTGGAAAGACATCGTGTCTCAGACGACCCACTTAAAATCCGGACCGGATCCAGTGACTTTTGGGGGAAGTGGAGGGGGCAACCGGAAATATTGGAAAACGCTATGAGTGGAGGGATCGAGATGAAACTTGGTGGGAAGACACCTAGCAAACACTAGATATATCATTGACAAAAGGAGTGCCATATGAGCTCGTAGCTCTTGTTTTGTTCAGGCACTAAACAGCTATCACCAAGCTCACGACTGCCCACTCAAAAGCCGCAATTGTGTTGAGATTACAATTTCCCGCGTCATAGTAGAATTTACGTTGTGGGGACGGCCGCAGATATTCTGAACGTTATAACCAGAGCAGATAGTGGAAAATTAAAAAAAATCCTTAACAGAATCCAAATTATTCTGTGTATTCAGTTACATGACGTAAAAATAAGGTGGCTTTTTAGTTAAACTTTCACAGATAATGAGATAGTCAATCTAGGGTTAAGAAGACATGCTGAACATTTTTATATAAAAACAGCTTTCTAGTCGGACAAGTAGTTCGTGCGGAATCCGCCGAAACCGGAAAATTTGTTTGAAACCTGAAAGTTTTTTCTGAAGTTGATTATATGTCCGATTAAAGGGTAAGCAGACATGCTGAATCCGCGTTTGACAATCATTTTCTACCCGGACATATAGTTCACCCGGAATCCGGCTTAAAACAGAATTTTTTTTTTTTTAAGTTAAAGTTTTGAAGGTAAGGAGATATGCTGAATTCGTTTTTGAGCTTTTGCTGGACAAGCTGTTCGCCCAGAATCCAGTCGAAATCGGATATGTTGCAGAAGTAAGCCAGGAAGATTTGATCAGTTTCTTCAAAGTAGATATGACGTATAGCTTAGGGGTCATTACACACATGCTGAGTCCATATCCGAGCCTAGCCATTGGCATTCTTCTATTTCTAAATCGTAAAAATGCTCAAGGATATGGACCAGATATAAAATTTTTGGGATCCCATAGACACCTTTGGACTTGTTTATTTAGCTTTTTTTTAACAATCACTAGGCTGAACTTTCACAGGTTTTTGAGTTTGTAGCGATCGTAATGTCTGTCGGTCTGTCCGCATTTTGCTAGTTTGGGCACTTCCACATGACCTAGGACGTTAAAACTTGGAACGCGTATCAGGGACCCAACCGGATTAACTTGGAAATAATCATTTCCCCGATCCGACCATCAATGGGGGAGTGGCAAGATGGGTAATCCGGAAACTAGTAACATTCATAACTTTGGAACGGATAATCGGGTGTGCATTAAACTCGACAGGTATCAAGAACAAGTGTCTTGGATGTTCATTGTCAAATTCGGATCGGATCCGATAACTGGGGGGGGACTGAAAGGGGACACCCGGAATCTCTTGAAACGCTTTTTCTAGCTTTTGTCAAACCCCTACCCCTTTCTTCACACTGGTATAGCTCTGCGCCTGGATGAGTCATTCTTTCTTCACACTAGTATATCTCTGCTCGTGGGTGTATGATTTGATGAGCGAGTGTCAGTGGATGAGCCCTGGTTCACACTGCTGCGATTTCGCGCAAAATTCTGCGTCATGCGACGTACGACACAAATCGTGCGACAAGCAACGCAGAAGTTTGCGTTTTGTCGCAGTGTCGGATGCGTTGAAATATTTTAACTGATCCGACATAACGCATGCGATTCTTGAGGGAAAGAAAAGAAAAAGCAAAGACTAATTAATTTTCAAGACTAGAAATTGCTCTACCTTGATCTGAATGTAATCCTAGGATGGCTGAATGCAAAAAAATATTCTGAATAAACTTGTATTAACCTGTTTTGAAACAAGATGACATATGGGGTTTGACTTATGGGGTAGTGACAGGTTATTAAGTATTAAGTAGGTGAAAAGGGCACTCGCGTCTGGCCCAACTATGCTTACGGGCCCGTAAGAACAAGGGACTTAAATTTAAATGTTGGGAAAACCCTAGCAGACACGCCAGTCAGTCAAGCTCGAGATTAAATAACGTTTATTGGTAACGTTATTAAATAACTGTTTATAGGCGAGGTGGTAAACGTAATGGCAAGAAAACGCAAGAACAAATAATTAGATAGAACCTCTGTCTTTGGTACCGTGCAGTGACTATGGTGGTAAATACCTACAGGTATTTATTGTGCTTTTTACCGGTCTACTTTCCTGCAGTCTTCGCCGTTGCCCATCGCACAGAAAGAAAATGCAGGAAGCGTACTCCGCGCGCTGAGAGCCTAGTCACACTGGGCTCAAAACGCGGCCTATTTGACAAACCCCTGAAAATCCGTAGGGGACGCAAGATTTCATGGACTTTGTGGCAGCTTGGGGATAAGAGCAGACTGCATTTAGGGGTTAATTAGGGTTCCTGTAACATTATTATACACGCTGTTTTGCTCTAATTGATCTCCTGGATTTAAAAAGACAACATTCAGAATTAGATGTATCTTGTTCTTTTTTCTACTTTTGCAACCCCAAAAGCCAGGAAGTGAGCCCAGTGTGACTAGGCTCTGACCCGCTCTTGAGCGCGTCCAGAGAACCAACCCGGTCCAAGCGGACTAGTTTCTGTTAATCCCCCCATGCCTCACCGTCATTATTTGGATCGGACATGGTAAAATAGATCCACAGGTTAGTAAGTAGAAAAACTGTCATCTGTGTCCCAGGTATTGGAGGTTTTGCATATGTTTCAGCAGCAGAAAGTAAAAGTGACCCACTACCCTATGGATTCGACTTTTTACTATGTCTTAACCAACACTTGTGTAGACATAGTAAAAAGTCGAATCCATAGGGTGGTGGGTCGCTTTCCCTTTCTGCTGGTTAAACATATGTAAAACCTCCGTTACCTGGGACACAGATGACAGGTTTTCCACTCACCAAACTGTGGATCTATTTTGCCATGTCTGGTCCAAGTAATGATGGTGAGGCATGGGGGGATTAACAGAAAGTAGTCCGCTTGGAAGCGCTGAACAGGAATATGGCCAATTGTAGAGGTAACGAAACGTTATGTGGCGCGAAGCTAGTAACCTCCTCTCGTTCGCAGCGGAAAAAGTACGGGGAAATACTCGACTCCGCATAGTCATAGTGCATTAGACGTGGGTACTATCTTATTATTTGTTATTGCTAATAGATATTCTTCCAATATAGTTGTTATAATCATTACTCAACGTTTTGTTTATTACCCAAACCACTAGACGTATAAATCAACTGAATCTGTTGGAAAAAAATGTTGGTTGGTAAAACAAAACAAGACCTGGAAACTCATATGACACTTGCAACGCTGGGTCAGAGGATGAAAGTAGGAATTTGCCAGTTCATGGGTTTATCTTGATAATTTGTGAGCAAAACCATCGAGATAAGAATGTCATGTACTCTTAGAAATCATAGCGCCCGTGTCAAAAATTAAATCTCAGGACTTGTTTTTTCATTTTTATTCCATAAAAAGCATTTTATTTTTGTACTTGGCTGTGATGATGTTCACTTTAAGTGCACTAGAAGTTCATCTGTAAGCAAAGTCCTTGAGGCGAAACTGATAATGGGCTCATCGATATCATGAATATACATCGTTTTGCCAAAAGTATTTTTTTTTACTTTTCGGTTAAGATGCGCACTTTAAGGGTGTTAGAAATTCATTTCTAAGCAAAACCCTTTAGGCAAAAATTACCATGTGCTCATGGGGATCGTGAAAAAGTAATTTTTTTGTTCCTCGAGGTTAAGATGGGTTCTTTAAGGGACGGTCGGATCGAGGAAGTGACAATTTCGAAGCCAATGTTTCCAAGTCTCTAATAATCCAGCAAATTTTCATCGTCCTAGCATATCTGGAAGTACCTTAACTCGCGATCACCTTTAATGAATTGCGGCGTAGCATAGCTCCAGTTATCTGCCGGACTAATCCACCCCCGCGAACAGAAATACCAGTGAGTTAGCTGGTGTTCTCTTAGGCAAGATTCATAGCCCTTTCACATTCTCGCTCTCGTTATCCGAAATCTCGGTGTGGGGATGAAGTACTTGACATCCTTGACTGAGCACATCTATCTCGTCCCGGACCTGGAGGAAGAGGTTCTCTCAACCACGATCCTCCCCTCGCCTCGCCGGTATCTTAAATCTCGGGAGGGGGGGGGGGGGGGTTACGAAGCTGTTGACACTTTATGTATTAGCTCCATATCATCCCAGAGCGTGAATGAATCTTCAACGTTATCCTGTTGGAGCGTGGAATACTCAAGCGAGGGGATTACGGAGAAAACGAATAGATTGGGGAGAAGCCATGTGGGGGGTTGCGTCTGCCTATCCTCCTTCTTGTTAGACCTAGTGGAACCCGATCGTGTCCTCTCCGGCAATTCGGTCTGACCGCCTTGCAAGAATTCGATTTGGCCTTACCGGAATAACCTTAGGTCCTTTCAAAAATCGCAGGGTATTTAAAGTTTAACCGAAAAAGGCTAAGATAGTACATTCTAGTTACCTATCACTTATTCAGTTAATTTGGCTTGAAGACCCACTGAAAGTGCGTTACTTCGTAGTGCCTGTATTCCCAAGTATTCTTTGAGCCCAAGCTGACTTTGAAACATTTACTCAAACAATGTTTACAACGGATAAGTCAGCTACGATTCTTCGTCAGCGATATTTCGGCCCTTCTTGGCAAGGGTCCTCGTCAGACTGTCAATCCTCTGGTTCCACTTGGAAAACAGTTTACAGGTTTGTTTCCTCTCGGTTAATGCCTGCTCGGCAGAACGTATTTGCAGAACATATTTTCGAAAACCCATCCCATTCAGTATATTTTGAAAAAGCCCAAATTCTTTCAACGTGCACCGGACTCCATCAAACCATTCGAGAAGCCGTTGAGATAAAGAACAAGACCAAAGGTTTCGATGGGATCCCAAAAATTCATTATCTGATCCAGACAACTGGGTCTTGTCTTAGCCAGATTCAGTCTTCGCCAGACTCCTTGAACATTTTTACAATTCAAATTCAGAAATAGATTAAGGCCAAATAGCTAATCACCTGAGAAAACCAAGTTCAGATTTGGATTCAGCATGTGTGTTTACCCCTATAAGTCATATCTGTTTTGACGAAAACTTCCTACCACAAAGCTCAAAGACGAAATCAGGGTATCTTCTTTCCCCAGTAATGAACATCTAATCAACTTCAAATAGAAATTTAGCTTATAACAAATTTTCCGATTCCAGCCGGATTCCGGTCGAACTATATGTCCGGGTAAAATACGATTGTCATACAGGGACTCAGGATCTCTTCTTACCCCTAAATCGCTTATCTAATCAACTAGAAATAAAACTTTGACTTCCAACAGTTTTCCGGTTTTGGCCGGATTCCGGACGAACTACATGTCCGGGTAGAAACTTGTTTTCACATAAGTGTTCAGCATGTCTTCTTGCCCTAAATCGAAAATCTAATCAACTCCAAATAAAACTTTGAATTTTGACAAACTTTCCGGTTTGGGCCGGATTCCGGTCGAAATACTTGTCCGTCGAGAAAATAGTTTTCACCATCGTCTTCAGCATGTCTTCCTACCTCTAAATCAAACATTTAATCAACTTCAAATAAAACTTTTACTTTCAACAGACTTTCCGGTGTGGGCCGGATTCCGGGCGAAATACTTGTCCGTCGAGAAAATAGTTTTCACCATCGTCTTCAGCATGTCTTCATACCCCCAAATCGAACATCTAATCAATTTCAAATAAAACTTTTACTTTCAACAAACTTTCCGGTTTGGGCCGGATTCCGGGCGAAATACTTGTCCGTCGAGAAAATAATTTTCACCATCGTCTTCAGCATGTCTTTCTACCCCTAAATCGAACATCTAATCAGCTTCAAATAAAACTTTTACTTTCAACAAACTTTCCGGTTTTGGCCGGATTCCGGGCGAACTACTTGTCCGATGACAAAATGGTTTTCACCATCGTGTTCAGCATGTCTTGTTACCTCATAATCGACTATCACATTAGCTGAATATTTTGTTTATCCCTTAATTTGAATCCCCTCCCCCACCCCTAAATGTAGAGCTACAAAGCCCATCTACGAACTCGACTGGTCCGACGACCCAACGTACCCTCACACCAAGTTTCATCAAAATATCTCATTCCCTTCGAGAGTTATCGTGCTTACAGACGGACGGACGGACAGACGGACAACTTTTGCGATGTCATAGGTATCCCTCCACTTACGTTTTGGGATCCCAAAAACCGAGCAGGCATTAACCGAGATACAGACGAGTACTCCCTACCGGAAACGTGGAACTGGGTTATTAAGGGAAGAAAATTTAAGCCTCAGTCCCTTATTAACAAAAAAAAACGAACTCGATCAAAATCCAGAAAAAAATGTTTCCTGCCCCAATCGTGCAGCAAAAACAGCTGCCTTGTCAAAAATTAAATCTCAGAACTAGTTTTCCGTGCAGTAATTATTCGAGGACCCCGTCAGCTTGGGCTCAAAGAATATTTCTATACATGATCGTGTTCCCCATGAGCCCATGATCATTTTTGCCTTAAGGGTTTTGCTAAAAAAATGAATATTTATCACCCTTAAAGTGCGTATTGTAACCGAAAAAAAAAAAAAAAAAGGAATTTTGACCAAACAATATAGATTTATGATCCCCAAGGACTCGTGGAAATTTTTGCTTCAAGGGTTTTACTGATTCTTTAAACTACAAACAATAATTTTGAGCAAAAGGTACATTTTTATGATCCCGATGATGTTGTCATCATTTCTACTTCAAGAATATTCGTTACAGATGAATCTCTAGTGCCCTTAAAGCGCGCATCATCACAGCCAAATGCAAAAATAAAATAATACGAAGGATACATTCTCGTGATTTCTAAGGACCCATGAACATTCTTATCTAAAGGGTTCTGCTCAAAAACGATCACAACAAACCCACGAATTGACGCACTCCTACTTTCATCATCTGACTCAGTTTTGCAAGTGCCATATGAGCTTCCGCCTCTTGTTAGTGTTAGTCTGGCCACTGTTTGGTGGTTTCAGAGTAATCATTCTGAGCGGTGTCAAAACTCTTGTCGTGAGTCCTTATTTTTGTCCAATGTGTGGTATTGAAGGAGAGGATGCGGTACATTTGATATGTTATTGCGAGGAGTTGAAAGAATTAAGAAAGGAAGTGTCTGGTCGGGAGGCTTGGGAGGAAAGGGATTTGGTTTCAAGTATGGGAAGTAAGTGTTTTGGTGAGCTCCGAAGACTAGGTAGATTCCTGAAGCTAGCTATGACCCACCGTGAACTATTTTTTATAGAAGTTGATTTTTGGTTTGTTTTGGAGTGTATGATATTTGTTATTGTTTTATGTTTCACGCCATGGCCCTTGGGCTTTATGGAATAATTTCATTCATTCCTTCATCAGCTTCGATTAATAATTAATTTGCGGGTAAGCTTGTTGAATCGGTCTCTCTGCTTCGTATTTAATAATATATATTAGGATTTGGACATGGAAAAATATTTCCAAATAAAGGAAGGTATAACAGAAAAGCCCTTGGTAGTTTATATAATAGTTTTTGTTCTCCCTCTATCTGTAACCTTTCCGGAATTGCTGGTATTCTGAGACAAAAAGATTTAAAATGTATCAGGACATCTTATTTCAAATATTGTAAATTTCTCTTGTACCTTCCTTGATATTATAGAAATTCCCGTATAACTACAACTTCTTTGCCCTTTGACACTTCTGCAACGTTATCTGCAATTGCACATGACCTTTACGTTTCTGCCCTTGGCCATTTCTCCTCACTCCGTCTAGGAAGAAGATTTTTTAGACTCGATTAGTCCCCTTTTTTTAATGTTTTTTTTTTATCTCGTGCAGTTACTACATTATTGAAATCTCAGTGTATTTCTTCCTTTTCTTTGCCTGTACTGCACTGTTTTCCTCTTCTTAAGTGCGTAAATAAAATTGTATCATCATCATCATAAATAATATGACCAGATTAGAAAGCAAAGTGTAACTCCCTCTGATCAAACTTATAAGGTGTTCAACAGACACCTTACAAAGAAAACACAGACATCTTTATTGACATAAAGAACGTGCTGAACTAGAACGTCTGTAAGCAGTCCCGTATCCAGGAATTTATTCGGGGGGGGGGGGGGGGGGTGTGCCTGCGGTTCGGACAAAAAAGACGTAGATCAATGGGAAAAGCCTATTCAAATGATTTGTTCTGTATGTTTCGGGGGGGGGGGGGTCAACCCGCTACCCCCTCCCCCTGGATACAGCCCTGTCTGTAAGGTACCCACTCCCATTGAGTCTAGTCTGGTCATAATTTGGCATGAAGGGGAATTTATATACAATTGATACATTGGAGTAACGGAGACTGAACCTATGCCTCGAGATCGGTAAAAAAAGCCGTTGACAAATAGGGTTTATACCAAAAATTGTCGAAATTTTAAATAGCCTTTGACCATTTGTACGTGCTTTTAAATGTATATGTTATAGACAGTACTCACCAATTTTGGTTTTGTAACCATGAAAGTGTGAGCGAATAAATTACTAAATTACATTACAACGTTAAATATATCTCAAAGGATTGTTTAACGGTTATGCGGTTGTCGATTGGAAAAAAATCCGTGTTTTGGAGATCCGGAGAGGACCGGAAATTATCAAGATCTGATAAATATTCCTTGAGTCCAAGCCGAGTGGGAAACATATATTCAAACAGTGGAGATATAACGCAACCTGAACAACCCTGCAATCATATTGCAGGTGCGTTTCCTCTCTACCGTTATCCCTGACGCCTGACGAGGACCCTTTCCAAAAAGGTCAGAATATCGCTGCCAAAGCATTGTAGCTGACGTATCAGTTTTATCTATTGTTTCACTGGATCGATCCGACTGTCTGGATCAAGTGTTCAAGAAATATTCCCATTTGGGATCCCCGCGAACCTTTTTATCGTGTTTCTCACCATTATTTTTTTTTTTTCAGTCCGAGTTCAAGGCCAATGGAGTCAAGAAGAGAAAAGTTTTGATAGAAGTTTCAGTCGAGGGCGTCAAAGTTACAGCCAGAAGGAAACGAAGTGTGAGTACATCTTTGCTTATCCATTTTAGGGCAAAAGATTCGAAGAAACAACTTAGCGTCAAAATTGTTATGCCGCAAGCCTTTGAACTTTAAGAGCTTAGAAGAGTAAAAAAAAGAAACTTGTAGAAAAAATGAAACTACTTGAAAAAAAACTTTCATGGCAACGCAGAAAGCGCCTATTGCCACCTACACTGTAAAAAGTTTTTCCGTATAAAGATTAAAGTTAACTGCAGCATTTGCTACTCGGATTATTCTTATCTCTACGCAGATAAGATTAATACCAAATAGAGATAAGATGAATACGAGTAGCAAATACTGCAGTTAACTTTAATCTCTATACGGAAAAACGTTTAACAGAGTACTGCAAGCGCTGATACCCTGTCGAGTAGGATGTCATGAGAGTTTGGTGGAAATCCTTCAGATATGTTTCAGTTAGAACACAAACATTAGTCCCCTGTGGGAATTCTTGTCCTTGTCCTCACTGTCCAAATACTGTGGGAATACTTTGATCGTTACTTATCAACCCTCAAACTCAGTAAATACTATTGTGAAATCATAAAAAAAAAAAAAATTTAAGCTACCCTACGCAAGTATATGACTGAAAAATTTGAGACTAATCAACCAGAATATAAAACAGCATCATCTATATTTGATAATTGAAAAGGCACAGATCTAAACAAATAGAAACTTGTATGCTTCTATTTTTTTTGCATATACGGGGGGGGGGGGGGGGAAGGGGAAAAGGCGTGTTAATCTAATTCGAAGCAGCCGTTTCAACCATGTTAATAACGTTAAGATATATAAAGAGGTATTTGCATGAAGGTATTGCCGGTAATGCATTACGCCTCAGAAGTTTGGGAGTTTCATAAGGCAGGTAAGTTGGAGTAGATGCAGTTGAATTATTTTAAAAGATCATCAGGACTGACTAGTACGAAAAATAGCTTAGTAGTTAGGGGGGGGGACTTAGGCTAGGAATATTAAGGTACCTTTCTTACCTATAATACTAATGCAACCTACTTCCATAATCACTCCATATATTTCTAAACCCGGAGACCCCAATTTCGTACGGTTCATTCTAACCCCTCTAACAGAACCACGCTGATTTTCTCACTTGCCGTGTTTTGCTACCTTCGATGTGTATCACGCTGTCGATGGTTGTCTACCAGAAGTTCTTCCATCAGAACAAGACCTAAGTTTCGATGGGATCCCAAAAATCTAGCATTTGATCCAGACAACTGGGTCTTGTCTTCTCCAGATCTGATCCAGGCTGATCATCTGAGAAAAGCAAGTTCAAAAATACCTCTATCAGCCATTTCTGTTTTGATGATACTGACCGGAATTTCCGGCTTTACTTCTGCCAAATTTCCGGTTTCGGCCGAACTCCGAGCGAACTACTTGTCCAGCAAAAAAAGAAAACTCAGAATTCAGCGTATCTCCTTATCCCTATAAAGGACATCTAATCAACTTCAAATAAAACTTTAACTTACAAACATATTTCCGGTTTCAACCGGATTCCGGACGAATTATATGTCCGGGTGAAAAATGATTGTCATATATAGACTCAGCGTCTCCTTAGCCCTAAGTCTGTCATCTCAAATCAAATCAAATCAAATCATTTAATGTAAACAATCTGATCAACTTCAAATAAAACTTTTGCTTTTAACCAACTTTCCGTTTTTGCCGGATTCCGGACGAACAACTTGTCCGGCGAGGAAATGGTTTTCACCATCGTGGTCAGCATGTCGTCTTACCCCTTTGTCGAAGATTTAATCAACTTCAAATGAATATTTTACTTTTAACCAACTTTCCGGTTTTTGCCGGATTCCGGGCGAACTACTTGTCGGACGAGGAAATGTTTTGCATATTCGTATTCAGCATGACTATCACATTAGCTATTTAAAAATATTTTGTTTGTCTCTTAATTTGAACACCCTCCCCCATCCCTAAATGTAGGGCTACAGAGCCCATCTACGAACTTGACCCAAAGAATCTTCACACCAAGTTTCATCAAAATATATCATTCCCTTCGAGAGTTATCGTGCTGACAGACGGACGGACTGATGGGCAGACGGACAACTTTTGTGATGTCATAGGTATCCCTCCACTTACGTTTTGGGTCCCCCAAAACCTTCTTATGTAAATTGTCTCCCTATTGTCGCTACAAGTCAACGGTTCTCGGAAAATGCAAACAGCCGAAACCGTGGGTTATTTGTTGAAAGCACAGCATAGTTGTAAAGTATTCAAATGTTTTGTTGAAGAGTCAATAGTGCGAGGGGTCCTTTAAGATATAGGCGTTTAGTGAGTATGGTCAGTTTTTGGGAGAAGATAACTCGTCTTCCACGTGTTAGAATGTTGGAAGCGGCGTTTCTGGAGTCCCTTAAGGCCACAAGTAAGGAGTCATGGGCTTATCAGGTTAAGAAAATTTTAGATAAATGTGGGTTCGGTGATAGGTGAAATGACGGTATTATTGGTCATCAGTTGGAGTTAGGGGCAGTAGCACAGAGAAGTAAAAAGTATACAGACCAGGAAATTCAGAGGTGGCAGGTTGACAGAGACAATTCGAAATCTCTGAGGTTTTGCACAGAGGCGAAAGAGACATGGGGTGAATGTGTTTATTTGAAAGCGGGCTTAGATAGGGGGAATTGAAATGATTAATTAGTAGGCGTAACGATATTCTACTTCTTGGGGATACAGGGGCGGATCCAGCCTTCCGTTCTAGGGGGGGGCGATTCTTACCGAAAAGAGTGGGGGTAGTGACCTTTTTGTCGGCCACAAGGCTATTTTTTTTCGCGTTTTAAGTGTCCCTGTCGGTCTCTTATTTAACGAAAATGTGGTTTTCATATATTACAATAATGGTAAAAACTGTACTTGATCAACTGACAACTGTTTACAAGAAAAATTCAAGCTCCTGGCTCCACTTGTAAAAAGATTTTAGAGTCTAGTTACAGTAGTTAGAACATGCGTTAATGCAGACTTCCGTAAGTGCAGTAAAAAAAACAAAAAATTACAGCCAGTCTAGGGGGGGCGATCGCCCCCTTCGCCCCCCCCTCTGGATCCGCCCCTGGGGGGATAGGAAAAGTTACACGGGTAGGCCGATTGGAGAATTGGTCCTTACTTCTGCTCGACCTGTGGAGATATGAATGGATGTGCGCGCCATCTTATGTGTTAATGTAGGGAATTGAACGATTTGAGAAGAGAAATTCGTGGATACTTTTAAGTACCTTGGATTTATTTTTACGCCAACGCTGAATGATGATCACCATGTTAATGCTTTAGCAAGGTCATTGAGCGCTAGAGCGAATCTTCTTATTCGTAGGTTTGGGTCTTGCAATGCGTCTGTCAAGACGTTCGTTTTCAGAATGTACTGTTCCCAACTATATTGTTACTCTCTTGTGACTAACCAATCTCACAAGCTCGAAAAGACCTTTCGTTACCTGTCGCATAACAACTCTTTCCGGTGGTTACATGGGTTTCGATGGAACTGTAGTGCTTCGGGTAGTCCCTTCTCTCCCTGAAATCCGTCTTTCCTCCATTCTTTCTCTTCAGTCTCGAATTCTGGCGTCGAGCAATCCTCTGCTGGTGATTCTGTGTGGTCCGCAAATGCGCCTGTCTCTGCCTCTGTGGCAAGCATGGGGGAAAGAAATTTACTGTGGGTTTGACCCATCCTGATTCGAGTGGATTGACCCATTCTGATTGAGTACTTTGTTTGTTGGAGGCTTCGTGCCTTCTGCATATTTGTTTTTTTTAGTTTTTTTTTGTGTGTATATAAATGAGTTGTTATGTAGCAGCCCCAGTTGGCTATATTTGAAATACATAAATAAATATTGGAGTAAATGAGCGTGATCAGGAATAGATGGATCAAATGTTGAAGAGTGAGTGCTATGCTAGTATAAAGAAAAGTGGGTAGATTCCTCAAGTTGTCAATGATTCACAGCGATTTTTTTTGTAGTTTTTAGTGGTTGTTAGAGATAAGTTCGTCATTGTGTTTCTTTTTGTTTGTATTGCCATGGCCCTTGGGCTTTTAGGGTAATAAATATCGTATCATTATCATATTATAGTGTTAGCAAGCCCCAGGCCAATCTTAAGGGGCATCTTTCAGTATAAAAGGGTTATGTTCCAGTATCTAAATTAACTGACTACTTCCAAAATGAGCTCTGCTTTTCTTAAGTTTCTGTTTATGTGTACGGCTTCGGTTGTTGCAAGCCTCTCGCCAGGGCCTTCTAATTTCGACCACAATCCCGGTGGAATTTGCGTCTGTAGCGTGTTACAGAAGCTAATTGTAGCTGATCATATTTCTTGAAAAGGCGCAAACATGGTGATTGGAAGAATACATTTTCTTTTTGTCACGGGGACTCAATTCCCGCATTTTGGAGGGGGCCCCCATTGACAGGGAATGCTTAAAGGATCCCTCGCACTATTTACTCTTCAACTTACAGTATTTTAAATATTTGAAAACTTTAAAACTAGGCTGTGCTTTCAACAAATAACCCATGCTTTTGGCTGTTGTAAGATTTTTCCGAGACCCGTTGACTTATAGCGAAAACAGGGAAATAATTTGCATAACTGGTTTTTCTGATGGGAAAACTTCTCGCAGACAACCGTCGACATGAGTGATACGCATCGAAGGTAGCAAAACACGGCAAGTGAGAAAATCAGCGTGGTTGTGTTAGAGGTGTTAGAATGTACCGTACGAAGTTGGGGTCTCCGGGTGTATAAATGTGTGGAGTGATTATGGAAGTAGGTTGCGTTAGTATTGTAGGTAAGACAGGTCCTTGAAGAAAAGATAATTAACGATTATACCAAACACAATGCGAGCACAGATGGCAAGGTTCCTTGAAAGGAAACGAAAAAAAAGAAAAAATAGCAATAATCTAATCTTTCGACACTCAGAAAGAAAAATAGATAAAAATACAGTTAGAGAGGAAATATAATAAAGTTGAATCGGTAAGATAAAGTTGAATCTCTGCTAGGATAAACTGATTAAAATAAACTTTCGTATGTAGGTCTGCTGGTCTGTTGCAACCTGTATCTGCGAACGGTCGTGGCATACTTTGTTATATTTCAACTCTCTCTTGTCAATTTAATTCCGTTCTATCTTCTTTGCTTATTTTTTTCTATAGTTTCCTGTTAGCCTACAGTTATAAGGGTAGTAAAAAACGGAGTGATTGATTCATTGAACTGTGGTTTTTCATCAGTATTTCCCTTGCTAGAAAACACCCATGTCTTACCTTTATGTCTTACCTTGACGCTTTGAGCATGACCTAAATCTTTTAGGAAAGATAGAAAATGATATTGGAAAACTCTCATGTTAGCTTCCGCTCTCTCAACAACCTCTTTATCGGATTAGAAAGGTGGAACTTGTTCGATCCGGCAGGAGATTTTCCTCTTTTCTTTCCTGAATTGGAAAAGTCTTTGAATAAAGACTCTGCTAGGAATTTGAATCGCATGGGACTAGGAAAGTCCCTATTTCCCGTGGGAATGATAAGTTGCATTCTACCTCTTCTTTCCGAATTCTTCCCTAATTATATTGGGGATTCGCTTTCTGTTTTCTTGGAGGATGAATTGAGGATTGGTATCTTGTTACAAAAGTGACAGCGGCTGTGGATGCTTTCTGCCACTGAGTGTGATGCGCTGATTTTGCTGATGCTTTTTAGTATTTGTTCCTGATGAATTAGAGATAACTGAGCTTTTCCTTTTCTACTGCCTTTCCTTCCTGTAAAAGGAAATATAGCCTTAAATTACCTAAAATCGCATTGTCCAGCGACAAAGGTGGATGGTCCTCCTATGGTTGTCACTGGTTTGAGTGATGTTAGCCACACATGATTTCGGGACTGGCTTTTGGTTGGAAAAGTCCTATATTTCCCATGAAATTCCCTATTTCCCATGGGAATGATAAGTTGCATTCTACCTCTTCTTTCCGAATTCTTCCCTAATTATATTGGGGATTCGCTTTCTGTTTTCTTGGAGGATGAATTGAGGATTGGTATCTTGTTACAAAAGTGACAGCGGCTGTGGATGCTTTCTGCCACTGAGTGTGATGCGCTGATTTTGCTGATGCTTTTTAGTATTTGTTCCTGATGAATTAGAGATAACTGAGCTTTTCCTTTTCTACTGCCTTTCCTTCCTGTAAAAGGAAATATAGCCTTAAATTACCTAAAATCGCATTGTCCAGCGACAAAGGTGGATGGTCCTCCTATGGTTGTCACTGGTTTGAGTGATGTTAGCCACACATGATTTCGGGACTGGCTTTTGGTTGGAAAAGTCCTATATTTCCCATGAAAGTCCCTATTTCCCATGGGAATGATAAGTTGCATTCTACCTCTTCTTTCCGAATTCTTCCCTAATTATATTGAGGATTCGCTTTCTGTTTTCTTGGAGGATGAATTGAGGATTGGTATCTTGTTACAAAAGTGACAGCGGCTGTGGATGCTTTCTGCCACTGAGTGTGATGCGCTGATTTTGCTGATGCTTTTCAGTATTTGTTCCTGATGAATTAGACATAATTGAGCTTTTCCTTGTCTACTTCCTTTCCTTCCTGTAAAAGGAGATATAACCTTAAATTTACATTGAATCGCATTGTCCAGCGACAAAGGTGGATGTCCTCCTAGGGTTGTCACTGGTTTGAGTGATGGTAGTCACACATGATGTCGGGACTGGCTTTTGGTTGGAAAAGTCCTATATTTCCCATGAAAGTCCCTATTTCCCATGGGAATGATAAGTTGCATTCTACCTCTTCTTTCCGAATTCTTCCCTAATTATATTGGGGATTCGCTTTCCATTTTCTTGGAGGATGTTTGAGGCTTGGTATCTTGTTACAAAAGTGACAGCGGCTGTGGATGCTTTTTGCCACTGACTGCGGTGCGCTGATTTTGCTGATGCTTTTCAGTATTTGTTCCAGATGCATTAGATATAATTGAGTTTTTCTTTGTCTACTTCCTTTCCTTCCTGTAAAAGGAGATGTAACCTTAAATTACCTTGAATCGCATTGTCCAGCGACAAAGGTGGATGTCCTCCTATGGTTGTCACTGGTTTGAGTGATGCACCACCACCCCCACCGAATACCGTTATTATGAATTTTCAAATCCATCTTTTGCATTATTTTTTTTTTCAATATTTTACTGTGTTGCAAAAAGAGACCAGACCTTGGTCAGCTTCAAAGTTTTTCTTTTTGCAGAAGGAGAAAGTCGGTGTTTGCTCTTTTAACAAAAACGGACGCTTAGGACTTTCTTTCCGAAATGCAAAAAAAAAATAAAAAATTACAGTCGAAACGGCTAGTGAAAGGGTAAAGAACGCAACTAATTGTTAATTATTATGATTATTTTTTATTTATAACCCATCAACTGGCCGAGGTCAAACAAGACGGAGTATGGAAGAAATAAAAAAAATAAATGAATAAGTAAACAGAAGCACAAAATAACAAAAAAAATCTAAACAAGCTTGAGTCACGTCCGTTTCAAGAGGCTCCGCAATAGTAGTTAGTCGACTTCGTAAATTCAATCACTTTCGGACAGAGTAGGCTGTACGTAGGGATCTGACTAAAAACTCTAATAATACATCGATGGCACTTTACACAAGGGACTTTTACCATGACCAATAAACCAGAAACAGTTTTTTCGAATATAATTTAGGAGTCTAGGACTCCATTGTCGGAGCCACGTAGGCAAACCAGGACCCACAAGGCGGGGTCTCATGGGGAAAACCAAATATATAATTTTAATGGGGAAGAAATCTATGTATTATTATTAATTTCTGTGACATAGGGATGGGAACTGGTTAGTTGAATTTGACTTCGAGCGGGATCACTGTTCCTACGGCTGGCTTCTACCGGACTATTGTAGTTGTTTGCGAACTCTGTTCACAAGCCCCTCGGTAGCTCAAATGGTAAGAGTGCCTGCCTTGTACACAGAGGGCCCTGGGTTCAAATTCCGGCTGAGGAGCGTTTTTGTCTTTCAGTTAACTACTTCTAAAGACTCTTAGCGTGGCAAGTATTATTTGGATAGCTGGGATAGTGTCATTTGAGCTCTTATTGAAACCCCTCCCCCTCCCCGAAATATGCAGCTATCGGTCCTATCTACGAACTTCACCTTTCTCTTGACTCGAAGAGTCCTCACATCAGGTTTCATCAAAATATCTTATCCCCTTCGAGAGTTATCGCGCTGACAGACGGACAGACGGACCGACGGACGGACAGACGGACAACTTTTGCGGTGTCATAGGTATCCCTCCACTTACTTTTTGGGATCCCAAAAATGTAGGCTACCTGCAGGTGGCGGTATATCCTGCTTGTCTTGTCGTGAGATGTTGCAATACACAATTGATATCGATCCTTCTCCCCGCATTTGAGCTTATAGCCCCCCATCCTCCCACTTTCACGAATCTATACTAATAGCTTTCCAGATCTTAAAGGAGGGGAATTGATGTGCTGGAGATAAATTTGCAAAGTTAAATTCTTATTTGAAGTGATTAGATGTTGGATATCTAATCACTTCAAAATTTAGCGAATTTAGCGTAAAGAGATACGCTAAATTCGCTTTTGAGCTTTGTTTTTTCGTCGGACAATTAGTTCAAGAATTCTGCCGTACCAGAAAATTGGTAAAAGTAAGGCAGGAAGTTTCGATCGGTTTCGTCAAAATAAATATGACTTATAGGGGTAAACATACATGCTGAACCCAAATCTGAACTTGGTTTCCGGGGGGGTCCGCTGAATTCCGGTGATCCGTAGTTAAGTTACTTCTAGGTGGGCTTGGTCAATGAAACTTGGGAGGCAAATCAGGGAATGTTTTTTTTTTTTTAATGTTAAGTTTTAGGTTATTTGTATTTTATTAATCGTAGTCTAGCATGTTATTGACCATATTTATCATAAGACGTCGGTACAAATGTCTCAAAATTGTATATATTTGTAGATTGTTCTGTTATGACGTTATGTTTTGACGTAAAAACAACCCATCGGCTTGTCCGTTATCTGTTTTTTAGATTATATTGAATTGAATTGAATTGACACGACCAGATTAACCTGGAAATAGTCAACTTCCAAATCCGAACATCGTGGAGGGAGGGGGAATCCGGAATCTTGAGGTATGTTTAACTTCCGAACGGGTGAGCAGATCATAATGAAACTTGATAGATAGAAAGACTATATGTTGCGGATGTCCCGCTTCAAGTCCTGACCGGATCCAGTGAATGTGAGGGGGTCGGAGGGGGAAACCGGAAATATTGTTAAGCACGCTTAGAGTGAAGCGATCAGGTTGAAACTTGGTGGGAAGAACAAGCACAACCCTTGGATACGAAGCTACGAGACTCTCCATTCCTGTCCCGTGGGACCATTTTTATTTAGTGGAAATCACAACAGACTTTTCACTTCCATTAATTCATAGAATTGACAAAATCCCACTCCCATCCTCTGACCCAGCCTGACCAGTGCCATAGGAGCTTCCAGCCCTTGTTAATATACTATGAAATACTAACGACTGTGAATGCTTGGCTATCTTAAGCCAAATCTGTCTTTTACTGTCTTCTAAAACCTTAATGAATTTGTCAGGGAACTCTCCTGCTTTGTCAGAAGTTTCATAAGAAGTTGGAAGTACTGTTCTCATAATAGAGGAGCGGAATAACGACTGAACAAACTTATGCGGATGATTTGCGAGGAGGTAGTCAAATCAGCTGCCAATGGAATCAGATTTGGTTACAGCATAAGTGTACCACATTGTCCGAAGTATAGAAAACCTGGACATGGGAAGTTATAAATTGCCTTTTCCACATCCTATATAAGTTATCTTGCTGGAATACATTGTGTACTCGAAAAGAAGGACCTACGAAACTTTCTCTCCACACAGTGTTGCAAGATCGTGGTAAAAAAGATAAGCCGCCGCCTTTGTAAAAAATACGCCAGAAAAATCTACGCCCCCCAAAAACTCAATCACTACCAACATAGAACCCAAAAAGTTTTTCCTACCTTCGACCACGACGATTAAAACGGAGTAAGAACAGTGGATTTTTCCGAAAAACAGAAAATTTTTCTGAGAAACAGTCGGTTTTTGGGATCCCAAAACGTAAGTGGAGGGATACCTATGACATCGCAAAAGTTGTCCGTCCGTCCGTCTGTCCGTCCGTCTGTCTGTAAGTACGATAACTCTCGAAGGGAATGAGATATTTTGATGAAACTTGGTATGAGGATTGTTTGGGTCAAGGGTAAGATCTAGTTCGTAGATGGGTTCTGTAGCCCTATATTTGGGGAGGGGGGGAGGGGGTTCAATTTAAGGGACAAACAAAATATTTTTAAACAGCTAATGTGATAGTCGATTATGGGGTAAGGACATGCTGAGCACGATGGTGACAATCATTTTCTCGCCGGACAAGTATTTTGTCCGGAATCCGGTCAAAACCGGCAAGTTGGTTAAAAGTAACAGTTTCATTTGAAGTTGATTAAATGTTTGAATTATGGGTAAGAAGACATGCTAAACCCGATGGTGAAAACCATTTTCTCGCCGGACAACTAGTTCGCCTGTAATCCGGCAAAAACCGGAAAATGTATTAAAAGTAAAAGCTTTATCTGAAGTTGATTAGATGATATATTTAGGGGTAAGAAGAGACGCTGAGTCTGTATATAATGGTCATTTTTTACCCGGACATATAATTAGTCCGTAATCTGGTTGTACCCGCATTTTTTTTAAGTCAAAATTTTATTTAAAGTTGATTAGATTTCTTTATAGGGATAAGGAGATACGCCGGCTTCGTTTCTGAATTTTTCTTTTTTTGCTGGACTAGTAGTTCGCTCGGAATTCGGGCGAAACCGCAAATTTGGCAGTAGTAAAGCAGGAAGTTTCGGTCAGTATCGTCAAAATAGATATGGCTTTTAGAGGTATAGAATGGTAGATAGAATATCTGAACTCGGTTTTCTCTGATGATTAGCCTGGCGAAGACAGGACCGAATTGTCTGGATCAAACCTTAGATTTTTGGGATCCCATCGACACCTTTGGTCTTGTTCGTAAAGATAGGTAATTTTTCACATCACGCTAAAAACTCGACCAGTTAAAAAGAACCCCCTTAAACTGAACCCCCACCCCCAAATATAGGGCTATAGAGCCTATCTACGAACTCGACCTTACCCTTGACCCAAACAATCCTCATACCAAGTTTCATCAAAATATCTCATTCCCTTCGAGAGTTATCGTGCTTACAGACGGACAGACAGACGGACAACTTTTGCGATGTCATAGGTCATAGGCCTCCACTTACGTTTTGGAATCCCAAAAACAGCAACATTTTACGCCGCACGCCAGTTGCAAAAATATTTACGACAGTCTCCGACAAAAGCCGCCAATCTGGTAACACTGGCTTCACGTACTTAAGATAATCTAAAGTGTTTTTTTGGGGGGATCACAAAACGTAAATGGACCTATGACATCGAAAAGTTGTCCGTCTGTCCGTCCGTCTGTAAGCACGATAACTCTCGAAGGGAATGAGATATTTTGATGAAACTTGGTGTGAGGATTCTTTGGGCCGTCAGACCGGCCAAGTTCGTAGATGGGCTTTTTAGCCCTACATTTAGGGGTGGGGGAGGGGTTTCAAATTAAGGGGAAAAAACAAAATATTTTGAAACAGCTAATGTGATAGTCGATTATGGGGTAAGAAGACATGCTGAACACGACGGTTAAAACCATTTTGTCATCGAACATGTAGTTCGCCCGGAATCCGGCCAAAACCGGAAAGTTTGTTAAAAGTAAAAGTTTTATTTTAAGTTGATTAGATGTTCGATTTAGGGGTAGGAAGACATGCTGAAGACGATGGTGAAAACCATTTTCTCGACGGACAAGTAGTTCGCCCGGAATCCCGCCCGAATCGGAAAGTTTGTTAAAACTAAAAGTTTTAGTTGAAGTTGATTAGATGTTCGATTTAAGGCAAGAAGACATGGTGAACACTTATGTGAAGACAATTTTCTATCCGGACATGTAGTTCGCCCGGAATCCGGCCAAACCCGGAAAATTGGTAGAAGTTAAAGTTTTATTTTTGGTTGATTTAGACAACCGACATAGGGGTAAGAAGAGATGCTGAATCCGTGTGTGACAATCATATTTTACCCAGACATATTGTTCGACCGGATCCGGCTGGAGTCGGAAAATTTGTTATAAGTTAAATTTTTCCTTGAAGTTTATTAGATGTTCATTAGTGGGGAAAGAAGCTACCCTGAGTTCATTTTTGAGCTTTGTTTTTTTTCGCCGGACAAATAGTTTTGGAGTTTGGCCGAAATCGGGAAATTGCCGGTAGTGGCAGGAAGTTTTTCTCAGATGATTAGCTATTTGGCCTTAATCTGTTTCTGAATTTTAATTGTAAAAAATGTTCAAGGAGTCTGGCGATGACTGGATCTGGCTAAGACAAGACCCAGCTGTCTGGATCAGATATTGAATTTTTGGGATCCCATCGAAACCTTTGGTCTTGTTTATATTCACTTCTGTTTCGTCAAAGTTTCTAGTTTGGCTCTTGTTTTGTATTACTTGCGTTTTATTGGGTTCTTGTTTCCGAAAAGTCAAACTACGTCTGCGAGGTAGTTTATAATTTGAGCTCCGCAGTTTCAGGTTCGAAACTACAGCAAATGGAATGGACAAATAAAACGGCTTTTAAGCGAAACTACGCTGAAACTACGTAAAAAAGCAACTTAAGATTCCTACCTTGGTGCACGCGAAACGGCTACCTGATTCACCGCTGTCAATTCCTGATCTATTATTGACGCTCGGATGCACCTCCAATTTGTCTTCTCTAATTGGAAGCTTACATGTCAACGAATTCGTCACTTTCGTTCTAAAATCATCAACAATCCTAGTCGGAATTGTTTTAACATTTCAGCGCATACGATGTAAAATGCTGTGTGTTATACGTTACAGAACATTTCTGTTGGTATGATTAATGTGTTATTTTTTTGCTAAAAGTAACGTTACAAACCATCTGTGGTATTGTGCTTCACAAAAAATTAATAGGAGATGAATACTCAAAACACGGTGTAGTGTGTAACGTTCACAGATAGTGTGTAATTTCAAATCTGTTGAAATTGGTCGTCCTTGCGTGGATGTTATGGAACCTGAGTCAGTTTGGTATGTAATATTCACTAAATCCAGTGTAACGTTTGGTGTTAAACTTCCGTTTTGGTGTTAAAGGTAGTTGAACTTCGAAATACCTTGTTGATGCAGCGTGTACCCGAGTGGTTGTTACGTACAGCCTCGACGGGTTGTCTCGTTGCTGTGGGGGTGGAAGGTTGTTCCTAGTTCTTATACTAAGCTCTAATATAGTCAGTTCGCTCGGGCTAGATCATGGTTGTTCCCGATACAGTTATTTAGTTATTTAGTTGCGTTTTTGAAGATACCATGGTATCTACGACTAAAAACGACAATTGCCGAAATTGCGCTTTTCGAAGTCATCCCAAAAGAAAAACAGATATTCAGTAGCACAGCAGTCACATCACTCAGTGGTAATCTTCTTTCTCACCAATCTGACAAAATTTGATGAAATATAGATGACTTTTCAGATACCGCGACGAGTTGCCACGGTCGGACCGTAGTATATGAATATCTATACCACGCTAACTGGCCAGATACCACGATAAGTGCAAAAACGCCTTTTGACCTTGGTATCAGATAACCGATTTGTCCGGATAGAAAATTGTTTTCACATAAGTGTTCAGCATGTCTTCTTGCCCTAAATCGAACATCTAATCAACTTCAACTAAAACTTTTAATTTGAAAAAACTTTCCGGTCTGGGCCGGATTCCGGGCGAACTACTTGTCCGGATAGAAAATTGTTTTCACATAAATGTTCAGCATGTCTTCTTGCTCTAAATCGAACATCTAATCAACTTCAACTAAAACTTTTAATTTTAACAAACTTTCCGGTTTGGGCCGGATTCCGGGCGAAATACTTGTCCGCCGAGAAAATGGTTTTCACCACCGTATTCAGCGTGTCTTCCTACCCCTACTAATCAACTTAAAATAAAACTTTTACTTTTAACAAACTTTCCGGTTTGGGCCGGATTCTGGGCGAACTACTTGTCCTTCGAGAAAATGGTTTTCACCATCGTCTTCAGCATGCCTTCCCACCCCTAAATCGAACATCTAATCAACTTAAAATAAAACTTTTACTCTTAACAAACTTTCCGGTTTTGGCCGGATTCCGGGCGAACTACTTGTTCGATGACAAAATGGTTTTCACCATCGTGTTCAGCATGTCTTCTTACCCCATAATCGACTATAAAATTAGTTGTTTCAAAATATTTTGTTTGCCCCTTAATTTGAAACTCCTCCCCCACCCCTAAATGTAGGGCTACAAAGCCCATCTACGAACTTGACTGGCCCGACGACCCAACGAATCCTCACACCAAGTTTCATCAAAATATCTCATTCCCTTCGAGAGTTATCGTGCTTAAAGACGGACGGACAGACGGACAACTTTTGCGATGTCATATGTATCCCTCCACTTACGTTTTGGGATCTTAAAAACGACTTTAGACCGTGGTATCAGATACCATGGTATCTGCAAAAAAGCACCTATTAATTCCCTCAAACTCAGGCAGTTATGTGAGTAAGATTAGGCTACATAATATCTGGTCTCCTGTTTTCAGTTCAGTGCTCTTTCAGCACAATTAATATACCATTTATAGGGCGTGGTGTGTCCGTGGTTTCCATTATTTTCCAGATTTCAGTCAATTTCAGATGTATGAAAACTCTCGTGTCGTGCTCAAGCTCGCGAGTCTTGGCAATTCGCTGGATATCAGGGCTTGTGGTGAACAGGCTTAACCATTCTTGCATATCCTCCGATTACCGTTTATTCGTACTCTACCGTTTATTCGCTGAACATGGTGGTGAAAACCATTTTCTTGACGAACAAGTAGTTCGGCCGGAATCCGGCCCAAACCAGAAAGTTTGTTAAAATTAAAAGTTTTAGTTGAAGTTGATTAGATGTTAGATTTAGGGCAAGAAGACATGCTGAACACTTATGTGAAAACAATTTTCTATCCGGACATGTAGTTCGCCCGGAATCCGGCCAAAACTGGAATATTGGTAGAAGTTAAAGTTTTATTTCTAGTTGGTTAGGTAACCGATTTCGGGGTAAGAAGAGATGCTGATTCCGTGTGCGACAATCATATTTTGCCCGCACATATAGTTCGACCGGAATCCGGCTGGAGTCAGAAAATTTGTTATAAGTTAAATTTTTATTTGAAGTTTTTTTAATTGTAAAAATGTTCAAGGAGTCTGGCGAAGACTGGATCTGGCTAAGACAAGACCCAGTTGTCTGGATCAGATATTGAATTTTTGGGATCCCATCGAAACCTTTGGTCTTGTTTTTACTGAGCCCACGTGAAATGTTTTCTCTCTTACTGCAAATCAGATGGCACTAGAAAAAGTCCGCAGAAACTATCTGGAAAGTTTTCGATTTGGTACGGTCTTCGATTATACGTCTGAGATTTACGGTTTTCCTTCTCCAGGAGCTATCAGGATACCTATTTGCTGACGTCACTGGTGTCATGGCTGGGGCTTAGTGGTTTCAGAGTGGTCCGTTGGCTTTTTGGAATGACGACGTTGTCGTGGTCGTAAATCGGGATCTTCACACCAGACTTCTGCTGTAATATAAGTCCTGGCCTGCGGTGCCTTCTGGACAAATAAAGTGGATTCTCGAGCTCAGTCTCCGCATACTTTAGTTGGAACAAGAGAGAAAGACAATTTATGACGAAGGGTTTGCTACATCCGTTGTCCAGTGAATATTCGGTCAGGTGCTTGACGGCACTTTATTCTTATTATCAATATTGATAACAGAACTGACATCGTTGATTGATAATGATTCCGTATTGCAGTAGCCGACGGAGTTACAGAAAAGGAACAAAACAAAAACAAAAATAAATAAGAAATACAAATGATTAACACTGGCCTATACTACACTTATTA
This sequence comes from Branchinecta lynchi, assembly GCA_023053575.1. Lineage (NCBI taxonomy): Eukaryota > Metazoa > Arthropoda > Branchiopoda > Anostraca > Branchinectidae > Branchinecta > Branchinecta lynchi. Next base: position 21,421,728 of record JAKZAP010000010.1, read on the forward strand.
CTAAACATTATGCGGTCAGCATGAAATAGGGTAACCTCCCACACCCACCCGTTTCAAGGTCAACTGGACCCAGATTGCCCAGTGACTAATGCTCGCAACTTCACCACAGCTGTAGATAGGACAATGAATTTCTTTTTACAAATATATCCTAGGGCTGGGAAGATACTTGTGGGGTAGCACTGCTCCCACCCTTCCCGTGAATGGGGAACTGGGCTCAGGTTTCCCGTGTGGCAAGTTCGTGAACCATGACATGTATCAAATCCAAATTCCGTCTACTTACCTACAGACTGGCGACGTTGGACATTGGATAATAGAGGGCCCCTCTCCTTCCGGTTTAGGGGCAAATGGGATGGACCCACTTCGTAGTCTTGCGGGCCATGACTGGTATCAAGGTGACATTTTGAATGCTTGTTGTCAGGACTGTATCCAGGAATTTATTTCGGGTTGGGGGGGTTGTCTGCGGGTCGGACAAAAAAGACATGAATCAGAGGTAAAAGACTATAAGAATGATTATTTTTGTATTTTTATTTGTGGGGGGGGGGGGGGGCAAACCCCTAACCCCCAGTTAAAATCTGTCAAATTCGCCTGAACATGACGATTTTCAACCCCCGAATCCCCCCCCCCCCCCCCCCCCTGGATACGGCCCTGCTTTTTGTCATATGGTCTAGATGTGTATTTGGAGGCACCGATCCTCCACACTCTGCTAGGGCAACTGGGACCGGGTTTTCCAGTGGCCTAAGTTTGTAGCTTGACCACGGTTGGAGTAAGAACGATGAAATTGTGTGTGTTAACAGATGATAGAAACGGTGTGTAATTATTCAATTCCCCTTCCCCCCCCCCCCCCCCCCACGTTCCTGGGCAACTGGGCCCAGATTTCTCAAAAAAATAAATCTTGACAACGGGTATCAAGTTCAAATTTTGGTGTGCTTTTTTGCCGCCATTGCGGTCTTGGATAAGACTTTTGTGGGTCTAAGTCTCCAATCCCTTCGGGTTTCATGGGCCGGGCTTCTCGTGCTCTGCTCTCCGCCGGATTTGTTAAAATTTAAATTTTGTAGTAGTCCTTAAAAATGAACCTGCAGATGAAGCTCACATGCGACTTGTTGTTAAGTTCATGTTAGAGGTAGTTAACACCAGGCGCTGCTGATCTCCGAGCCAACGCAAACACCTCGCACAGCCATCTCCACGTAGGGGACATATAACTTTCTTTTTTTCTTTTTTTTACAACACGCATATTATGCGTAGTCTATTGTACTCACAAGGTCCCTCGTCTATCATATCTGGGCGATCCTCTTCCTCCCTTATAAACTTCCTTGATTTCTGAACTTCTGCTAAAATGACGCGCAACCATTGTACTCACAAGGTCCCTCCCCTATCATATCTGGGCGATCCTCTTCCTCCCTTATAAACTTCCTTGATTTCTGAACTTCTGCTAAAATGACGCGCAACCATTATAACAAAAGTAGCCCATGCTCTGCTTTCGAAGACATGGGAGACTGATTGACAAATGGAAAGGAGGACTTATGTATAATAATTATTTCAATATATAATATTTTGTAATTACGTGCGACCAACAATAAACTTCAGTGCCATGCTCGGTAGTAACAGAAGTCACCTGAAGAAAGAGGGTAGGAAGGTCGATCTTGGAAATCGTTGCGAAAAACAACTTGTTATATGGCCTATGATTCAACTCGCCTAGCCGAAATGCTACATGATTCGCATCCCTGAGAAACTAGCGTGTATTTCCAAACTTCGAGTAGACTAACCCACCCGATGAAAAATTTGTAGCCTGCGTAGTAGTATGGTAGTAGTACGAAAACTTTGCATGTAATAATATGGAGTAGCAAAGAATATCATCATTTAATGTGCCTCAGACTGGTCCAGTCTTATGTAGTAGTATCCAGTAGCATCCTGTCTTGCCATAGTAGCATCCAGTCTTGCTAATAGTAGCATATAGTAGTATGCAGTAATACGGTAGCCTTGAAGTAGAAGCATGTAGCAGCATCGTTAGTACTGCGTGCTACTTTTTCGTACTACTTCATAGTACTATTTTGAGATAAATTTTTCATCCGGCAGTGATTGACAATGGGTCTTTCTTCAGGAGTGTTGCTTTGACCCCACCCCATAATGGCTCTCCCCTTTGTCACATTAGAAGGGTTGTAAACGTTGATCTACTAAGATTCTTATTACTCTTTCTAAAGACCAGGGGTCCAGGGTTCCACTCCCTACGCTGAGCACCGTCCGGCAGGAGACATAAGTCAAAGTCTATGTGATCAGCAGATCGTTTTCTGGTTGAAAAAATAGAAAACAAATACTGTGCTCAGCCACTGCTCTCCTAAGCTCCCAAGTGGGGTTCTCGACAATAGTGTCTAGACTCATCCGTCAGAAAGCCGACAAGAGATGAGGGGGCTATAAAATCCTCTCGACATTTGCACAAGCCTACAACTGACTGTTAACTGTAGATTGTATTTGTTGACTGTAAATTGTGTAAAGAAAAAGAAATGATAAGGTGAAGACGAGAAATGCGTTCAATCGTTTGTAATAGGTGATTAAAAGTTGTGCACTCCCGCAGAGGACACGGTTGTGCCCTTTTTGGGAACGTTCTGTTTGTTGTTTTGTTTAAGGAATGTTGAAATTAAAATGGAATATTCGGCTTGTCCGCTTCATGTTTTAGAAATAAATTGAATGGAATTGAAACCTTTAGAAATCATTTAAGATAATGTAGCCTAAGCTTCGAAGGGCAGTGTAGTAATGATAAGATAAGATTTATTTACGCTAATAGCCAAAGGCCATGGCAAATAGATGAAAAATGCAATGCAAAAAAAAAATAAGCACAAACAAACCAAAATAATACCTTCTGTAACCACCTATCAATGTGAAGTAGGGCTAACTGAGGAACCTCGCCAACTGTTGAGTATTCATAAAACAATTATTTCCTATGCTCCTGCACATACATTCTCCATCCACCCCATCCCTCTTTCATTTACTCCAAACATTTCTAAGTTCAGTCGAATTTTCGAATTCACACAACACATGTTTAAAATTCTCATCCATACTACCACAAATTGGACATGAGTAAGGACCGGACCCTCCCTTCGCCTACCAATGTGCCGCCTTCGCCCCCCAAGAGGCAGCGAGAGGCAGACGGTCTGCCGTACAACTAATCAAATCCCTTATTTGATAATGTGCTGGAGACTGTCAATTTCTCTCATACACATACTCAATTACACAACGAACTTTCAAAGTACTGTACTGCTTAAATACATTCTCAGTGTTTGGTCTGATGGAATAGTTTGCCAAGTCGGGACCATAGGTTAAATCTCTTATAGAAAGAAAATCTTCCATAGACTACGATTGCCCCAGATTAGAGACCATCGCCATTCGATCTAATCGCCACACTAACAACTTTACTTCTTCTGCTGTTTATATTATCACCAGCTCCCTCTAGAAGTATACATTGCAGAGCAAACTAACTCTAGAGCACAGCTTAATGATTAACCTATATTGATGATTAAGCTGTAGCTCTAGAGAGTAATGTCAAAACCTATCCTTCCCATGCATCCAAAATGGACCTCCGTCGAAGCGCCGCGGAGCACGCTTGGCGAGAGAAGCTTCAGCGAGCCATTCAGACGTGCAGTGGCGGATGCAGAAGGTTCTGATCTTGCGCTCGTTAAAGCACAATGGACACTTCTAATGCTTTACTTTGTATTAAATGCTTCACAAATACAGGGTGGGGAATGTGGTCCACCAGTCTCTTTCGCGGAACACACCAGTCTCACTGTTTTGAACCATCAGTCTCAGAAAAATGGCGCCGGGAACCACCAGTCTCGGAAACGAGACCAACAGTCTCAAATCCAGACCAACAGTCTCATCTAATTTCCAATTTTTTTAGAGTAAAAAAGTGTTTTCTTTGTTTTTCTCCGTCAGTCCCTTGAATTACGCGCTTGTGTCAGCACGACAGGTAGAGTGAAGCTTGAGCTTTCCATACATGTATTTATCTTTGCTATTGGCTTGGTACTTCTCAGTGAGTAGGGCTCTGAAAAAGCAAACAAATTTATTTTTTTGTTTTCTGTGTTGTTGAATAGAATTCTGCTACTCTGCCAACTACTGCAGGTAAAGTGAAGCTCTGGGCTTTCAAACGATATATTATTCACTGTTACTGGATTACCAAGTGTCATATTGTGTTGCTCTGAAAAATTGTTTTGGTGAGCAAATGTAATTTCTGGTTTGTCTCTGCGATTTCTTGGGATTTTCTAACTTTTCAACCAGTTTTGGTAGATTTAAGCATGGACTTTCCACAGATACGCGTATCTCTGATATTGGCTTAGTCAGTTTCTTGCTGGTGTCCTCTGATAAACTCATTAGTTGTGTTTTTTTAACTGACCTGCTTGACCCTGTTGAATGTTTTGTTGTCTCACTATTCAGTTCACCTGACTGCCTGGTCCGGTACTAGTTCGTTCCATGCATTTTCCATGCTTAAAATACTATTCTGGGGCTGTCTCTACACAACTACAGTAAGCGGTCAAGTAACACTCAATGGAACCTATTATCGCTCACCAGAGCTGCGTTTGATTTGCATTTCAAGTTGACTGATAGCGGTCAATTTATCCAATCTATTGAGATTGTCGACTGAAAGTTGACTTTGGACAAACGAGAAGAAATGGTCTTCCATGGTTAACCGGTTAACCTACAGTAAGCGGTCAAGTCACAGTCAATGGAACCTATTATCGCTCAACAGAAATGCGTTCGATTCGCATTTCCAGTTGACTCAAATCATCACTTAGCAGTTTTATTTGGTATTCTCAGTTGACTGACAGCGTTCGATTTATCCAGTCGACTGAAGTTGTCGCTGAAAAGTTTGCTTTTGACAACCAAGAAGAAATGGTCATTCGTTCCATGGTTAACTGGTTAAGCTACAGTAAGCGGTCAAGTAACGCTCAATGGAACTTGTTATCGCCCAACAGAGATGGGTTCGATTTGCCTTTCCAGTTGACTTAAATCATCTTTTTCCTGTTTTATTTGCTATTCTCAGTTGACAGACAGTGTTCGATATATCCAGTCAACTGAAATTGTTGATTAAAAGTTTACTTTTGACAACCGAGAACAAATGGTCATTCATTCAATGGTTAACCGGTTAAGCTACAGTAAGCGGTCAAGTAACGCTCAATGGAACTTATTATCGCTCACCAGAGCTGTGTTCAATTCGCATTTCCAGTTGACTCAAATCATCACTTAGCAGTTTTATTTGGAATTCTCAGTTGACTGACAGCGTTCGATTTATCCAGTCAACTGAAGTTGTCGATGAAAAATTGACTTTTGACAACCAAGAAGAAATGGTCATTCGTTTTATTTGCTATTCTCAGTTGACTGACAGCGTTCGATATATCCAGTCGACTGAAATTGTTGATTAAAAGTTTACTTTTGACAACCGAGAACAAATGGTCATTCATTCAATGGTTAACCGGTTAAGCTACAGTAAGCGGTCAAGTAACGCTCAATGGAACTTATTATCGCTCACCAGAGCTGTGTTCAATTCGCATTTCCAGTTAACTTAAATCATCATTTTGTAGTTTTATTTGCTATTCTCAGTTGACTGACAGCATTCTATATATCCAGTTGACTGAGATTGTCGAGTAAAAGTTGACTTTGGACAACTGAGAACGAATGGTCATTCATTCCAAGGTTAAGCGTAGGTTGTGAAAAAGATTGCGGATTCCAACCCACCGGGCACCTTTTACTGGTCATCTTAAATTGCGGCCATGAGGCCAACATTTTTTCATGTTCTAACAAATCTGGTGCTACAGAGTACGCTACCGACCCAATGATGGTAAAAAAAATAAAAAAAATAAGCTTATTCTTAATGTTTTACACTGGCTATAGAAGTCCTAGCTAAAAGTGTTCAAGTTAACCTACATGAACTAACGTAAAGTCACCCACTCTGGTAATTTTTGTTTTGTTGGTTTTGGTGATTCTTTTTTAACATACCATATGTTCTTTACTAGTCCTCCATGAATATTCCTCTCACTCTTTTTCTAATTGTTGAAGTACTATCTCCTCTACAGATGTTGCTCTTGTTATAGGAACATACTGTTGTATGTTACAAACATACTGTTGTTTGTATGTTGAAGTACTATAGATGGGTGCACGTAAGAGGTCTCTTCATGAGACCTTCAAATTGAAGCGGCTACGTACAGCATCATCAAGGAGACAAGCAAAGGGTGATTTTAGTAATTGTCTAAATGTTATAGAACATGATTAGGTCGCTTTGTCATATTGTTTTAGTGATGTTCCCTTACCTTCTCCAGTTTCCACACCCTTGCCAAGAGCTAAATCGAACAATATGGATCAACTGAGAACAGCAAATAAAACAGTAAAATGATGATTTAAGTTAGTTGGAAATGCGAATAGAATACAGCTCTGGGGAGTGATAATAGGTTCCATTGAGCGATACTTGACTGCTTACTGTAGGTTAACCGGTTAACCATGCAATGATTTACCATTTTATCTCGATCGTCAAATTTTAACTTTTGGTGATTCTTTTTCACATACCATATGTTCTTTACTAGTCCTCCATGAATATTCCTCTCACTCTTTTCCTAATTGTTGATCTCCTCTACAGATGTTGCTCTTGATATAGGAACGTACTATTGTATGTTACAAACATACTATTGTTTTGTTTGTTGAAGTACTATAGATGGGTGCACGTAAGAGGTCTCTTCATGAGACCCTCAAATTGAAGCGGCTAGGTACAGCATCATCAAGGAGACAAGCAAAGGGTAATTTTAGTAATTGTCTAAATGTTATAGAACATGATTAGGTCGCTTTGTCATATTAATTTAGTGATATTCCCAGTCTAGTACACTAGCCCCTTTTCAGGCACGGTGCTCAAACGTCTAGCACCATGCCTGGGTGCTAGACGTTCAAGCACTGTACCTTGGATTTCATGTATGGTGCATGGATTTCAGTATACAGCGCATACATCAAAAACACAGTTTCTGTCATAACAACTGAGCACCAGCTCGGACAGGGCTGAAATTACTACCATGAATTAGAGAAATCAAAGACAATCCTTTATATATTTTTCACAACAAAAACAAAAGGGCTCGACTGATGACAGATGTGAAAAACCTCATTTCCTTTTCTACATAGTCAAGGGTTTTGCATGCAAAGTGTCCTGTGACTCAGCTTTTTCTACCTAGCAGCCAACCAGAATATTGGCTCTTGGGGAATAGATAGGGAAAATACATGGAAAATAGATAGGGTACTGTTAGGTTTTTCATCTCCATCATCATTACAGCCCTTTTGTTTTTGTTGTGAAAAATATATAAAGGACTGTCTTTGATGTCTCTAATTCATAGTAGTAATTTCAGCCCTGTCCGAGCCGGTGCTCAGTTGTGAAGACAGAAATTGTGTTTTTTCTGTATGCACTGTATACTGAAGTCCATGCACCATACATGAAATCCAAGGTACAGTGCTTGAACGTCTAGCACCCAGGCATGGTGCTAGACGTTTGAGCACCATGCCTGAAATGGGGCTAGTGTACTAGACTGGATATTCCCTTACCTTCTTGAGTTTCCACACCCTTGCCAAGAGCTAAATCGAACAATATGAATCAACTGAGAACAGCAAATAAAACAGTAAAATGATGATTTAAGTTAGCTGGAAATTCGAATAGAATGCAGCTCTGGTGAGTGATAATATGTTCCATTGAGCGATACTTAACTGCTTACTGTAGCAGTTAAGGTTAACCATGGAAGGAATTACCATTTTATCTCGAACGTCAAAAGTCAACTTTTTGGTGATACTTTTTTCACATACCATATGTTTTACTAGTCCTCCATGAATATTCCTCTCACTCTTTTTCTAATTGTTGAAGTACTATCTCCTCTACAGATGTTGCTCTTGTTACAGGAACATACTATTGTATGTTACAAACATACTATTGTTTGTAGGTTGAAGTACTATAGATTGGTCCATGTAAGAGGTCTCTTCATGAGACCCTCAAATTGAAGCTGCTACGTACAGCATCATCAAGGAGACAAGCAAAGGGTAATTTTAGTAATTGTCTAAATGTTATAGAACATGATTAGGTCGCTTTGTCATATTGTTTTAGTGATGTTCCCTTACCTTCTTGAGTTTCCACACCCTTGCCAAGAGCTAAATCGAACAATATGAATCAACTGAGAACACCAAATAACAGAGTAAAATGACGATTAAAGTTAGCTGGACATGCGAATAGAATGCAGCTCTGGTGAGTGCTAATAGGTTCCATTGAGCGATACTTGACTGCTTACTGTAGGCTAACCGGTTAACCATGGAATGAATTACCATTTATCTCGATCGGCAAAAGTCAACTTTTTGTTGACAATCTGAGCCGACTGGATAGATTGAATGCTAACTGAGAATAGCAAATAAAACAGCAAAAAGATTATTTCAGTCAACTGGAAATGCAAATCAAACGCAGCTCTGGTGAGCGATAAAATGTTCCATTGAGCAATACTTGACCGCTTACTGTTGGTTAACCGGTTATCGGTGGAACCAATGACCGTTTGTTGTCAGTCGTCCAAAGTCAACTTTTAGTGGACAATCTCAATAGATTGGATAAATTGAACGCTATCAGTCAACTGAGAATAGCAAACAAAACGGCAAAATGATAACTTAAGTCAACTGGAAATGCGAATTAAACGCAGCTCTGGTGGGCGATAATAGGTTCCATTGAGTGTTACTGACCACTTACTGTAGTTGTGTAGAGACAGCCCCAAAATAGTATTTTAAGCATGGAAAATGCATGGAACGAACTAGTACCGGACCAGGCAGTCAGGTGAACTGAACGGCGAGACAACAAAAGATTCAACAGGGTCTAGCAGGTCAGTTAAAAAAAACACAGCTAATGAGTTTATCAAAGGACACCAGCAAGAAACTGACTCAGAGATACACGTATCTGTGGAAAGTCCATGCTTAAATCTACCAAAACTGGTTGTAAAGTTAGAAAATCCCAAGAAAGACAATCTGAGCTGACTGGATAAACTGAATGTTAACTGAGAATAGCAAATAAAGCAGCAAAAAGGTTATTTCAGTCAACTGGAAATGCAAATCAAACGCAGCTCTGGTGAGCGATAAAATGTTCCATTGAGCGATACTTGACCACTTACTGTTGGTTAACCGGTTATCCATGGAACGAATGACCATTTGTTGTCGGTCGTCCAAAGTCAACTTTTAGCGGACAATGTCAGTCGACTGGATAAATAGAACCTATCAGTCAACTGAGAATAGGAAATAAAACTGCAAAATGACAATTTAAGTTAACTGGAAACGAGAATCAAATGCAGCTCTAGTGAGAGATAAAATGTTCCATTGAGCGATACATGACCGCTTACTTTAACCGGTTATCCATGGAACAAATGACCGTTTGTTCTCGGTTGTCAAAAGTCACCTTTAGTCGTCAGTGTCAAAAGTCACCTTGTCAGTCTACTGGATAAATTGAACGCTATCAGTCAACTGAGAATAGCAAATGAAACAGCGAAATGATGATTTCAGCCGACAGGAAATGCGGACCGAACCCAGCTCTGGTGAGCGATGATAGGTACATTGAGCGTTACTTGACCGCTTACTGTAGCTTAACCGCTTAACCATGGAACGAATGACCATTTATTCTCGGTCGTCAAAAGTCAAATTTTAGTCCAAAATCTCAGTCGACTGGATAAATCGAACGCTATCAGTCAATGCAAATCAAACGCAGCTCTGGTGAGCGATAATAGGTTCCATTGAGCGATACTTGACCGCTTGCTGTAGTTGTGTAGAGACAGCCTCAGAATAGTATTTTAAGCATGGAAAATGCATGGAAAAAGAATGGAACAAACTAATACTGGACCAGTCAGTCAGGTGAACTGAACAGTGAGGCGACAAAACATTCAACAGTATCAAGCAGGGCAGTTAAAAAAAAATAGCTAATGAGTTTACCATAGGAACCCAGCAACAAACTGACTAAGCCAGTATCAGAGAGACATGGATCTGTGGAAAACTCATGCTTAAATCTACCAAAACTGGTCGCAAAGTTGGAAAATTCCAAGAAATCGCATAGACAGACTAGAAATTACATTTGTTTACCAAAACAGTTTTTTCAAAGCCACCCAATGTGACACTTGGTAATCCAGTAACAGGGAATCATATATCGTTTGAAAGCCCAGGCTTCACTTTACCTGTTGTAGTTGGCTGAGTAGCAGAATTCTATTAAACAACACAGAAAACAAAAAAATAAATTTGTTTGCTTTTTGAGAGCCCTACTCACTGAGAAGTACCAAGCCAATAGCAGAGATGAATACATGTATTGAAAGCCCAAGCTTCACTCTACCTGTAGTGCTGACACAAGCGCGTAATTCAAGGGACTGACAGAGAAAAACAAAGAAAACACTTTTTTACTTTAAAAAAATTGGGAATTAGATGAGACTGTTGGTCTGAATTTGAGACTATTGGTCTCGTTTCCGAGACTGGTGGTTCCCGGCGCCATTTTTCTGAGACTGGTGGTCCGAAACAGTGAGACTGGTGTGTTCGATTTTCAAAACGGCCGTGAGACTGGTGGACCACATTCCCCACCCTGAAATAAACATTTTCGACTTCCTTTAGAAGGCGCTACGAAAATCGGCCGTTTTCTTGTTATCCCTTGTCTTTACCTCTCTGGCATTTCGGCGGATCCAAATCTTAGGAGCTGGGATATCGTGGCAGGAAATTCAAAAACTCCCAGCAATGCTTGATAGAAAAGGATATATTTGAGATGTCACCAAAGTCAAGCAGCAGATGCAGTTTACCTGATTGTTCTAGTGTTTCATCAGAAGTTCCATGTTTTAAATTGCCTATTAAAAGTTTTTCTTTGTGGAATAGTGTTGTAAAGCTTGATTAGCTTGCTTTTATAAAATGTACCAGAATATGCAATAAGCTTATAAAAAATAACATAGATACAAAAATCATTCAAAAACACATAATCTATTCAAATATGAATTATACAAGCTGATTTATGCATAAAATAAAGATCTACTAAGTATTATAAGAAACATCACTTTTATCTTTGTCCAAGCTAGTAAATTGAGCACGTACTGGCCCCAAAAATTACGCTTTGAAATATCACAGAGAGGAAACTGTTGAAAAAGCTGCTGATCTAGGGGGTAAACATTGTTCCTAGGTTGTTACAGAGTGGGATTGGGGTAGTTTGATGTGCCCATTGAACTTTAACGACTGTTCGAGTTTCAGTAGATACTTTCAGGCCTGCCAGCGATACAAGTGTCGCTGCGATTGACTCTGTGTCACTTTTTCAAAGTCAGTATATCTATCTTGCATAGTTTCTTCGATACAAGCCTAATATCTACAGGCGCCTTCATTCCTTCAGGAAGTAAGAAAATCAGGTTTTTGCGTTTCCTGAAAAATCATTGGAAATGCAGTTACTAAGTTTTGGCAGAGGACAGCCGAGTTGGTGAAAAGGAAATAGTTTCGTAGTGTCAAAATGTCCTCGTTTTTCCGGGCAAAAGTACATCAGAAAAAGTGGCAACACGGGATTTTTTTATTAATGGACTCAGTTTTTATTAATCGGAGCAAAATCAAGAAAAAAGGCTGTTGTAATTGCTCATTAGCTGCCATTTGGAGAGTAGAGGAAAACGAGCTGAAGTAAGTTGGAAGTAATGTTGTTTCAGTAGACAAGTTGCATTTTCAGTGGGAGTGTTATTGTAACAAGATATTACCCAGGTTGTTTGGCTAGGAAAGCAACAATTTCTTTCAATTTTTTAACATTTTTTTTTCTATAGTCTTTTTTTACATTTTTCTTCTGTAGTATTTTTATTTTTTTTGTTTTCTTTCTGTATGGGACGTTTTTTTTTTATTTTTTTAAGGTCATGTGAAAAGTGCTCGATGAACTTCTGTCGGAGTTTTATATGGATTCGTATCATCTTATCTGGAGGCTGATACGATATAGTATTAACCTCCGCCAAATTATTGTCATAATGTATACCTGTGGGACATAGGAAGATAGACATTACATACCTTTCCGGTAAAATTTATGTATGAATATTTTGAAACAACATTAGAATATTTTGAAACAACATTACAAAAAATAATCATTATTAAATGCACAGGGCCTATCTATAGAAGCATAATGGGGGTCAGTTTCAAAGTGAGAGTATGGAAAAAAAAAAAAATCCTAATCTCGGTAGCAACACTGTCGACTAGTTCTGAAATCTCCATCTCTTAAAAATAAAGGCGGAGAAAAATTTTTAAAACGAGAAAAATAGTTCGTTGTCAAAATTCACCATGTATCTGTGAAATGACGCGTAACCTACAATGCGGAGACAAAGGAATACGAAACAATAGTCGATCTGGTGTTTTGGTCTAATCCACGAAATCTTCGTCAGGGTCTTGCTCGTCAAGTAAGTGACTTGATCAGTGTAAGACGCGTTCAGCCTTTGCTCATTAACGTTTACTTCTGCCTTTTCCTTCATCATCGATAATGAGTGTTGGTCTTTCCCCACTTTAGACTATTGCTTCACCGTTCCAGGGAAACTTGTCGGTATAGCCCTCTAAGACAGATGAGTGTGAAGGGGGGCTCACTTATTGACGCTTAGGGTCCAAATTGCAGGAGAAATGTACTGTGGAAATTTCTTTGTCGCTCGTTTTGCTTGTTAGCCAACATCATCAAGTGCAAGCTACTCATCGGGATACAACATCCTAATTGCATGCAAATGCAATTTAAGGTGAATAAAGACTTCCAAAGCTGAATAGTGACCTGATTGTCGTCTACATTGTATATCAAGCCTCAGGGAATCGCCGAGACTACAGCAACACGTCAGTTCGCCTGCTCTTCAGTTCGTCCACACCTCACCTCGCCCAACTCAGTTGATCAATTCTGTAACTACAGCTGTAACACAACGTGTTCCAGTTCCAGCCCTTAACGAATAGTTACCACAGGTAGCTTATTGTAGTAGTTTATAGGATACCGCTATTTTTGTATAGTACATATATCAGTAGTTTATTGAGATTAAAGGGCAATATTTTCATTTCTGGGGGCCTTTATTTTTTAATTATGAAAATAAAAACTTTTTTGAAAAGGGGGTTAATTTGATATAAGTCTGGCAAATTTGAATTTTGAAAGGTAGATAACTGAGGGGACATGAAAATAGTTGAAGTTTTGAAGATACAGGGTTTTGGAGTTTTCAATGTAGGTTAATGTATGGGTAGTGGATCTCCAACAAGATAGCTTCAGGGGATCTTGTCTCTTGCCAGACTTTTATGTTATGTAGTTTGTGTAGTATGAAGAAATGAAATGAAATGAAAATTAATGGGAAAGAGTTCTGTAATCCAATAATTTGATTGAAGGAATGTATTTTATTGGCCCACTACACTTGCCATAGTAAAAAAATGCCGAGTATATAGAAAAAGAAGATAAAAGGAAAATAGAGAACACAAGAGAAACATAAATAAGAAGAAAATAACTAAACCAAACAAAAATAACTTAAAAGAAGAAGACCCTAGCCCCATGGCGCCCTACAGAGAGTTCTTTTTTATAAGGGTGTGCCGTGTTTGGAAATCCTGTCATGTTGTGGATGTAGAGAGAGTCGAAGACAGCGATTGTGTAGATTGTCTGGCTGGTATTACTGAAACATATAATTCTGAGTTGATAAGGGCGAAGTGACATGCAGGCGAAGTTGATCGAAGAAACCTATTCTTAGTCGTGATTGACCGATGTATTTGCTATTCTTTACTTTGTTCTTTCTCCTCTGAAAGTGGAAACAACCACCTAACAAGGAGAAAATATTTAAAACCAACTCACTAATACATGCTCTGTCTGTTTTAAAATTGGTATAATTGCCAGAGCATAACGTCTTTGACAAAGGGGGACCTTTAATCAATGCTAACCTTGACGCATCTCTGATTCATTTCAATCCTTTATTGATTGACGTGTGAGCGAGAGGTTTTTGGCTAAGGGCTTGGCACTTCGTCTTGTTGCTAGTTTCTATGCAAAGAATTCGTCATAATCAAATCCGTTAAGCCAGAACGTGGCCCTGTTCCGTCAGCACTTTTTTTTTTTACGATCAAGCTCAACGGTCTTGACAAGTCAGTGGGATGAAGAAAGCTAGTAATAATGAGATGTGTTGAGAGTTCTCAGTCGTGTTTCTTGATGAGCTTGCAAATCGCTCGTTCCTGAACATCTCATAAAGCGACCAGATGTTGAAGTTTCACCGAATAGGGATGTTATACAATGGAGGGTGGATACTGGCGTCCAAGTTGTACAGGGTCATGCCTCCGGCTCTGTATCCGTGCCTCGGGGCCTGCCTGCCTGCCTCCAACCCTACCTCCGTGCCTCGGCCCCTGCCTCCGACCGTACCTTCCGGTTTCACCAAAACGGGGGGTGGGGAAGATTTACGATTGGTCACTAGAAATACTACTAGATTTGTGGTAGCCCCCTCCAACTCCCCTACCGCGGCTGATTCTTGTTTGCTCTCCTAAATGGATCACTTAAAGCCTTTTCTCTTACCATCGATCAAGTTTCCCTCGAATCTGATCATTTCTTGGGTACTTCCGGTACCCTCCCCCACCCCACCGTGGTCGGATCTGGTTCAAACCTTAAAGTATGTAATATAGGGCATATGATCTCTCTACATTCCAAGATTCATTAAAATCGCTCCACTTGTTTGATCCCTATGCCAGTCACGGGACTCCCCTTCCAACTCCCCCCCCCTGTGGCTGAATACGACTTGTAAACGTAAATGTCGCATCTCTGACCCATCCATCAAGTTTGACTGGATTCGGAGCATAGCCTATCTGCAAATTGTCGGTTCCCACTTCACCCACTCCCTTACTTTGGCCGCATAAACTTGGTACTGTCCATCTTGCATCCCATTCTGTCAACCCTTCAGTTTTGGGCTAGTGCAATACATTCCGGACCCCCCCCCCCCTCTTACAACTCCCCCAACCGTGGCAGTTTACAGAAGTCAATAATTTCCCGATTCCCCTTCCCTCGCCCTCCCCCCCCCCCACAGATGGTTGGGTCCTTAAGTCACGAATATGCCTGCAATAAAAGTTTCATCGTCCTTGGAACACCTGGAACCATCCTAAATGGCGATCACCGGAATTCCGGGAAACACCCTCCAACTCCCCACAGAACACCGATACGATTTGGTTCTGTCAATTACGTACAGATATAGGGCTAATACTTGTTCTTCCCACCAAGTTCCATACAAATCTGTTGACTCGTAAGTGTTTAACGAGATTTCCGGTGTCCCCTCCTATCCACCTCCACAAATATCGGATCCGATCAGGACTTGACGTTGGACATCTGAGACGATATACTTCTTTCCACTTGCCAAGTGTCATTCAATTCCGATCACCCGTTCAAAAGTTATGCATGCGACTAGATTCCAGCCCATCCCTCCACTCCCCCCATTATCGTTGGATCGGGGAAACAACTATTTTCAAGTCAGTATGTTCAGGTCCCTGATACACATTCCAAGTTTCACCGTCCTAGACCTGAAAGTACCAAACTCGCGGGATCACCAGAATTCCGGACTCCAACTCCCCCACAGTGCCAGGAGCCGGTCGGTTATGTCAACAATATATTTAGGACTTGTGCTTGTCCGTCCCACCAGGCTTCATCCCGACCCCTCCACTCTAAGTGTTTCCCAAGATTTCCCGTCCCCCCCTCCTGCTCCCCCAAACAGTCACCGGATTCAGTCCGGATTTAAGAGGGTCGTCTGAGACACGGGGTCTTTCCAAACATCAAGTTTCATTCAGGCCCAATCACTTTGTTCAGAATTTATGAATACCTCAAGATTCTGGATTCCCTCTCCCTCCCCTCCCTCTATGCACGATGCTTTGATCGAGGAATTGACTATATCTTTTGGGTCCCTGATATGCCTGCCAAGTGTCGTCGTCCTAGCTTATGTGGATGTGCCCGAACTAGCAAAACCCGGACCGACGGATGGACAGATTGCGGTTATTATATGGCACTTGGCCGAAGGGCAACTGCCATAAAAAATCGAATCATGCCCGCTGGTGGTTGTAACGTTCTAGTTGGTAACTATCATACAAGTTTATCAGGTCAGCGTTCATAATAAGTAAGTAAGTAAATTATTTGTATTGTTTTGTTTCAACATTTTTGAAAGTGGAGTAAGTGAGAAAAAATATCATAAAAGGACACAAATATTTTATTTTTTATTTATTTATTTCAAAATATACCCAACTGGGGCTGCTACATAACAAATCATTTATACACACTAAGAAAACTAAAAAAAACAAATATGCTGAAGCCACGAAGCCTCCAACAAACAAAGTACTCAATCAGGATGGGTCAACCCACTCGAATCAGGATGGGTCAAACCCACAGTAAATTTCTTTCCCCCATGCTTGCCACAGAGCAGAGACAGGCGCATTTGCGGACCACACAGAATCACCAGCAGAGGATTGCTCGACGCCAGAATTCGAGACTGAAGAGAAAGAATGGAGGAACGACGGATTTCAGAGAGAGAAGGGACTCCTTCACCACCAAACATACCCGAAGCACTACAGTTCCATCTAAACCCATGTAACCACCGGAAAGAGTTGTTATACAAGACGCGAAAGGTCTTTTCGCGCTTGTGAGATTGGTTAGTCACAAGAGAGTAACAATATAGTTGGGAACAGTACATTCTGGAAAGGAACGTCATGTGTAAATATTTTGGACCTTCTCCGTTAGGTTCAGGTTCAGGTTCTTTTTAATTACAAACTAAATAACAAAAAATGTCCAGAGCCCGGCTGAGAAGACAAATTCGTAATGCACGGGATGGAAAGACTTCTTCAAATAAATACAACATTTATACTTCACTACATGCCATTCATACAAATGGAAATATACGTATTCCCCCGTCAGTACCCAGTCCCTAACACCACTCGTTGACACGTTAAAGTGTGGTTATACGCAGTTTTGACAAACGTCGCAGGTGCTTCGCATACTAGAACAGCACGATCCCATCTATTCGATCGCCTTCTTTCGCAGAACCTAAGTTACACCAACACGAAAAAAAAAAATGGAAGCCTCTTAAAAAGTGCTAAAGCTGACTGCGTCTTTCCCGATCTGGGAGACAGAGCAGATGTTATCTTTATTATGGTGTATTTATAGAAGACGGATTTTAAGTTTAAGTTTCCCTTTTTACTGTTTTGTCGAATAATGACTGAGGCGGGATAGGTTTACAACTCTTCGTGTAGTTCTCGGGAGCGACAAGACCGCTGATTCAACACAATCAAGTTACCGTCGAACATCTCCTCCCTATAGTTTGTCCCCCCTTGGACATTGTCTATTCCGAACACGTTTAAAGCCGGCTTTTCCCAGGAACAGTTTTCATTTGGGAATTTATGTGATTTCGCAGATTCGTCATTCTTAAGAACTTGGCCGTCCGAAAAGCTAATTTGTTTGAGTAATTTGGTTGCGACTGATTTCTTATTTGGCTTCAGGAAATGATGAGCACATAGAAGCGGGGAAATGGTTCACTAAAAATGTTGATCAAATAAGCAAAGGAGAATGATCACGCTCTTCGTATTACCCCGGCAGGATTTGTAATTACGCGGTTTTGGATGATGCCATAATTTCTAGGAAAATTAAATGTGTGCTGGAGTTCTCGAGCTTGAGAGCGGCCAAGGTAAACACCCCAGTACGGCTTATACGATCGCAGTTTTTAAGGATCTATGTATTATATTAATTTCCATGACACAGGGATGTGAATTGGTTAGATGAATTTGCCTTCGGGCGGGATCACTGTTCCTATGGCCAACTCTGTTCACAAGCCCCTAGATAGCTCAAATGGTAGAGCGCCTGCCTTGTTAGCAGGGGTCCTTGGTTCAAATCCCGGCTGAGGAGCATTTTTGTCCTTCAGTTCACTACTTATAAAATGTTTCCATCTCAAGGGCGTCTTCCCCATTAAAATTATATATTTGGTTTTCACCATGAGGGCCCTGGTATTTCTACGTGGCTCCGACGATGGAGTCCTAGACTTCTAAATTATATTCGAAAAAACTGTTTCTGGTTTATTGGTCACGGTAAAAGTCCCTTGTGTAAAGTGCTATCTATGTATTATATTATTATGGGGATGTGAACTGGTTAGATGGATTTGCCTTCGGGTGGAATCAGTGTTCCCATGGCTGGCTTCTACCATACTATTATTGCGAACTCTGTTCACAAGCCCCTCGGTAGCTTAAATGGTAGAGTGCCTGCCTTGTAAGCAGAGGCGCCTGGGTTCAAATCCCGGCTGAGGAGCATTTTTGCCTCTCAGTTCACTACTTATAAAACTGTGTTAGTGTTTTAGCCGGAACTTTAAAGACCTTTGGGATAGTCGACAATTCAAACTTAGATTATTATACTGTATTGAAATCAATTACCATTTAATATATACTATATCCCACCATGCCTGGGGGCCAGAGCAAAATAACTCTAGAGAGTGACATACAGTGACACTAGCTCCGCTTGCGGACACGAACATCCCTACTGAAGCTCGACCAGTCGTTAACGAGCGCTGGCTCTGATCCAGAGCAAAATAACTCTAGTCCACCACTGCATACACGAACAGTTTGCTGACGCTTCTCTCGTGACGCGAGATGGGCGGCGCTGCGACGGTGGCCCATTTTGGGGCATGGGAAGGATAAGTCTTCGCATTACTCTCTAGAGTTACTTTTCTCTGCTGGGGGTTTATACATGAATACTCCTTGAGCCCAAGCTGACTGGGAATAATATTTAAAAAATTTGCAAAAAACGGCTAATTGAGCTACTTTGCACAAAGCAGAAAGACTTACAGCAACAAAGCAAAAGACAAGTCAGCTGAAATAATATCGTACCTGACTTGTTTCGTCCTTTTTTTTACATTTTTACGCATTATTCCAAGCTTATCTCCAAGCTTCTCTTATCTTCTGGATTTAACCCTATCAAAGTTAATGTATTTCATTTTTATTTCAGCGAAAAGAGGGCATCGAAGAAGCAAATGTCATACTGCTTCAGCATCCAGTTTACAGGTTGGTATCAAAGGTCGATTTTATACATGTTGTTATTTAATCGAATCGTATAAAACTACATAGCAAAATGAAGATAACCTGATGGGACCTACTACTAGTTCGTATTTCTTTCGCTAAGCACACCTCGGAATCTGCGTCGCCTATTCGTCACTATTTTGATGACGATGCAAAACGGATAAGTCAGCTACATTTTATTCGAGCTATATTTCGGTCTGTCTTGGCAAGGGTCGACTTCAGGCTCAAGCTGGAAAATGAACTTGTGGAAAAACAATTAAAGATTCTTCCTTAAATATCTGATTCTACGAACTTCTTCTCTGAAAATTGGTTGGAGTTAAAGCTGGTACTTTGATTTCGTTATAGATACGGCTGCTATTTTTGCTGTTCGATTGGGTGGTCGAAAGGGTAGAGATTCTTCTGCATTTTGATTTTGGAGACACCTTGCCAAGAATGGCCGAAATATGACTCGAATCAAATGTAGCTGACTTATCCGTTTTATTTATTTATTTATTTGGATCTAATACCGGCCAACTAGGGCCATTATACAAAACAAAAAACACTTTAAAAACTTACGCTTTACACACTAAGTTGGGTCAAACCCACAATATAACAGCTCCCCCCATTTCAGCCAAACGGGAAGAGATAGCCGCATGTGCGGCCCAGAGAGAACAGCCAACAGAGGGTTCTGGGACTCCAGAATTCTATTCTGGAGCGAAAAACAAGCTGATCTACGGACTTCAGAAAAAGATGGGAGACCTTCACCAACAAACATTGCCGAGGCACTACAATTCCAAGGAAAACCGTGCAACCACCGGAGGGAGTTATTGTACAGAACACGGAAAGAATTACCGCGTCTGACCGTGATATTAGTCACAAGAGAAATACCATAAAGTTGTGTGCAATAAGCCCGGAACAGGAAAGACTTCACCACTCCGTCACACTTCGCAAATTTCCTGATCAGGAGGTTGGCGCGAGCACAGAGTGATCTGGCCAATGCATTAACATGGAGTTCATCATCCAGCTGGGGGGTAAAAGTGAACCCCAAGTACTTGAAGGATGACACAAACTCAATTTGAACCCCTGAAAGAAACACTGGTGGAATTACTAGGAGTCTCATACCAGGGGGAATGAAGGCCATGCATAATGTTTTCTTAGTATTGAAAACAATGTCATGGCGACTCGCAAAGCTATCACACAAACCCAGTAGTTTGTTGAGTGCAGACACAGACGGAGCCAGGACAGCCAGGTCATCGGCATAGCTGCAATTGTTAAAGCACATCCCTTGAATAAAGCACCCAACACCAGCAGTTGCTAACGTCACATTAAGCTCATCTACGCATAAATTATACAAAAGAGGAGACAGTACACCACCTTGCCTGACACCATTCAGTACCGGGAACCGTCTACTAAGCACCCCGCCCCATTTAATACAAAATCGTTGATTCTGAAACCAACAAGACAGGGTAAGCACGATTCGGGGATCTACACCGCGATCAAGAAGGCATCCCAGCAGTTTTTCGTGATTTACCCGGTCAAATGCAGCCTTCGCATCAATAAAACATACAAAAACCGGAGACGAAAAAAGCCAAAAATAGTGGATCACCGACTTTACAAAAAATATACAAAACTCGGTAGACGACCTCGCCCTGAACCCAAACTGGTAATGAGAAGCTCGAACCTGAGGTTCAATAATACCTATAAGGCACTTTTCAAACACTTTCGATACAACAGCGGCCAAAGCAATGGGCCTGTAACTACCGAGGCTACTAACATCCAACACCGAAGATTTAGGGATAGGGGATATGTACACTTCTGTCAACTCTTCGGGCACGAAACCATGCGCCAAAAACCCATTAAAGAGACATGTTAACATACAAGTAAACGTCGACCCAGCATGCTTCAGATGGTTAGCAGTTATCCCGTCAAGACCACCCGCTCTGCCCCCAGTAAGCCCAGAAAGCACCCTGGCAACAGCCTCGTGTGCTATCAGCTGCTCACTAGAAACAAGAGTCGCACACAGCCGGGCACGATCCTCTACACTACCCACATTAGAGGGAACCGACGAAAAAATCTCTGAATAATGATTTGCCCAAAGGTCAGCAACAGCAACTGAGCCAACTACGCCACCAACAACATCCGCCACCTTAGGGACAGTTGATCTACCGTGCCTACTAACAGTACTCCAGAACTGCTTAAACTTACAGCCCCCGAGGGAAGCTGCTAACGCAGACGCTTTCAGCTTTTCCACGTGTTTGTATCGTCAAATATGATTCGCAGTCAGCTTGGGCTGAAGGACTATCTATTTCGTCACTTCGTTGGCACAAACAGACAAATCGGATAGGATGCAGAAGCGGGCTTTTGTTATTCTTCATATTCAAGTGGCGTCCATAAATTGCTCAGATGTGAGTGTGCATGAGGAGCGTGTTCCATCCTACTTATCGTTGTAACTACGCATGACGTCACGAATTCTGGCGTTTTGCCGTCAAGGCTGGAACGACTTTTCTATTTTCCAGCAGAATATAATGCCACGGGTGAATCTGACCAATCAAGTTACAGAGATCACCAGTTACTGCGCTCCCGAGCGCGGTAAGCAAATAGTTACTATTAGTTACTATTTCGAGAAGGTTGGAACGTTCAGCGTAGTAACTTTTGGTGAGGTTGAAACGGAAATAGTAGCTAATAGTTACTATTTGTAGAAAGGTGGAACACGCTCGAGGTGTTGGTCAATTTCAATTAAAAATTAATTTTACGAGGTTGCTTAGATTTGAAGTACTAGAGACCACATTGCATGATCACTGCATGTCTTCTATTGGACAGAGATGTTAGATTTAGCTCAAAATTGCCGGTTTAGCAACCTTTTCAGATGATGAGTTTTATGAAACTGTTGCCTTAAAGGATCTGTCTTACCTATAATACTAACGCAACCTACTTCCATAATCAGTCCATATATTTCTAAACCCGAAGACCCGAATTTCGTACGCGGTACATTGGCACCTGGCAAAAAGTCTGTCACCTTTAATGTTTTATACATCAGCGAAACAGATATGGGGGGAAGAGGTTTAATTTTAAGGCTGGGATTACGTGGGTGGATCTAAAAATTTTAATTAGTTGCCAGTCTGATTGTTTGCCATTGGGAAAAAGGAGGAAATATTTGGGAAATAAATTAGGACGTACTGGTCCCTACTTTTGCCCTATGTGTGGTAGCGAGAATGAGAATTTGTTACATCTGATGTGTGAATGCCGTGAGCTAGATGACCTGCGGGTTGAGATTTTTTGGGAATGTAATTACAATAAATGATGAAGTATGGATGATGAGCTTTATTGGAAGTAAATGTTTTCAAGATTTGAAGAGGCTGGTAAGGTTCCTAAAAATAGCTTTAGCCCACAGAGAATATTTCGTTTAGTTTAGTTCTACTATTTCGTGCAAGTGTTCTCTTTTTTTTTTTAACCATTTTTGCCATGGCCTCAGGCTTTTTGTGCTATAAATTCTAATTATAATTCTAATTCTAACCCCTTTAACAAAACCACGCTGATTTTCTCACTTACCGTATTTTGCTACCTTCGATGTGTGTCACGCTGACGACGGTTGTCTGCAAGAAGTTAATTCCAGCAGAACAAGACCAAAGGTTTCGATGGGATCCCCAAAGTCCAGTATCTGATCTAGACAATTGGGTCTTGTCTTCGCCAGGTCCAGTCTTCGCCAGACTCCTTGAACATTTTTAATATCAAAATTCACAAACGGATTAAGGCCAAATACCTAATCATCTGTGAAAACCAAGTTCAGATATGGATTCAGCATGTATGTTAACCCTTATAAGTCATATCTGTTTGACGAAAACTTCCTGCCTTAGCGTACTTCTACCAATTTTCCGGTTTCGACCGAATTCCGGAACTACTGGTCCGGTGAAAAAAGAAAGCTAAGAAACGAAGTCAGCGTATCTTCTTTCCCCAATATCAAACATCTAATCAACTTCAAATAAAAATTTAACTTATAACAAGTTTTCCGTCTCCTTCCAGATACCGGGTAAACTATATGTCCGGGTAAAAAATTATTGTCATATATGGGTTCAGCATCCCTTCTTACCTCTAAATCGGATTTCTAATCAACAACAAACAAAACTTTTACTTTAACAAACTTTCCGGCTTTGGCCGGATTCTGGACGAACTATTTGTCCGACGAGAAAATAGTTTTCATCAACGTGTGCAGCATAATACCTTCTTACCCATAATCGACTATCACATTATCTGTTTCAAAATATTTTGTTTGTCCCTTAATTTGAACCTCATCCCTCACCCCTAAATGTAGGGCTACAAAACCCATCTACGAATTTAACCTGTCCGATGACCCAAAAAATCCTCACACCAAGTTTCATCAAAATATCTCATTTCCTTCGAGAGTTATCGTGCTTACAGATGGACAACTTTTGCGATGTCATAGGTCCAAAAACTGGTTATGTAAATTGTTTCCTTGTTTTTGCTATAAGTCAATGAGACTTTTATTAGGCTTAAAACAGTCAAAACCGTGGGTTATTTGTTGAAAGCTCAGCCTATTTTAAAAGTATTCAAATATTTGAGAATATTGTAAGTTGAATACTAAATAGTGCGAGGTGTCCTTTAATCGTGGCTGACTAACAAGGAGGTCTGCTGTTCACATTCTTAGTCTTTGTTTGTCATTCGTAGTCTTCATCTGGTTCAGTCAAGGACAACTTTCCTATTTACTAGGATGTTTCTCACTTCAGAAACTCACCACACTTTGATCTGAAAAAGTTCAAAAAGAAAACTATTTTCCTGACGTCACACCTGCGTTCTGCCAACCGAATAAC
The DNA here is from genome assembly GCA_023053575.1 of Branchinecta lynchi. Classification (NCBI taxonomy): domain Eukaryota; kingdom Metazoa; phylum Arthropoda; class Branchiopoda; order Anostraca; family Branchinectidae; genus Branchinecta; species Branchinecta lynchi. The sequence continues at coordinate 21,445,559 of JAKZAP010000010.1, forward strand.
GGATATGTCAGCTACGATTCTTCATCAGCAAAATTTTGGCCCTTCTTGGCAAGGGTCCTCGTCAGGTTCATTTCGAATTCGTTAAGTTCAATTCGTTCATTTGTATCCGCCAAAGCTGTCGAGTAGAGAAAATATAGTAACATACACACAATCGGTCTACAACTTATAATTAGACCATATACTTTCATAAAAATCCACGTCATTTAAAAAATAATTAGCCTACACTATCCTAAATGAAGTCTACCTAACACTTTAACCAAAATACAATCAACGCAACGCAACGGACAAAGTGTGCTTTATGGAATAAATTTTTGAAAAAAATGTTTCCCTTTTCTTTTTCAAAATAGCAATGGCTTTTTTTCAAACCATACTTTTCCATCATAAAAGAACTGGATTGGTATTTCGAAAACCGGCATAAAAATTTATCAAAGTTAAAAAAGTAGTTTTAATACGAGATAAAATTTGTCGACGTTATAGAAGGTAAAAAAGAAGATACAAGCAAAGCCTGTGGAAGAGCAACAGTGTTAAAAATCATTGCAAGATTGCGTCTAGATAGGAAATCCCCAAAACAAATGACCGTCCCAAAACTAGAAGATTCGTTCAATTCGATTCGTAGATTCGTTCAGTTCGAAAACAGTTTTCCTTTTAAATTCGGTACTAGACGGACGAGAACTTCTTGGTTCAACACCTTCAAAGGACCCCTCGCACTATTTACTCTTCAACTTTCAGTATTTAAAAATATTTGAATACTTTAAAGTATTACTGATGAATCTCTAGTGCCCTTAAAGTGCGCATCATCACGGCCAAACACACAAATAAAATGGTTTCTAAGGACCCATGATCATTCTTATCTCAAGGGTTTTGCTTACAATTGATCGCAATTAAACCAACACACGAATTGACGAATTCCTACTTTCATCCCACGACCCAGCCTTGCCGTATGAGCTTCCAGCTCTTGTTAGTCAAGGAATCATGCTTACCTTCGTGATGCAAGTTAACTGGTGGATTTGGATTTACTGGTTTTGCTTTCTGGGTTGGCACAATTTTATACGACATTGCTTCTTTACTTTAACTCAAACAATTCTGACCTGATCAAGAAACAAAAACATAATTCCTTTTGAAGCCTACACTGTGGTTAATCCTATCCCTTATAATCTCGTAGTCCGCTGTCCCAGGATGATTTTGGCCTCCCCTGTGGACAGTTTCGGCCGTCGGCATTGTAAACTAGGACGATATTAGCCTCCCCTGTGACCACTCTGAACTTTTGGCATTTTAGGCGTTTCGTGGTCGTGGGCACTTTGATCGTGGGCATTTTAATCGCGGGCATTCTGAGCGTGGGCAAAAAGATCGTGTTGATTTTAACCACCCCTTAAAAGACCTGTCTTACCTATAATACTAACGCAACCTACTTCCATAATCACTCCATATATTTCTAAACCCAGAGACCCTAATTTCGTACGGTACATTTTAACCTCTGTAATAAAACCACGCTGATTTTCTCACTTGCGGTGTTTTGCTGCCTTCGATGTGTATCACACTGTCGACGGTTGCCTGAGAGGAGTTTTTCCATCAGAAAAATCGGTTATGTAAATTGTTTCCCTGTTTTCGCTACAAGTGAACGGGTGAAAGCATGTGTGTGTTGAAAGCACTGTAAGCAAACCTCCAAGGGTCCATGGTCATTTTTGCCTCAAGGGTATTGCTTACAAGTGAATTTCTGTACAAATAATAATTTGAACAAAATATCCATTTTCATGATTCCAATGAGCTTATCATCATTTGTGCTTCAAGAGTGTTCATTACAGATGAATCTCTAGTGCCCTTAAAGTGCGCATCATCACGGCCAAACACACAAATAAAATGGTTTCTAAGGACCCATGATCATTCTTATCTCCATGGGTTTTGCTTACAATTGATCGCAATTAAACCAACACACGAATCGAATTCCTACGAAGGTCCATGAATATATACCGTTTGGCTAAAGTATTTTTTTTTTACTTTTCGGTTAACAAACCCACTTTAAGGGTGCTAAAAATCAAGTTTTGAGCAAAACCCTTGAGTTACAATGTATGCTTTGTTTACATTTTTTTTTTTACTTTCTGGTTAGTATTAGTACTTTAAGTACCTAGTAATTTCGATCTGAGAAATGACAATTTGTAAGCTAATCTTGTATCTTATGTTCAAGCAAAGTTTCATCGCCGAGCATTGGGCAGTCGTGGGCATTTTGACTCGTGGGCATTTTGAGTGTTAGCCCCTTTAAGGACAAAGCTGACGGCAGACGACCCATTTCTTTTCCACTTCCTAAGAGAAATTAAAAATGAAAGCCGGGCGGCGGACTTGTCAAGGATTGATCTCGCCTAGCTCAAGGGAAAATCCGAGAGGAGTCTTAAGAGGATTAGGAATTAGTCCTAATTTATCGTCTCAGTAGCAGGACTTCATGTTGGGGATTACCAATTTGGGGTCAGAAAAGGTAAGTGGGGGGATATCAATGACAACGCAAAAGTTGTCCGTTTGTATGTCTGTTAGTACGATAACTCTCGAAGGGAATGAGATATTTTGATGAAATGAGATATAATGATTGGAAAACTTCCTGGACATTATCCTCCTCGTCATTCCTTCTCCCTCTTACTGGACATTAGCTGCGTTTTTGCTGATACCATGGTATCTGATGCCACGCCCTAAAGTCGTTTTCTCAGTTAACGTGGTATCTGATACAATATTCAAAAGGAATTTTCTCAGTTAACGTGGTATCTGATACAATATTCAAAAGGAATTTTTGCAGTTACCGTGGTTTCTCGCCAGGTATCGTAGTATCTGAAAAAGTTAGCTTAATTTCATCTTTACCAATAATATAGACTAGGATTTATTAAAATTGGCGAGAAGGAAGTTTAGAACTTAGTTTTTGCCGTTTTTGTAGAGGAACCGTGGTATCAGATACCACGATAACTGCAAAAAACGACTAATTACTGTGGTAAAAACCACCATGGTATCTTCAAAAACCACAACTATTATCCTTCCTTCATTATATGAACAGATGATGAATAAGCTCGCTATAGAATAGAATAGAATAGAATTTATTGCACAAAAAGCCTGAGGCCATGGCAAAAATGGTTAAAAAAAAAAAAAATGAACGAAATAGTAGAACTAAACTAAAGAAAATTCTCTCTGTGGGCTAAAGCTATTTTTAGGAACCTTACCAGCCTCTTCAAATCTTGAAAACACTTACTTCCAATAACGCTCATCATCCATACTTCATCATTTATTGTAGTTACATTCCCAAACATCTCAACCCGCAGGTCACCTAGCTCACGGCATTCACACATCAGATGTAACAAATTCTCATTCTCGCTACCACACATAGGGCAAAAGTAGGGACCAGTACGTCCTAATTTATTCCCCAAATATTTCCTCCGTTTTCCCAATGGCAAACAATCCGCCCGGCAACTAATTAAAATTCTTAGATCCACCCACTTAATCCCTGCCTTAAAATAAACCTCTTCCCCCCATGTCTCTTTGGCTGAAGTATAAAACCTTAAAGAAGATGACAGACTTTTTGCCAGGTGCCATGCTTGAATTTCCTGGTCCAGAAGTCTACCTGCCACCGCACGTGCAACCTCTCCAACAGGTAGTCCTGGTCCATCACCTGCGTTCCACCATTTGAAAAAACACAATTGTCTAATATGTACTTAATATTATTTGTCCAAGAGTCTGGCGACTCGTCCCTTATACATTCCTTATAAGCTGCTTTAACTATTCTAATACGCGGTAATTGCAACAACTTCTCCCATAGCCCTATCATACTTATCCATCGCTTACGCCGTAAGCTTGATAGTCCTAGATCTCCTGTTATGACTACTGTACTCGTTGTATTACTAACACCTAAAATTCTCTTAAAATATCTTAGCGGTAGCTGTTCTATCTTCTCACTTCTACCAAAACCCCATACTTCAGAACCGTAATGCATAGCAGGGATAATCTTTGTATTAAACACATGCTTCTGTAGCTTCATATCTTCAATCCTACTTAACTTGCTCCTAAGAACCATATTTATACTACGTATTCCCTTTTTCCAACTAAAATCAAACTGACTAGAAAATTTTCCATTAAACTTCAACTTACAACCTAGGTATGTAAATTCATCACTATATTCTAGATCTTGACCTTTAAACTTTAGCCGAAGTTCCTGGTCTACCTTACCCCCTTTCCGAAATACCACCACCACCGTTTTCCTAGCATTCAGCTCTAATTCCTTAATTTGGAGTTATTGTTCTCAAATAATTTTTGAAGAGATTGTCGGGAATCTGCAATCAGGGCAATGTCATCTGCAAACAGTAACATACAAAGTGTTATCACATCTAGGCTTACCGTGGGGGCTCCATTATTCATCATAACGTTTTCCAAATCATTAATATATAAGGAGAACAGTTTCGGCGACAGTGTGCATCCCTGCTTAACACCCTTCCGGGAACGAATTTTACGAGACAAATCCCTGCCTACCCGAACTACAAAATATATACTGGAGTATATCTGTATTATGAGCATGACTAGCTTACCAGGCAATCCTATATCCATAAGGGTCTTAACTAAGAGTCCTCGCTTTACATTATCAAACGCTCCTTTCAAATCCACGAGACCTACGTATAACCTTCCCTTCCTTACAGATAAATGTTTCCTAACTAGAATACTCAACGTGTAAATCTGGTCAACCGTACTATACCCCTCCCTGAAACCTGCCTGGACTCTACTCAACTTATCATTCTTTCCTAGCCAATCCTGTAATCTAACATCTATTACTTTACAAAACAGCTTACTTAACGTAGTCCCTAAGTGAATTCCCCTATAATTTTCATGCTTACTTTTATCTCCTTTTTTTAATATGGGCGTGACTACTGAAATATGCCACTGCTTAGGCCAACAAACTGTGTCTACGATACAAGAGAAAATTTGGGCCAACAATGGAATCACATAAACCTTACTCCACTTCCAAAACATCGCGGGTATTCCATCAATACCTGTAGCTGACTTTCCTTTCATCTTTTTTAAAGCCTTCCAAACCTCCTCTTCACCTATTTCTCCTAACAATTCATAATCTTCCTCTTTCGCTGGATAATACGCCTGGTTACGCAGTTCCTGTTCCATATTAGACAGAACCGGATCTTCATCCATACAATCGCCCTCTTGATTTTCAATGTATTCTGGCCAAGAAGCTGCTGGTGGCGTCTGGCTATTAGACGGATGACCTTCAATCCTATTTTTTACCCCCTTCCAAAACGCCGAGCTATCCTTGCTCTTAAAATTTTTAACCAGCTGGCTCCTCTCCTCCTGCTCTTTTAACCATTTTTTCTTCTTCAACAAATCTTTATATACCTTCCTAGTATTCTTATAACTAACTACTAACTCATTACGACAACCAGATAGATCCTTCTTCATCAACAAATAACAACGAACTACTTCTTCTCTAGCCTGGGAACATTCATGATCAAAGAAACCCTTACCTCTGCCCTTATTTATCCGTTTCCTATTACTTTGGGATTTACTTAGTCCTGATCCTACTTCATAAACCTTATCAACTAAGAGAGCTATACCTTGTTCTATGTCTTCTTTAGTTACATCTACACCTAACTTATCCCAAACTTGTAGTTCTGATAGCTGAAGTTCCACCTGTTTTTGGCTAACTCCTTCTAATGTTAGAGGTCTTCGCACTAACATATCTAAATCTTGCCCATTCTGGAGTATACCTATTTTATTACTTTACCTCTCAATTTGCAAACCACAAAAACTGAAATACGTCTCCACCGGAACATGATCTGAACCACAAACATTCAATACTCTAAGGTTAACACATCGCGGCCAAAGAGACACACTTACCAATATATAGTCAATTACACTGGGTTTATTCCCCGAAAAACAAGTGAACTCCCCACCCTCCAGTCCCTTCCATTCAAAATCAAAAGACTTTCATTGCCCGCAAAATTCAGTAAATTATTGCCCCATGTGTTTTTTCTTCGTGCCTGGTCCCTACTTATCCTAAGACAATATTCTTCAACGTAATCAACACGCTCGTTCTCATTCACACTACGAGACTGGCAAGGATCCTCAATATCTAACTTCAACTCAAAATTCTGAAGACAATCACTCGTATAAGCATTAAAGTCTCCGCAAATGACAATACCGTGGTCATGATATTTTTGTCGCAGTAATCTGGTTTCTACCTCCAGTAACCGCCAAGTATCATCGTTTGCATAAGAACTTGTCTGAGGCGGCACATATATACAACATACAAGCAATTTCACATTCCGAGACTCGACTCTAATCCAAATAATATTTTCTGATTTACTCTGATCATCCTTAACCGAAAAATAATCATTTTTTCTAAATAATACAGACAATCCCCCATACATCCTCCCGTTTCTGCTTACTTTCCTACACTTTTCGAAGACTAAATATTCTTTCGTAAACACCTTCGTAGATACTTCGCCCCAAGTTTCCGTTAGGCATATTATATCATAATAACCGGGATTGTTCTTTGTCAGTTCCTCCCACTTTGTGACTGTGAATCCCTGCACGTCTCAAACTACCGCTTTCAGACCCACAACACCTTGCTCATGGCCTCCGTTTTCCTATTCTACTCGTGGATACGCACGCGAAGAGCCTGCCTCGTACGTGGAATCCTGGTACTGGGGAGGGCCAGTCGGGGGCTCACTCGACGTGTTTCCTCCCAACCTATAGTAATCGTGACTACGGATGTTGTATCTGTCATAACTCGCGTTTTGGTCACGTATGATATCACTGTATGTCTTTTTATGGGCGGGCCCCCTCCTTTGCAGATCATTCCGGGAGACGGTACTGTTACTGTCATTTGGGCTTATAATATCGGACAACTTCCTTCTCCTAATACTTTGCCCATTGGCTGAGGAGGCTGCTCCCTTGGGAGTCGTGTTCATGATCTGCTTAGATACCTCCACAGTCGTGTCTGAATCGCTGTCCATGTCAGACTCATCGTTGGAACCATGTGGGCCGAACTCATTGATGACCTGACCTCCAACCCTCCTAGATTTGATCTCTTTGCTATTTCTGTCGTATTCAAATTCTTCTCCTCTCACTAGTAGCTTAGTACCCCGCCACTTGGGGTTCAAATTGTTTTCTTTAACCTCCTGATACATGGGCTTAAGCTGCGCCTTATTGTCTCTCTCTTCAGGAGTAAGGTCCGGAGTAACGTAAATCTTAGCTTTTCCGAACTCGCGTGCGTTCCTCAAAACTGTGTCCCTGGACGTAGTATTAGCAAACTTTACTAGCACTGGGCGTGGATTCTGCTTCGATGGAATCCTGATAACTTGGTCAATCTCGTAACTTGTAATACGGGAGCTAGGCAGGAAACTTGAGATTACGCTCGCAACCTCATCCTTAAAATTTCTTTGGTTGGGCCTACTCTCACGCATACCATAAAAAATCAAATTGCGACGTCTAGATTCTCGATCCAGAGCGGCAATATGCGCTTCGTGCTTATCCTGTACTTGAGACACTGCTTGTAACTTCTTCTTTGTATCCAAACCGTCAGCCTTCACCAAAGTGAGCTCGGCTTTTCAAGTCTTTTGATAGAGCCGACAACTTTAATTCCACTGACATCGTTGACTGTCTTATTGCATCCATTTTTTCATCCATCAATGATAACCTTTCTAGGACCTTGCTTAACGATTCCATAACTTTTGATTCGTCACTCATGATTTTGGCCTCGGACCACCTTTCAAACAAATCCGATCGATTTGAAAACTTTCGATCAATGCGTTACGCAACAAAGAAGTCCGATCGATTCAAAAACTTTTGATCATACGTTAATCTTGTGTCAGTCTATTCAGAGCACCCGAGTTGTTGACAGTTCAGGTGCTGAATGAATACTCGCAATAACAAATACCTATGAATATATATTTGCTATATGAATATATATTTATGAATATATATATTTTTTTTTAGATTTGGATAATGCCCAATAATCTTTTGCCCATCTATTCCCCCCTGCCTTCCGTGCCTCGGTCCGAGAGGAATACTGGCAATCAATTTTATCCATATCCTGCTAATTCTTCGGCCCAGTTTTTACGTAGTTTCATCCCATCATTTATTTCTGATCATATTTTGTAAGTGTATTAATTAATACTATATATATATATATATATCTGTATTTGAAAGCGATTAAGCCATATACAGAAAAATAAAACAAACAACAATCTCAACTAACAAAAAATGACTAATGACTAAGTCCAAAACACGCCAGTGATCCTCAGGAAGAAGGAGTAAGCGTCTCCGCAACGACTCAAATTCTGTGTCAAGCCATCACGGCGATCTTTGGAAACAGCTGTGACACCACTTTTGCCTTTCTTCTGCTAGGTACCCGGAGAGGCCGGTGCATCGGCAATGAGAGATAGTCATCAAGAGTATTCCTCTTCCAGCTTTTACCTCCTTGGATTAAACTTGATTGGTCAAGCATCAAGTACTTCCGAATTTTGGACTTCAGTATCATATATTAAGTACCTGTCAACACCTGTACTTAAGTAGTGCTCAAATTGGTGGGAAAGAAGTTTGGCACTTAGTGATGCAACTGGATATCAGTTTTTCTTTTGGCATGTTTTCTAAAAGTGCAATTTCGGCATTAGTCGTTTTTGCTGAGCAGCCGTGTATCAGATACCACGGTAACTGCAAAAACGACTAATACTCTTGATGACTATCACATGGTTCACAATGCTGCGATTTCGCGCAAAATTCTGCGTCATGCGACATACGACACAAATCGTGCGACAAGCAACGCAGAACTTTGCGTTTTGTCGCAGTGTCGGATGCATTGAAATATTTCAACTGATCCGACATAACGCATGCGATTCTTGAGGGAAAGAAAAGAAAAAACAAAGACTAGTTAATTTTCGAGACAAAAAATTGCTCTACCTTGGTCTGACTGTAATCCTAGGATGGCTGAATGCAAAAATATCTTCTAAATAAACTTGTATTAACCTGTTTTGAACAAGATGACACATGGGGTTTGACTGAAAATTTCCTAATGATAGGTGGTATTGAGATGGGTAATCTCCCAGCATCTTCAGACTCTGTTTCCCCAAGGGTTTCTTTGTCCTTTTGCAGAACAATCTCGTCGAAAAATTTCGTTTTCCATAGAATAGAATAGAATTTAGAATTTATTGCACAAAAAGCCTGAGGCCATGGCGTGTTCTATCCTACGTCTGCGATTCTGTCGCACGTCTGAACATCAAAGAAAAAATCGTGTCGCACACGAATCAGCAGTGCGAACCATGGGTATCTCTCCTTGACGATGCATAATCTCCGGCCTCTTCGGGTATCTAGCGGAATAAAGGCAGAAGTGGTGTCACAGCAGCTACCAAAGATCGCGGTGATTGATTGACACAGGATTTGAGTCGTACGGACACGCTTACTGCTTCTTCCTGAGGATCGCTGGCGTGTTTTGGACTTAGTCATATAGAGCGTGTTCTACCTCCTACAAATAGTAACTATTAGTTACTATTTCCGTTTCAACCTCACCAGAAGTTACTACGCTGACCGTTCCAACCTTCTCGAAATAGTAACTAATAGTAACTATTTGCTTACCACGCTTGGGAGCGTAGTAACTACGGATATCTACAATACGATTGGTCGGATTCACCAGAGGCATGATACATGAACATAGAAAAATCGTTCCAACCTTGATGGTAAAAAGCCAAAATTCGTGAAGTCGTGCGTAGTAACTATGGTAAGTAGGATGGAACACGCTAATAGAGTATTGCAGATCCAGTTACCGTGGTATCAGATACTATGGTGTCATAAACTCCGAGTGGTTCAATAGTTCTAATCAAAACACATAACTTACAGTGCGATACAACAGTTGTGTCTGAACAGTACGACGCTCCAAACTCGACTACTAAAACATCCTTATTCTTTTTGCCACTTCAACTTCAACAACGTTTCCTTTCCTAGAATCACTTTCCCCCCTTTACTATAAAAAATACCTAGCCTATATACATATATATACTAACACAACAGACCCACCCGGATACACATACTTAACAAACAGTGAAAGTGCTACTTTGCTAATTGGGGTTGAATATACTACACTTAACCAGGGTTTAACAAATCGTTCACTACATATGGTATCTGTAAAAATGCAACTCTTATTTTGCCACAATTAAAACCAATATCCTAATGCATGCCTTTATTATCGGTGCGCTGAATCACCGGCATTCGTGCAGAACAGCGGAATTCGGATTACAAATGAAGCCCTATTTACGCTTTCCGTATCGCAAGGGAGTCTTTCCCTGTCGGTCACGATAGATCCCTCGAGGCTAATCCAATTAATGAACTCTTTCTTCTGCTTCTTCTCTGATAAATCTTTTTTCCAGGATATTCTACGTATCTCACGACTCCCAGGATCTGAAGATTTTCAGCTACATTGCGCGAGATGGTAGTGCGAGCGCATTTCGATGTCATGTCTTCAAGTCCAATAAAAAGGTAAGTTGTTTAGGAAGGGCGGGGCAGGGGCGTCGCGGCGGGGGGGGGGGGGAGGGGGACGCCCCCCCCCCCCCCCTCAATGCTGTCGGCCAATAGGTAAGAAATGACCGAGTCGGCGCGAAGCGCCTCGAATTGTCGTCATAACAGTTGATTTACTTCATGAAACAGTCGTTTTTTCTGAAAATTGGTCGATTTTTCGTCAAAATAGTAGATTTTTCTGAAAATCAGTCGATTTTTTTCACAAAAATGTCATTTTTGTTGTTGAAAAGTCGGTAAAAAAATTACCAGCCAGTCGGTAAATGCCCCGTCCCCCCCCCCCAAACATTTTGGCTAGTAAGGCCTCTGGTCACGACTAGGGAGGGAGGCCCCCCCAACATTTTGGTTTGTTTCGCACTCAATTACAATGTGCGATGACGGAGAAATGAAATTACTCCTCCTGTTAATTGCCCTTTCTCTAGCTTACCTTGCTTGTCGAATATATGGATTTACAACGGGCGTTTGGTCACTTGTAAATAAATGAACGAATTTTTTTATTACGCGCTTGTACGAGAATAATTTCTGAATTTTTATAACGTATTTATTTGGAAATAACGCAGTAAAGTAAGGACATACAAGGCTGTCACTCCACCGGCAACAGACGCCATGTATTTGATCATCCTTGATCATCCTTGTCTTAAATGTTATCTGTTCTTCTTCTTTTGATTTTCTTCTCTTTTTTGAAAAGTATGTGAAAATTAATGTAAAGCGAGCTTCTTCAGAAGTATCAACTACATGTATAAAGGATGTTAAGAGGGTTACAAAAGGTGTGTTCATGTAGTTTGGCATGTTCAAGTTCAAGTTCAAGTTCAAGTTTTTTTAATTTTACACAAAAATACAAATAGATGACACAAGCACTGTGGAGAAAAACAATTCGAACATGCAGTGCTTGTTAAAAATTTTACTATAATTACAACAACTACGTACCCTATAAATCTAACAAAAATAATATAACTTAATTTATCTGACCTGTATGAAATAACCTGCTATCTACCAATAAATAAAATAAAAATTTATATTTCCCTTCTTGGGAAAAATAAACAAAAATGACATTTGACTAGTAACCGAGAATGCGTACAGCATAAACCAACCACACACGACAGTCATTCAGTTAACCAACCACACTCTAATAAAAAAAAAAAAGAAAAAAAAATTCTTACATAACTATTATAATTTTTTAAAATTAAGAATCAGTAGTCCTTTGAGTCGGAACCTGATAAGCGATGGGCTTCCTTCCAACCATTCTGAAACATCATTTTTGTATTTTTCCCACACAGTTGGTATTGTATATCGTAGAGAAAATCTGGATCTTTCACACTTAATTTTTGGGAGCCGAAGGTTAGTGTTAGATCTCGTGTGCATTTGACATGATGGCGCTAGAGATATCAGGTCCATATAAGAAAAATATGATGGAAGCAGATGGCGATCTAAATTTACTTTAAAAATGAACACTTGCAGAAATAGCAAAAGTTGCACTGGAAGAATATTAAGGAGAACATACAGTGTTTCTGTCTCAGACTTTCCCGGAAATTTACTTGGGGCAGGGATATATTGTTTGAGAATTCGTGTGTAATGTAAAAGCTGGTTTGTATAATAATAAGTATTAACCTAAACTAAAAGTAAACTTATGACCTTTTCAAGTCTTATAGTGTCAAGTGTTTCCACATTGGTATTTTTGAGTTTCAGAGTCTGAATGGTTCCGCGCCAGATGTTTTTAATATTTTGTTTCGTTTTAACTCGTTTTATGACGGACATTCTACGAGGCATGCTGGAGACCTGGTAAGTGAGCCAAGAAGTACGGTTCGTTATAGCCATGTGGCAAGGCATTCAGGTACGGTGGTCTGGAATACTTTTCCAGACTCAATTCGAGAAGCAAAAAGTGTACCGCAATCTAAAAATCAGTTAAAGAAACATCTCCTTGAGGTTAGTTGGTGAGTGGAGGGTTTGGAAGACGAGAGAGGACGAATTGACAAGTTAATTAATTAATTTTTAGTATATTTTGGTGAAGGTTTGATTAGTTATATAATATGGTAGTAAATGTGTACTGGTTGCGTGTTTCAAGCTCATATGTGCTTTGTTTGTAACCGGTCGTCAAGACGGAATGAATTTTTTTTAGTAAAGTTGTTGAATCCTTAAATAAATCTTTAAAAATAATCCTATATTTTGACACAAATGTTCTGTCATAACCCTTTTTAAGTATTAAAGTTCAATGGGCACATGATACTACCCCAATCTCACTCTGTAACAACCTAAGAACAGTGCTTACCCCCTAGATCAGCAGCTTTTTCAACAGTTTCCTCTCTGTGATATTTCAAAGCGTAATTTTTTGGGCCAGTACATGCTCAATTTACTAGCTTGGACAAAAACAAAAGTGATATTTCTTATATTACTTGAAAAGTGATGGTAGATCTTTATTTTATGCATAAATCAGCTTGTATAATTCAGATTTGAATAGGTTATTTGTTTTTGAATGATTTTTGTAGCTACGTTATTTTTTATAAACTTATTGCATATTCTGGTACATTTTATAAAGCAAGCTAATCAAGCTTCACAACACTATTCCACAAAGAAAAACTTTTAATAGGCACTTTAAGCCATGGAACTTCTGATGAAACACTAGAACAATCAGGTAAACTACATCTGCGGCTTGACTTTGGGTGACATCTCAAATATATCCTTTTATATCAAGCATTGCTGGGAGTTTTTGAATTTCCTGCCACGATATCCCAGCTTCTAAGATTTGGATCGCCGAAATGCCAGAGAGGTAAAGACAAGTGATAACAAGAAAATGGCCGATTTTCATAGCGCCTTCTAAAGGAAGTCGGAAATGTTTATTTGTGAAGCATTTAATACAAAGTAAAGCACTAGAAGTGTCCATTGTGCTTTAAGTTTCTCAGAACAGCATGTGTCATCTGTTACCGAACCACAAAAGCTTTTCCAGAAAATTCAGCAAAAATTGAAAGTGGATTGATTTCAGCTTACTCAAAATCAGGCATAATGTCCTATAATGTGACGTCACGAGCAAAGGATTATGCCAACACGCCTGAAAGTGTCCATTGTAGAAGTACTGAAATTGTTCCAACGGAACCTGTCTGATTGCCGCACCTTCTTACTGAAGATAACAGGTGATGACGCTGACTTTGCGGAACTAACTGTGATGACACAAATTATAAAAGTAGAACTAGACATTACAAAGCGTGTGTTATAGCCTTCTAGCACTAGGCTAGTGACTACTCGGTTATCGGGGTTGACGATAGTGGTGCCATTTCAGGAAAGCTCGTGGGGGGGGGCAAAGATCAATCCACCCCGAGAAACTATAGGCCTACCAGGATGGAGAATTCAGTACAGAAATACAGATTTAAAACTCATACGCACTTACTTTAGAAATTGATATCTTTTAGCTTCGTTTCGCGAGGTCGTCATTGTCAACAAGCTTTTCAGTAATTCAGTCAAGCTTTAAAGTTTAACTGAAAAGCCAAATTATTTTTGTGTCATATACCGGAATCCGGCGAAAACCGGAAAATTTGTGAAAAGTAATATGAAGTTGATTGGAGTTTTGACTTCGGGGCAAGGAAACGTGCTGAGTCCGAAAAAGAAAATTATTTTCTCGCCGGACCATTAGTTCGGCCGGAATCCAGCCATAACCTGAGAATTTGTTTAAAGTAAAAGTTTTGTTTTAATTTGATAAGATGTTCGATTTGCGGTAAGTAGACATGCTGAATTCGCATATGACAATCATTTTCTCATCGGACGTATAGATTGCTCGGAATCCGGCTGAAACCGGAAAATTTGTTAAAAGTAAAAGTTTAATTTGAAGTTGATTAGAGGTTGGATGTAGGGGTAAGGAGACATGCTGAGTTCGTTTTTGAGCTTTATTTTTCGCCGGACAAGTATTTCCGGAATTCCGCCAAAACCGGAAAAACCCAGAAAAAGTAAGGCAGGAAGTTTCTATCTGCTTCGTCAAAGTAGATATGCCTTTAAGGGGTAAACACACATGCTGAATCCATGTCTGAACTTGGTTTTCTCATATGATTAGCTATTTGGCCTTAATCTGTTTCTAAATTTTAATAGTAAAAGGGTTCAAGGAGTATGGCGAAGACTGGATCTGGCGAAGATAAGACCCAGTTGTCTGGATCAAATTTGAACTTTTGGGATCCCATCGAAACCTTTGGTCTTGTCCTTCTCTGAAGTCACTTTAGGGTCCTTGTCAAATGTGTAATAATGCGGTGGCAGAAGTTTTGTTTCCTAGAAAACGTATTAGCTGTTGTCGGTATTTTGAAAACTGTCCAGAGTATTCTGCCAAACGCTATAGTGCTCCTCTCACGGGAGAGTGAGACGCGAAAGAGTTCAACAAACGAAACATAATTTTCCTGATGGCCTGACGTTAGAACGGGATGATTGCCTTTCTCTGCCTATTTGAGTTTTGTCGAAATGTAGTATGACTGATTGATTGACGGACTGATTCTATCTAGAAAATGAAAAAGGAACTAGCGAATCCCCGAACTGCCAACATGTCAAAGGCTCCCAACGGCCAGTTCGGGAACTCATTTAAGATAAATCACTTCTCTTAAAGCACCTGTCTTACCTATAATACTAATGCAACCTACTTCCAAAACCACTCCATAGATTTCTAACCCAGAGACCCCAATTTCGTACGGAACATTCTAACCCCTCTAACAAAACCATGCTGATTTTCTCACTCGCCGTGTTTTGCTACCTTCAATGTGTATCACGTTGTCGACGGTTGTCTGCGGGAAGTTTCTCCATCAGAAAAACCGGTCATGTAAATTGTTTCTCTGTTTTTGCTACAAGTTAACGGGTCTCGGAAAAAGCCTATAACAGCAAAAACTGTGGGTTATTTGGTGAAAGCACAACCTAGTTATAAAGTATTCAAATATTTTAAAATACTATAAGTTGAAGAGTAAATAGTGTGAGGGGTCCTTTGAACGAAGAAGAATCACTTCTTTCGATTATAAATGAACGCATTCACGCATACGGTTCATCTAGAATCCTTCTACTGTATCCTCGAAGATACTGTATGTGATTGCTCGAGTTTTAGGGCGTTAAAGGTTATTAGTCGAGTATCCTTCAGAACCATGCAATCACCTGGGTGACGGTAGGCTGATACCTTGTGTTGGTTGGGTACTGTGAAATCTCATATTTTAGCCAATGATGACCTGGTCGTATATGTTGTACTTACATAAGAAGGTCCATCGGTCCAAAACCTCTTCCAGTTTTCGTGGTCAACCACGGATAAACTCGGAGTCAGAGGCGTTACTAGCCAAAGTGTTTGGGAAGGGGGGGGGGCGGAGGGATGGCAAGGTATTTACTGACCGGCTGGTCATTCTTACCTACTATTTTTGCCGATAGAAACGGTTATTATTGAGAAAAAACGACAGTGTTGACGAAAAATGGGCTGATTTTAAGAAATACTATCGTTTTTAAGAAAAAATCCACCATTTTTTACAAGAAACTGACTGTTTTTACAAGAAACCGACTCGTTTAAAAAAAATCGACTGTTTTTAAGAAAAATCGTGGGCTTCGCGCCGAGTCGGCGGTGAAACTCTTCGCTACTCGCTCTGCTGCTAAAATTTCTGTCGTCAAAGTTAGTTCCGTAACGTAAACGATTGCTTATTTAATTGTCGAACGTATAATGATCTTTTATTTCTTTTTTTTCGCGATATGTATTCAGTGTTTTTTATATTTATTACACTGTATTATTATTATTCTTTTTTCTTTGTATGACTGTGCCTAATTGTTCCCAGTGAAATAAAACATTGTCGAGACACAAAGGAATAAGACGCCTACGATCCCATGCAAAATGCACAGTCGCTGCCTTTTAATGCCAAAATGTGGTATATTTGGATTTGTGAGTCTTCTCTATAGATTGCCCACTATCGATTATAGTGTATAGTAAGTGCCCGGTCGGTGCCGACAAGGGCGTCACGACTAGAGGGGGAGGGGAGGCCCCCCCCCCCCGAATGTTGTCAGCCAGTCGGCGCGAAGTGCCGCGATTTTTCGTAAAAACAGTCGTTTTTTTTTTTTAAACGGTCCGCTTCTTGTTAAAAATAGTATCGTTTTTCTTAAAAGTATTAGTTTTTCTTAAAATCAGCCGATTTTTTTTTTTCTCAATTATAGTCGTTTTTATCTGCGAAAATAGTGGGTAAAAATTACCAACCAGTCGGTAAATACCTTGCCCCCTCCTCCCAAACATTTTGAGGGGGGGTGGGGCCTCTGGGTAAGACCTACCGGCAACAGTTACCACATGTTAGAACATCGCAATGTCTTTTAAAGTTGAATCGCCTAATTTACGGCCGGAACCACTTGTTTCAGCCAATGCCGATCGGTGCCGAGAAACACAGAGAAATATAATTTTGTATGCTTTTGTCAGGCGTCAGTTGACTCGTCGGTACATCAGGTGCTGGGGGAGTCTTCTGAGACTGTGGTCTGGTCATCGGAATTTAGTTTATGTTCCTAGGAAAACTTGCTCGTGCTTGGTTGTAGGAAGTTTGTGAGTAGTGATTATACCTTGTCTTCCCAGAAACACTTAGCTCATCTACGTGGAAAGATTCAGGAAGAAGTCTTTGCCAGGCTGAACTACTCGCTTCTCTGCTTCGTTGCCTAACGATCGAACAGTCGTTTATCTTCTTCGATTCTCCGCGTTGTTTCTTCATCTGTGTTTGTTTTGGTCAATCAAGCATTCACTACCTTGCCTTTGTTAGGGTCGCTGAGGCGAAAAGGAGTGTGTGACAGATGCCATTCAGAGTTCCTGTCAGTCTTGTTGTGAATTTCCTCAAGCTTCTAGAAAACTTGGAACTCTCGAGAAGGATTTGTTGTGCAGTTATTTTTCTCGGGAATTGTAGCAAAACTTTTCGTCGCCTTGTACTTACGAACGTCGTTATTTTTCGTGCTCTGAAACTTGTGAACGTGACAAACTGGTATTTGAGAAGGTGTGCAAGGAAGGCACCTTGTCGCGACAAAAAGCAAAATAAAGAAAATTTGTCATGCAAAATTTTAAAGGACCCCTCGCACTATTTACTCTTCAACTTACAGTGTTTTAAAATATTTGGATACTTTAAAACTAGCTGAACTTTTAACAAATAACCCACGGTTTTGGCTGTAGTTTTAAGCCTTTTCCGGGGCCCGTTGACTTATAGCGAAAACAGAGAAACAATTTACATAACCGGTTTTTCTGATGGAAAAATTTCTCGCAGACAACCGTCGACAACGTGATACACAACGTACGTTAGCAAAACACGGCAAGTGAGAAAATCAGTTTTGTTTTCTTAGAGGGGTTAGAATGTACTGGTCTCCGGGTTTAGAGATATATGGAGTGATATGGAAGTAGGCTGCGTTAGTATTATAGGTAGGACTGGTCCTTTAAAGCGGTCCACAAAAAACGGTATTTCTACCACATACACAATGCTAACCATCCCTACTGTCACTATGAATGTTTAAAACCACTAAAACACCGTAAAACAGAGAGCAAATTAAAAAAAAACCGCCAAATTTCCTAGGTTTGAAATAACTCCGTCTGGACTAAATCTCAGCCGATTATCCCGGACAGCTGTTATGGCACGTAGGGAGCGAAGAGTCAAATTAATAATTTCTATCTAATGCTCCAACTGTTTATTACAAATACAAATAAATTAAAAAACTAAGACCAGTGTGTAAGACCTCTGAAGCCATACAAAAATAATCAATTAGGTCTTATAATTCTTTGCTAATCAATCCTGGAAAATCTCGTCATCTAGAAAAGAAGACTTTCGGCGTGGGTTTTTTCTCGAGCAGAAACAGCAACCCGGCAATCGCGTTCAATTCAAAATAACCCTGTGGCATGCGATAACTAAGAAAAGGTTAAACGGAATGTTTGGATTAGGACTTAAGTTTCGCGTAGCGCAGGTGCTAATATCAGGATACTCCGTCTTCCGCCAGGAGTGTGATGCGTGATTAAATATGGGGCAAATCATTCGACGCCTCTCGTGCTTTCCCGTAGATTTCTCTAGGCACCCATTTGAAGCTAGGTGGACTTTTGGCTTGCCTCACAGGGAAACGCCATAAACCGCTTGTCCCAAACCAAAAGGTAGGTGCCATCGAGACTCGAACCTGTGACTTTTCGCTTGGGAATTCAGCGCGCTAACCATTTTTTCAGGACGGACCGGACCATATCCAGCTTTTTGCTGTTAACAGTTATATAAATCTGCCGCATTTGCCAAGTATCTGGTTGGTGTTTTGCGACAGACGGTAAGAATTGTGCAAAAAGCAACGCAAACCTGTTGGTTTTGTCGTAGTGTCGGATGCGTTACATACTTACATTAACCGACAAAACGCGTGTACTTTTAGGTAAGCTGACAAGGTAAGCTGAATTTAGGCTTTAGCTAGGCTTTAGGTAAGCTGGCAAAACAAAGGCAGATATGGATATGGAATTTGTATCGTTTTTGCATCACAGCACGAAAGCCCCGGAAAGCAGTGGCACCATGGGAGGGGGGGGGGGCGAAGGTCAAGTTTGCCCCCCCCCCTTCTGGGTTTACTACTAAGGATTGGACTCCAATTACTCTTTTTGCTATAATAATTCTCATTGCTTCGCATATTATTATTATTATTTTATTATCACTGCTTTATTTCAGTCCTGAAGACCATACCAAAAATAAAAAAAAATAAAATACACTGAAGCAGACAATAAACAGAAATACAAGAGAAATCTACCCCATGCAAGAGATGTACAGGAGGATACCCTTCCATACGGGTAGCGCATAGCAAACGGGTAGGGCAGCAAAAGCTACCAAATCATTATCACAATCTTTTAATGGGTTAAACATATTGCCTTTTAAAACTTAATTTGGCGCAAAAAATCGTACTCCGAAATCTCCCCCTCCCCATGTGGCAATTCTGCCAGAAAGGAATAGTACATCATGGTTGCAAAAACTGAACTGTCTCTAGTAATCCTTGGGCTGCTGTATTTACTTATATTTCTCAACTTGGATAATCTGTAGGCTAACCAAAATAGAGAAAGATTAATCTTTCTAATCTTAAATTCAGTTCAGTAAGTTATATTGAACTGATCTTTCTGCCAGCAGGAACTAAGGTCTAAGGTAAGGTGGTTTTTTTTTTACTATTTCTTATGTATTTGTTTATTATAATCAGAATCTTTTTTTCGGAGGGGGGGGGGGGTCTGTTCTAAGCGCTGAAGATGGAAATGCATAAGTTAAACTGCAAGTTTGGCCACCCTTTCGGGCGTGCTTTGCGCAAAGTCTTCGTTCCGTCTGTTCGTGCCGTTCAAGTGCCAAATAATCCTGACTCATTAACATTTGACTTGATGATTCGTAAAAACTTGGAGGAAATCGGCCAAATTGAAACATACACTTTCTTCAGCAGCCATAGCAGTGGTTTTTCCAGGAATGAAAAGTAGAACAAGTGTTAAAGAGTCATGACCTGTTTGGTAACCCGAAACTTGGTAACTTCTGGGCCTCAACGTTGGTGTGAAGATCCTGTGGGTATAGGCTTGGCATTTTTATGATTTTTTTTTTTTTTTTTTTTTTTTTTGAATTTTAATGTTTTAAAGTGTTTTTAAAGTTTTTGTCATTGTTTGTGGTGTTTAATCTGCCTTCGCCATTTTCATGCGTTGTTGTTTATTTTAGTCGTTCCAATGTATTAGAGTTCGGTCTAATGTTTGTTTGATTTGTGTATTTATATAGTTATTTATCTTATTATCATCAATTTTGGTGGATCAATAAATCATCATCATCATCATCAGGTCAAGTTCGTTGATGGGAATCGCATAATAGTCGTAGCCTATAATTAGGTGTGGGAGAGGAGATTATAGGGTTGAAAATTATTTGTTCAAGAGATCCAGGGGTAAGGAGACATGCTGAACCCACATCTGAACTTTATTTTCCTCTATTTTCTTTAAAAATACGCTCATTGTATATTTCCTACAATTAAGTTCGACGTGTATAGAAAGTTAGTGAGAGTTACAGGAGTTAAACCATAAAGGAGTTAAATCAGAAGTATGCCAGCACCTGCAATGTCTGGTCACCACCCATCTAACCCCTGGTTCATACTGCTGCAATTTCGCGCAAAATTTTGCGTTATGCGACATACGACACAAATCGTGCGACAAGCGACGCAGAAATTTGCGTTTTGTCGCAGTGTCGGATGCGTTGAAAAATTTCTACTGATCCGACATAACTTATGTGACTTTTTGAGGGAAAGAAAAGAAATAACAAAGGTTATTTAATTTTCAAGAATAAAAACTGTTCTACCTTGATCTGACTGTAATCCTAGGATGGCTGAATGCAAAATATATCCTGAATAAGCATGTGTTAACCTATTTTGAACAAGATGACATATGTGGTGTTAATGAAAATTTTCTAATGATGGGTGGTATTCAGATGAGTAATTTTCAGCATCTTCAGAGGTTGTTTCCCCAAGGGTTTCTTTGTCCTTTTGAAGATAATTTCGACGAAAATTTTCTTTTTCCATTTGCGTCTGCGTCGTAGTGGGAAGGTTCATGCGATTCTGTCGCACGTCGGAACATCAATGAAAAAATCGTGTCGCATACGAAGCAGCAGTGAGAACCAAGGGTAAGTCGCGACTTCAGATCGGGACTCGGCCCAGTACGAGCGTGGTATCATCTTGTGGTTCGGTTCGGCAGGGGTGTCATTAAGGGGGGGGGGACCCCTCCCCCCCAAAGGTCTTGAGAAAGTACTTTTGTCGGGTGAAGCCCGGCGAAAGTTCACTTGTCGGTGCGAAGCGCCGGCAAACACAGAGAAATATAATTTTGTATGCTTTTGTCAGGCGTCGGTTGACTCGTCGGCACATCGGGTTCTTTTTATACGCAAGAAATGAAATCCTGCAAAACGCTGAAGAAATCGAATTCTGCATGCTGTTGTCGTCGAGGTTGTCGTGCCTTGGTATTGTCGTCTGCACATCGGCTTCTTTTCATACATAAGAGAATCCAGAAGAAATAATTTTGTTATGCTTTTGTCGGGCGTCGGTCGACTCGTCGGCACATAGGGTTTTACTTATACGAAGAAATCGAATTCTGCAAGCTTTGTCGGGCGCAGCCGGGGAGTTCAAGTCTCATCGGCGTTATTTTTATACGTAATAAATCAAGTCATGTACAGTCTTGTCTAGCGAAACACAGAAAAAATCAAATGCTCGATGGTTTTGTCAGGCGTCGGTATTCTTGTCGGCACATCAGGTTCTTTTTGCACGTACACAAATCAAAATCTAAGAATTTGTATAGGGCACATGCCGAAAGTTCAAGTCACATCGCTACTTCAGCTTCTATTTACACGTACAAAATAAAGTTCTTTACATGTCGGGCAGAACACAGATGAAATCGAATTCTGAATGCTTTTGAAAATTCTGCAAACAAGTCCTTTCATCTTAATTTCCGTCTCGCTCGATTTTCTTGCTTGTCGGCTAAACGAACGGAATCCCTTCAAGTGAACCGAAAGGCTTTGTCGGCAATTTTTTTTTTAGCCCGTCGGCTCACAAACTAGACCTCCTTCCTCCGAAGGTAAAAGGCTAATGAAAAGGCTCCTAGCCAGAGGCATCACTAGCCAAAATGTTTGGGGGCGGGGGGGTACAAGGGATTTACCGACTGGCTGGTAATTTTTAACGACTGTTTTTGAAGAAAAATCGACATTTTGAAAAAAAAAATCAACTGACTTTCAGAAAAACCAACTGTTTTGACGGAAAATGGACTGATTTTCGGAAAAAAATGACTGTTCATGAAAAAACTCAACTATTTTTACGAAAAATCGCGGCTCTTCGCGCCGATTCGGTTATTTTCCACCAACTGGCCGAAAACATTGGTGGGGGGCGTCCCCCCCCAATCGTAACGCCCCTGCTTCTAGCTTACCATATTCTTCTTTATAAATGAATGGAACTTCAAAGAGGAAAACTTTTATTTATTTTGGCTACTGTTGTTGTGTTGTTTCTTTCTTCTTCTTTTTTTCTATCATACTCCACTCTACCTAGACGGGGTATAAATAGATTTCAATTCAGTTCAATCATAGTCGGGGTTGACTTCCACTTTCGTCTCATGTGACTCTTACTGCAGACTCCGCGTCGTCTTGTCTCGATAGCCCTTGATCGATCCTCCCCCAACTTGATCTCCTTTCTCTTCTGGATTTGCCGCATTGGCTGTGAGAGGCATCTATAGTTTGTTGTTTCTTTGCCATCTATGAGCTTTCTTCGGAGGGCTAGTCCTACAGATGGCGTACAAGAGAGTTTCTGTGTCGGATTTACCCAGCCATCTGCCCGAACTATCTTGGAAGAAGGAGCAGATGAGACAAAAGTCAGATGTCTCCGATGTGCGAATTCACAAGTTTAAAGGACCCCTCGCACTATTTACTCTTAACACACAATATCTTAAAATATTTGAATATTGTAAAACTAGGCTGTGATGACCCAAGATTTCAGCTGTTTTAAGACTTTTCTGAAACCCGCCGACTTATAGCGAAAACATGGAAAAACGTAACCGGTTTTTCTGATGGAAAAACTTCTCGCAGACAACCGTCGACAGCGTGATACACATCGAAGGTAGCAAAACACGGCAAGTGAGAAAAACAACCTGGCTTTGTTAGAGGGGTTAGAATGTACCGTACGAAATTGGGGTCTCCGGCTTTAGAAATATGTGGAATGATTATGGAAGTCGGTTGCGTTAGTATTAAAGGTAACACAGGTCATTTAATCAAAACCTTGTCCAAAGCTTCGGTTGCGTTCTGTTATTATCCGTTACGAGTGTGTTGTTATTTTCGTTTTGACGTCTGGCTTGATCAGAAATGATTGTTTGTATTATCATTTTTGTTCCAGAAGAGTTAGGATGAATCGTTACAACTTACTGATGATGGTCGGGAGCATCATAGGTTATAGTAACTTCCCAGTCATCAACCATTCCCGTCAGAATGGTAACGTCTGCGTCTGACAGAGCTGTTATTATTTTCGTTCCAGAGGGGATAGTTACCACCAAAATAAATAGCTGGTTTCTCCTCCTATCATCACATCCATGATCGATGTAACAACCTATTTGGAACGCAACCTTAGTCACGTTTTCAGCTTTTGCTATTCTCAAACTTTCTCTCTTTGGTATTGGCAAGGAAGATTTTAGGCATAAACCATTCGTATCCTAAGTAGGAACAGATTTCAAACAAGGAAGAAAATAAAAGCGATTTCAGCCGTTCGTAAGATCAACAGTTGCAAAGGTAATAGCTGAAACTCGAAAACTTTAGCGTTGTTAATTATTACCGGTGATTGATCCAAGACATTCGAGAATCCGGGAGACGCAGTATCATACTGGCAGAGAATTTGAAGAAATTGAGTACATGTGCAATTGATTTGTTGTTTGTGATAATTTGATAGAAGAAATATTTACACGCATGACAAAAATAAGAGCAGTGTGTTTTGGGGATCCCAAAACGTAAGTGGAGGGATATACCAATTACTCCGTAAAAGTTGTTTTTCTGTTAGCATGTTTGTGATAATTTGATAGAAGAAACATTTTACACGCATGGCAAAACTAACAGCAGTGTGTTTTGGGGATCCCAGAAAGTAAGTGGAGGGATAAAATCTTATGAGATAGTCGATGTAGGGATAAGGAGACATGCTGAAGCCGAATATGAAAATTACTTTCTCGCCGGACAAGCAGTTGATCCGGAATCCGGCAAAAAACGAAAAATTTGTGAAAAATAAAAGTTTACTTTGTAGTAGATTAGAGGTTCAGTTAGGGGTAAGGAGACAGACTGAACGCGTATACGGAAATCATTGTTTCGCAGGACAAGCAGCTCACCCAAAGTCTGGCCCAAACCGGAATTTTTTTTTAAAGTAGAAGTTTTATTTGAACTTGATTAGATGTTCGATTCAGGGGTAAGAAGACATGTTGAATCCGTAGATGACAATCATTTTCTACTCGGGCATATAGTTAGCCCAGAATCCGGCTAAAACCGAAAAAATTGTTATTCGTCGTCGAAGAACGTCTGTCGGTCGTCGAAAAGAACGTCTGTCCAACCCTTTCCACCACTAAAACGTGTACGACAAGGATCTGTTCTAAGCCCGGTCATAATAATAATTAATTATTAAAGCCAACCAAGAGCCATACATCAGCATTCATTTTCGCACTTAACTAACAAAAATGACCTTCAATATTACATACAATAAGATTACTCCTTTTTACCCTTCTACTATTAACCAAATTACCTCCAAACTAAACTTCCAGTATACATTTAAAATATTCAACCGAATTACCTGCCGATTCGTCGACTCCATAATACCAGAAATAGTATGGGTACCCCACCAAAAAAATTATCTCGAATTTCCTTCACCCTCCGACAATCCGTCAGCAGATGGCATAAACTCTCTTCTACCTCACCGCAAAATCGGCAAGCACACTCGGCCAACGGCAAAGACCTATTCTTTTCAAAAACCCTATTCCTACTTCGTAATAGGAGATAGTTCGCCCAGAGTTGGAACCACATCTTTAATATTTCTGCGGGTAGACCTAGCTTAAAATAAAATTATAATCCAAGTAAATTCCGAGACTTCGGATAATTAGTGAGCGAATTTGACAGTGCAATATATTCTGTAACTAGGTCAATAAGAGGAACTATCATCCTGGATGGAACAGTTCTTACCTTCGTTTCTTACGCGGACGACCACCTTCTGATCAGCAGTAGGCTACCCTTGATGGCCTACCGAATAATCTAAAATTCGGTCTTCACGTGAGTAAAACTAAGTTTATCGTTTTTAATGAAGTTACGCAAGGGCAACGCGCACTATCAATCGGAAACCACTGTGTCCGCCAGACGGACTCGCTTAAGTACCTCGAGTTCGGAATAGTCGACAAATCAAATATTCGGTCTATGAGGACAACGCTAGTTTGAAATGTATGTAAAGCGATGAGCGGCGGTTACGGCCACTCGGTAAAATGTAAGCGCAGTGTCAACCGTTTCGTTCTTGCCCGTCTGTTTAATGCAATAATTACACCTTACGTACTCTATGTTTTTCTACTTTTGGAATTTTAAAAATAACAGACGAAATAAAAATACGCACCATGTACTACAAGTACGCAGAAGTTTTGCTTAGTGTCCCTCTCCGAAATTCAAACACGGAGTCATCAGCAAGCTACAAAATAATAAACCCCACCGAAAAAATACATAGAATTGAAACAAGTGCTTGAGCAAGTGCTTTGAATGCTTGCGCAAACCATACACTAATTCGATTCGTGGTATAGATTTTAGGGATCTAGCCCCCCCCCCCCCCACCCGGTACCCCACCCCCCCATATCCTTTACATTTAATACGAATCCAAAACATTTAACATTCACAAAACATTCGAACTTGACCTGTACGTTGACCCAAAGAATGATCGTGCAAAATTTTAACAAAATATGTCAACCCTTTCGAGATTTATCTTGCTAACAGACAGAGGGACGTTTTTTTTTTCCGGAACCCAGATTTTAGTATTATTTTTAGTGTGTGCATATATTTTCTTTAGTTTTTTTTTTTTTTTCTTTATGTACTCCGCTTTTCCTTTTTGTAAGAAGTTGATTAGAGGACGGATATAGTGGTAGGGAGGCATGGTGATCCGTATATGCAGATTATTTTCACGCTGGACAAATAGTTCGTCCGGAATCCGGCCAAAACCTGACATTTTTTTCTTATGGGATGACTTCCAAAAGCGCAATTTCGGCAATTGTCGTTCTTGCTGAGCAACTGCATATCCGATACCACAGCTATTGCAAAAACGACTAATTGCAGATCCAGTTACCGTGGTAACATATACCATTGTATCTGCAAGAAAACAACTATTGTGTGACATAGGCTACACGGGTTTGCTCGCGTTATTTTTTCCTCAGCTCGGCCAGACGTTTCGACATTTTCGTTTCGACCAGACGTTGTCGGATTGCACTCGGTAGTCGAGTGGTTAAAGATCCCTTTGAAAAAACTCTGCGTTACTTTTCCGTGATCCCTTATGTTATGTTAGTAATCCCTTGTGTAACGGTTTAGACAATTATCCTATTTCATTTTTTTTAATCTTCCAGTTAATTTGTTCATTTATTTGTTTATGACCCACTTTTTAGTTGCAGCGGAATAGTAGAAAGGTATTAGTGAAAAAAAAAAAAAAAAAAAAAAAAATAGGTTTATTTTCTTTCAGTCCATTTTATTCAATTTGTTTTCCTTTTCTTACGTAGCCTTGCGTTACATTTTTTCAGTTGAACATATTTCAACTTTGGATCTATGTTACCGGGATCACGTTACCGGGATCACGTTACCGGCAATACCACAAAAAAAGGAATATGATTATAAAGCTTAAAAAATGAGATGTCTCCTTAGTAATTGGCAAAAAAAAAGAAAAAAGACCGAGTTTCGCAGACGCCCGAATGTCACATGTTTTGCGGTCGAATGTCAAATGTTCCGTCTTCAGTTGGGTTCCGGGCGAACTATCTGTCCAGGTACAAAATGATTGTCATACAAAATCAGCATATTATCTTCTTATCATAATCGGAAATCTAATCAAATTCAGATAAAACTTTCACTTCTAACAAATTTTGGTTTTGGCCAGATTCCGGGCGAACTACTTGTCCGGCGAGAATATGATTTCCATAACATTTTCTATTCCTCCTCTAGCTTTAAGCTATTTGGCAATAATTTTAATTGATTGATTGACAACAGACAGCAGAAGGATGCACATGTTCAGTAGATGTCACTGTTGGCTGTTACGATTTTCAAACGTGACGCACTGAAAATGTATACAGACAAGGCCGTATCCAGGGGGGGGGGGGGGGTAGGGGGTTGACCCCCCCCCCCCCCCCGAAACCTACAAAAATAACCATTTGTATAGTCTTTTCCCTGTGATCCATGTGTTTTTTTTATAATTTTTTGTCTGACCCGCAGGCGAACCCCCCCCCCCGAAAAGCACCCCCCCCCCCCCCCGAAATAAATTCCTGGATACGGGCCTTCATACAGAACTGCATAGCTGTGAAGTGAGCAGAGGCGTTACTAGCCCAAATGTTTTGGCGGGGGAGGACGAGGCATTTACCGACTGGCTGGTAATTTTTACCGCCTGTTTTTGCAGAAAAAAACGCCTGTTTTGATGAAAAATCGTCTAATTTTCAGAAATACCGAATGTTTCCATGAAAAAAATCAACTGTTTTGACGAAAAATCGAGACCGACAACCTTGGAGGGGGCGTCCCCCCCTCCCCCCAGTCGTGACGCCCCTGGATGTGGGTACTTAGATAAATCCAGGGTAAAGTCTGGAAGTTCGACCCTTCTGCGCAACTGAAGTTATTTGCTAAAATAAGGCTTGCATTCTTCAGAATTCCGCAAGGAGAAGAAAAAAAGTGGTCTAGAAGAGGGCTCAAAATTTCCCTGTTGCAGCTCCACAGTTCACAGGTTTTGCTAGAAAAGGAAACTTCTCCAGCTGAACAGCTGTTCAATGCTCTGCTATTTTTATTAGGCCGTCATTTCTTCTTTTATAAGCGTTTCGGCACACTTTTTCTTTCAAAATTTTTCTTCCGATCCGGGAAGTCAACACGATTAAGCGACGGCTGAAACCGACATTGGGAAACTTTTGTTTGGAGGAATTGACACTTTTTCCTCCAATATCAGCCGACCACAAGATTTAATCAAAGCGGCTCGCGGGAATGTAACCTTCCGTCGAATAGTTCTGTATGTCTTATGGATAAGTGTTCTTTCGGGAAAAACTTCGAAAATTACTTTTTTTTTGCCCGATGGAACCCGGAGAACTTTCATCTGGCTCACCAGCCAGTGCGACAGGGAAGTCTGGCTAAGCCACACAGTCACGAAACAACGCTGCCTTATGGTAGGTAAAAAGAAATACGGATAAAAAATACAAAAAGATGTGCCATTTTCACCAGAAGAATGACACTCACGGAAGCCTTTTATGGGACTGAAAGGACGCGTCAGGAACTTAACCACATCCTTTGAATCCGGAAAAAATACTATTCTCGCACACATCCATTTGTCAAAATTTGTCTTTTCAAACCGACATCTTGCCCCAAGACAACTCGTCACACTGACGTCTCGGCACAGCGACAAGCCGCCACACAGACATCTTGTCACAGTGCGACATCTCTCCACATTTATAGCATAAAGTACTTTATTCAATTACTGTTTATACGAACAGAATTTGTAATGGAGCAGATAATTATGGGCAATACCTCTTAATAAATCAAGAGCACTGCTACGTTTATACCTACTGATAATTCTTTCAATTCTGGGTTAGTCTTCAAGTATTGTTTCTTAGACCGAGATTTAGATTGGATTGGATTATTTTATTGCTAAATTACATAATAACCCCAAGACATAAATGCACTGGCACTGGGTGGTTACCATAAACTACTTCAACTTAACTTAAACAACAACTTAATTTCATTTCAACACTAATCAAATAGTTTTTCCATATACCATACAAATGAAAAAAGAAGAAAGAAAAAATAAATAAATAAAGGTAATAAAAAAAGAAATAATAACTTATACCTTCATTCTCTGAATCGTGACTCCTCACCCCTCCAATAAAAATTTCTTTACTCTTTTTTTAAACAAGTGTTGGTGTTCAGCCGCCTTAACACTATCTGGGAGTGAATTCCATACCGCCTGGCCCAAATGTTTAATTAGAAAGCCAGTTCGTCTACCACTCCTATACTCCGTCAACAGATTAGTAGCATCCCTTATAAAATAAACATGCACATCATTATTGTGTCTATAAAAATATAAAAACGCAGACGGACACACTTCATGCAAACACTGGTAAGTAAACTGCCTTATTACTAATAAAATTTCTAGCCCACAACACACAACCGTAAGATGGGGCTAATAATCGCATGATAATGAAGTAACATCACCCGAGCTGATACGAAGTGCTTCAGCCGACGTATGATTCCAAGGCCTCTTGCAACTTTTGATGCCACAACATCGCTGTGACGTTTCCAAGACATATTGCAATCTAGTTAAAAACCTAGATACCTCACCAAATCAACCTGCCTGCCGAGAAGGGGAACAACCTGCCTTGGTCCGGTCCACGTCGGCGTTTCGCATATTTTATTCGATCTTGGACTCCCCGACCAAGTCCGTGCTTCCCTGCAAGGTGCTGCAGCGCTTACGCTTCAACCAAGAAGAAAGTGAATCCTAAAACGCATATTGTGCAAAAGCAAAGAAGTGCTGCAGCAGCGATGCGGCAGCGCTATTGCAACAAAAACGAGGCTCTGGTTAAAGTTGAGACGCCATCTTTCTATCTTGTTGTTGGTTCGTGGAAGATGCCAAGCTACTCGATTCGGGTAATCTTAATACCACACTGAATTCCTGGCCGCTATTTGTTTGTATTTAACTGCGACATAGGATTATTATTGCGGATTAAAAAATGAAAGGACTAATTAGTTAGAGGACCCAAACTCCCTGGGTCAGCTGAGGCTAAATGTCTCTTCAAATTTTTGGATTTTTTCTTTCTTTTTTTTACCTAAAAATTTTGTGCCGAGTTGTCAATGTGGCGAGCTAGTCGTGTGACAAGTCGTCTCTGTGGCGAGTTGTCCCCGTGGCAAGTGATCGGTGTGGCGAGTTGTTTGTGTGGCGACTTGTCGGTTCCCAGTTGTCGGTGTGGCGAGTTGTCTTGTTGCGAGTTGTCATGGAATCTCCCTCAGGTTCTAATTCCGCTCACCATACCTGGGACAATAGGTCACAGAGAAAGAAAAAAAAATGGATTTATGCTGATAGGGCAATGTGAATTTTTTCGTTTTTTGCTACCTTTTAAACAATGAAGTTGTCAACCGGCAAAACTGTGGTATATCCCCAAAAAATTCAAGAAGTCGTTTATACATTGCTTGGTCAACTGATGACCGTGGTATAACAACCGATTCTTACGTACAAGTCTCTCTCCGTGAGATACTTGGAAAGGAATTTTTCTTACCCTCAAATGTATCAGAAGCAAATAAGAGGTACACAACCAACGAGTAAAAGTTACAAGCCCCTCCTAACCAAAGATGACCATGGTTTGAAAGTTTACAAGTCTTTCTCTTGCCTCCCAGTTTTTATCCGATGCTTGTTCAGTTTGTACCCCCCCCCCCCTCCCCGAAACATACACAGGTGATCAGTTTTATAGGCTTTTTCCTCTGATCTATGTCTATTTTGTGCTTTTTTTTTCGACCCACAGGCGACCCGCCCCCCCCCCCCCCCCCCGAAATAAGTTCCTGGATGTCAACCCACACAGACCAGAAGACTGGAGATGTCAACCCACACGCGCTTTTCGTCCTCTCTTCGAAGTGATATGGCTAAGCTCTGGAAATGAATTTCTGTCTATCTTAGTTCTAAAGTTAATTTTCTTACCGTAGCCAACTTTCTAATAATCACCACTTTGAAAGAGGCAAAGGTTAAGCTCCAGTTTCTTCGGCAGTGAGATAACTTTTAAAGCTTAGCAGGCACACTAACATTCCGGATTTCTCCTGCCTCCATCCCCCTCCCCACGATGATCGGATTTAGAAAATTACTTCCAAGTCAATTTGGTCGGGTCCATGATATGCCTGCCAATTTTCTTCGTAAAAACTGCCATCACTGGCATTCCGGGAAAATCACCATCCATCCCCCCCCCCCCCCCCCAAGAAAAAAAAATGTCCAGATCTTGTCCGATTGCGTAAACGATTTTATATAGAGCAGATGGTTTTTCTTCCCAGCAAGTTCCACTTCGATCCCTCCAATCTAACCGTTCCACGAGATTTCTCGTTTCCCCCCCCCCCCCCAATTCAGCTGGAGAAGACACAGCTGTCGAATCCGGCCCAGACCTTAAATGGGACATCAATGCGCGTCTTAACCGCAAAGTGAAAACAATACTTTTGATGAAACTATATATTTTGTTATCTCCGGGGGTCCATGATCATTTATGCGACAAGGTTTTTTCTCTTTTTTTCAGTCCCCTGAAAGTGCGGATCATAACCGAAAAGCGAAAAAATACTTTTCATCAAACGACAGAACTTCATGATCCCCAAGGGCCCATAGGCCTAATAAGTTTTGCCTCAGGGTTTTGCTTAAAAGTGAAATCCTTAAAGTACATAAAATACTTTTTAGCAAAATACACATTTTCATGATAAGTCCATCATCGTTTTTGCCTCAGAGGTTTTGATTACACATTAATTTCTAGCGCTCTCTAAGTGCGCTTTATCACAACTAATTGCAAAAATATGTTTTTGCAAACGATATATTCTCCTGATTTCCAAGGGCCCATGATCATTCTTATCTCAAGTGTTTTGCTTATAAAAGATGAGAACAACCCATGAATTGTCAAATTCCTACTTTCATCCTCCGACCTGCCCTTACGAGTGCCAAATGCGGTTCTCGCTCTTGTTGGAGTAATTTAACAAAAAGATATAATCTAGTGGGAAGTTCATTGATAACCCCCAAAAATGGTGTATTTTGAATTGTGGAACTGTTGAGGTGTGTTACATACGTGCCGTGCTACGCGAAATTCCCCACCGCCTAAAGCGCCGAACCGTTTTAAAGAAGAACAAGAAAGGTAACAAAAATGGACGAACGTATCAGGAGCTCCAAAGGTCCCATACATTCAGCTCCTAAAGCAATTTAAGTTAGATACCCTTTCATGCCGCCGACTTCAACTTTGTATGAAGTTCGGTACATCTATAGTCCAAAACCCGTTTCACCGTGATATACTCCCCCCTGATTTTCTCCCCTCCCGAATTCGTCTTCCTCGTCAAGCTGCCGACCCTGTGCCTCGTTTAGAACCGGTGGTAGCTTTGCGAACAAGGTATGCTCAGAGTTTTGTCCCCTCGTTTGTTCGTTTATATAACTCAGAGCGTTTTTGAATGTTAAGTTTTAGGTTATTTGTATTTTATTAATCGTAGTCTAGCACGTTATTGACCATATTTATCACACGACGTCGGTACAAATGTCTCAAAATTGTATATATTTGTTGATTGTTCTGTTATGACGTTATGTTTTGACGTAAAAACAACCCATCGGCTTGTCCGTTATCTGTTTGTAGATTATATTAAATTGAATTGATCGATTTCCTCACACTGCCCCGTCATCGCAGTCTTCGTTCTCGCTTAGACTTCCCTTCAGCTCATCTTCGCCCGAGATTCTGATATATACTCGTCTCTGTTAATTAATTTCGGAAGTCTTTAGCTTCTCTCTCGACTTCCATCCCCAGACCGGCGGAATCGAGACAGCTTAGTCATGCAAATTCGTGGCACATTTTCAACATCCCGTTCCAACAAAGCCAAGAGATTAAGGAGTAACACTCAATTCGGCCTATCTCGTCTAAGGGTTTATTACAGAGTTCAGACCTCCACTAATCTCCAGCTAAACATGCAAATTCCATTAATATTCCCGGGGAAATCTGCAAGCATATCCCTTTGGCCATGCAGGGAAATCCCCTCGTTTTCTCGTGCTATACGTATCTGCATTTCAATGGAGAAGGAACGGTTGGTCGGGGGTGGTAGGGAGGAATTGGCGGATGGGTGATCGGGAGGAAGTAGGGTTGTTGGGAGGTATATGTTTATTTTAGAGGTGATAATGTGAAGGAGTTTGGTCTGGGTTTTTTTTTTGGGGGGGGGGGGTCTGTTCTTTTCTTTTTTTTCTTTTTTTATTAGTTATTTATTATGTTGTTTGTTGGTGTGTTTAGAAAATGGTTAACCTTTACTACTGCACGCCAGCAAAAACGTAGGTTTTTCCATTAGTGCAGTAGATGTAAATACAGAAGAGTTAAATTGTGTTTATTAATAAAATAAGTACCCTAAGCTGTCGTGTGTTTTTGGGATCCCAAAACGTAAGTGACGGGATACCTATGAATTCGTGAAGTTGCCCGTCCGTCCGTCTGTTGTTAGCACGATAACTCTCGAAGGGATAGAGATATTTTGTTGAAACTTGGTGTGAGGATCCATTGGGTCAAAGTACAGGTCAAGTTTATAGATGGGTCCCATCGCTTTATATTTAGGGGTGGGGGAGGGGTTTCAGATTAAGGAACGAACAAATTCAGTTATATAAAACTAATGAGATAAGAAGAAACATTATCTCCATATCTGAAACTTCTTTTCTAGCCGGACAAATATTTCGCCTGA
Source organism: Branchinecta lynchi (assembly GCA_023053575.1). Classification (NCBI taxonomy): domain Eukaryota; kingdom Metazoa; phylum Arthropoda; class Branchiopoda; order Anostraca; family Branchinectidae; genus Branchinecta; species Branchinecta lynchi. The sequence goes on from JAKZAP010000010.1 coordinate 21,479,185, forward strand.
ATCCGGCCAGAACCGGAAAATTTGTTGAAAGTAAAAGTTTTATTTCGGTTGGTTAAGGATTGGAATGAAACCTAATAACTGAATAGATGAGATACATCGGATGTCCCATTTGAAGTCCAGACCGGATTCGACAGCTATCGGGGAGTTGGGGGGGGGGGAGACCGAAAATCTTGACAAACGGTTAGAATGGAGGGATCGAAGTGAAACTTGCTGGGAAGAACAAACATTTGCTCCAGTTAAACCTTTTACAGAATTGGACTGGATCCGGACACTTTGGGGGGTGGGGGGGGGGTTGAAGGGGGGTTTCCGGAACTCCAGTGATGGCGGTTTTGGGGCATATCAGGGACTCGATCAAATTCACTTGAAAATCAAAATTTCCTCGATATGATAATTAACCAAAAGTCAAGTTTCGTCTTTGCGGTTAAGATGCGCACTCTAAGGGAAGTAGAACTTCATTTGTAAGCAAAACCCTTGAGGCAAAAATGACAATGGGCTGATGGGGATCATGAAAATGCATATTTTGCTTAAAAGTATTTTTCTTACTTTTCGGTCAGGATTGATACTTTAAGGAATAATCGGATTTGGGAAGTAGCGATTTCTAAGCAAATCTTGTTGAATCTCTAATCTTCCAGCGAAGTTTCATCGTCCTAGCACATCTGGAAGTACCTTAACTCGTGGTAACCGGAATTCCAGACCCCCCCCCCCCCCTCCAACTCTAGCCACAGTGCCCGGAGCCAATCCGGTTCTGTAAATTATCTAGCCAGAGCATCTGTTTGTAATTCACACAAAGTTCCATCCCGATCTCTCTAGTCTTAGCGGGTCAAGTATTTCCCCTACCCCCACCCCAATAGTTGTCGGATCCGGTCCGAATATGAAAAAGATCACCAGAAAAATGTCCTCTGTTCAGTTATTAAATTTCACTCGAATCCGATCACCCGTTCCAAAGTTACTGTTTTATCATTCATTTAAAGGACTGATGAAAAATGCAATAGTCCTTTCGTACAAGAAAGTCCTTACTTTAGTTGCCTTTTTGCTGATACCATGGTATCTGATACCACATTAACTGGATCTGCAAGTAGTCGTTTTTGCAGTTATCGGGGTATCTGATACACAGTACTCTGCAAAAACAATTATTGCCGAAACTGCACTTTTCGAAGTCATCCCAAAAGAACAAGAGCTACGAGCTCATATGGCACTTGTACGAGTAGGCTGTACAAGAAAGTAGATGAAAACGTCACAAAATACACCCGCCATCCAAAAAGGCGGTTCGGAAATAGAAATAGGATATTTAGTTTCACTCATTTCTGAGCAGTTCCGGCATCGTCTCGATTGCAAATGCACATGACTGTTCAAACTTTCATCCGAATAAATCCATTTGTTTGATCCCTAGACGTGCTACACGATTTCCGGTACTCACTCTATTTCCACCTACCGTGGCCGAATCTGGTTCGGAATAAAAGAAAATCGACCACCTAAAGCATCTTCGTTTATACCATCTACCAAGTTTCACTCGAATCTGAGCATTTTTGGAAAGTTCCGGTACCCCCCCCCTTCCCACCAACGTTGTCGGAGCCGGTTCGGGCCCAATCTCTTAATTCCCTCATCAAGTTTGACTGAAATTGGAGCATAGCCTATCTGCAAGTTTTCAGTACCCCCCCCCCCCTACCTTGGCCGAATCCGGCCCAGACGCCAAATAACAAATCTAGGCCGCATAAACTCGGCACTGTCGAATTGCATCTCATTCGGTCCATCCGTTTGGTTTTTGTGCATGTCAAAAGTCCCCCCACCCCCAATTCCCCTAATCGTGGTCGCATATGGTTCGAACGCATGTTTTACATGTCGAGGCCATCGATTCGTATCACCCATGAAGTTTCACTCGAATCAGACCACTCGTTCGCAATTTATAGAAGTCCATATTTCTCTTCTCTTGCTCCCCCAAAAATGCTCGGATCTAGGAACGGAAGTTTCCGGGGGTATGTTGTGTCAGGTTTTTAAGTCAAGATAATTCGGGTCGCTAATATGCCTGCAAAGTTTCGTTGTCGTTTTACATCTGGAACTATTGTAACTCACGACTACCGGAATTCCAGGAAACCCCCTCCAACTCCCCCCACAGAGCCCCGAAACCATCTGGCTCCGTCAATTTCATCTAGGCCTAATGCACGCCACTAGATTCCGGACTCCCCATCCACCCACTCCCCCCACGATGGTCGGGTCGGGGAAACGGCTGTTCTCAAGTCAATCTGTTCGGATCCCTGACATACCTGCCAAGTTTCATCGCCCTAGGACATCAGGAAGTATGCCGAACTCGCGGGATCGCCAGAAATCCTGACCCCCACCCCAACTCCCCCACAGTGCCCTGATCCGGTCCGGTTATGTCAATGACGTGTCGAGGACCTGTGCTTGTTTTTCCCACCAAGTTTCATCCCGATCCCTCCACTTTAAGCGTTTCTCAAAATTTCCGGTTCCCTCCTCCAACTCCCCCCAGTGTCATCGGATCCGGTCCGGTTATGTCAATGACGTGTCTAGGACCTGTGCTTGTTTTTCCCACCAAGTTTCATCCCGATCCCACCACTTTAAGCGTTTCTCAAAATTTCCGGTTCCCTCCTCCAACTCCCCCCAGTGTCATCGGATCCGGCCCGGATTTAAAGTGAGGTGTCTGAGACACAAGGTCATCCTAAATATCAATTTTCATCAAGATCCGATCATTCGTTCAAAAGTTATGCACGCCACTAGATTCCGGACTCCCCATCCACCCACTCCCCCCACGATGGTTGGGTCGGGGAAACGGCTGTTCTCAAGTCAATCTGTTCGGATCCTTGACATACCTGCCAAGTTTCATCGCCCTAGGACACCAGGAAGTATGCCGAACTCGCGGGATCGCTAGAAATCCGGACCCCCACCCCAACTCCCCCACAGTGCCCTGATCCGGTCCGGTTATGTCAATGACGTGTCTAGGACCTGTGCTTGTTTTTCCCACCAAGTTTCATCCCGATCCCTCCACTTTAAGCGTTTCTCAAAATTTCCGGTTCTCCACCCCAACTCCCCCACAGTGCCCTGATCTGGTCCGGTTATGTCAATGACGTTTCTAGGACCTGTGCTTGTTTTTCCCACCAAGTTTCATCCCGATCCCTCCACTTTAAGCGTTTCTCAAAATTTCCGGTTCCCTCCTCCAACTCCCCCCAGTGTCATCGGATCCGGCCCGGATTTAAAGTGAGGTGTCTGAGACACGGGGTCATCCTAAATATCAATTTTCATCAAGATCCGATCACCCATTCGCAAGCTAAAAATACCTCAAATTTTGGCTTCACCCTCCCTCCACTCCCCCCCAGATGGTCGAATCGGGGAATTGATGATTTCCTATTTAAGCTGGTCGGGTCCCAGACATGCCTGTCAATTTCCATCGTCCCAGCACATCAGGAAGCACGGAACTCGCGGGATCACTACAAATTCGGACTTCTCCCCCCCCCCCAATCCCCCAAAGTGAGCGGATCCGTTCCGGTTATATCAGTCACGTATCTAGGACTTTTGTTTGTACTTTCCACCAAGTTTCATTCGGATCCCTCCACTCTAAGTGTTTTCCAAGATTTCCGGTTTCCCCCTCTAACTCCCCCCAGTGTCACCGGATCCGGTCTGGATTTAAAATGGAGGGTCTGAGACACGAAGTCCTTCCATGTATTAAGTTTCATTAAGATCCGATCACCCGTTCGTAAGCTAAAAATATCTCATTTTTCCTATTTTTTCCGGATTCCCCCTCCCTCCACTCCCCTCCAGATGGTCGGATCGAGGAAGCGACAATTTCTAATTTAATCTGGTCCAGTTCCTGATATGCTTGCCAAGTTTCATCGTCCTAGCTTATCTGGAAGTGCCCGAACTAGCAAAACCGGGACCGACAGACCGACAGACCGACAGACCGACTGACGGACAGAAATTACAATCGCTATATGGCACTTGAGTAAGCTCAAGTGCCATAAAAACTGATATCCAGTTACATCACTAAGTGCTAAACTTCTTTCTCACCAATCTGACAAAAATTTATGAAAGTGTGATGACATTTTCAGATAACACGATCAGATACCACGATAACTGGCCAGATACCACGATAACTGCAAAAACACCCTTTGACCGTGGTATCAGATACCACGATAACTGCAAAAACGACTTTAGACGTGGTATCAGATACCATGGTATCTGCAAAAACGCAACTTTTGTATCTTCTCAAAGAATAAAAATATCTGCTGTAAAACTTTAGCGCTAGAATGACCAACTGGCAAATATCCCCATCTTATAAAGCCTGTTATGCTTTCCACGAAAAGAATGAGAACAAGACTGTGAAATAACCAATTTTACTGGATTTTTGCTGCGATTTTACAGCGTGACATTTCGCTCTAGGGAGCTTGGAGCTTCAAACTCCACTCGATCATTCCTTAAAGAACAACTCGCACTGCACACTGTTTCTGCTCAGTTGTTCTGAGACAGTTGACCAATTTCCAGCTAAGCTTTGCTCACAGAAAATTTCACACGGCTTCGGCTGTTTTTAGCCTCTTTCCACGTACCTTGCCTTGAATGACAATCTTGGCAAAATGTGCATAGCCAGTCTTCTGACCGAAACAGGTCCTCGGAAACAATGATCGGGTGCCTGATACGTCCCGTTAAGAGAAGAAATCGTTTCAAAATGTGCATAGCCAGTCTTTTGACCGAAACAGGTCCTCGGAAACAATGATCGGGTGCCTGATACGTCCCGTTAAGAGAAGAAATCGTGGCAAGCGTGATAATCAGTGTATTGTTAACATACGGAAGTGAAGAATCTCGGAAACGAGAATGGGTGAACATAGTACTGAAGTAGAATGAATAACAGTCATAAATACGACGTGACCTTGAACCGATTCTCGGTAGGCTACGCAGAGAACACTGATAAAGGATAGTTAAAATTCAACTAAAAGACATGATCCTTCCCTTTGTTCGTTATTCTTCAGACAATACTGTGACGCAAGACGGAAGAACACCAAAAGTAGCGATTGTTTTCTTCCACACAATGAGCTGGAAGTCGACAGTACAGCAGTGTAGCCACAAAATAACACGAGTAATGGCTTCATTTAACGGGATCCCTCATTTAACTTGAACCGTCACGAGTTTAAGCCGGCGTATCGACATAATCGACCAATAATCTCGGGAACAAGAAATCTATTTTTATTGCGATTGTTCCTGGAGACACTGATTTATCACTGCCTATTAGAACCAGCCGACACAGTTCAGAACAAAACAGATCGGTTCCTTCCCATTACGCTTGTTGGAAAATCACACCGTTGAATATTCTGGACAAAGCTTCAGGCTTTTTTCTAGCTGGAATCGCCCTAGATTTAGTGGCCTGTCCGATGTTTTATGCACGGGATTGAACTTGTCTCTTTTTCATGAAAACAGGTGGTTTGTACCATGGCACTTGCAGCCTCTGGCTCAATTGCCATATACCGATCGCAATTCCGTCGGTCCGTTTTTTTTTTTGTGTCACACTTTTCCGAGTTGTACTTCCAAATGTGCTCGGACAATGAAACTTGGCAGGCTTATCAGGGATCCGACCAAACTAGCCTGGAAATAATCAGTTCCCTCCATCCAATCATATGCGGGGCAGTGGAGGGTGCTGGAAACTGTAAAATTGAGGGCAGTTTGTCATGCTTTTTTTAGTTAGGGTACTTCTGGATCTGCTAGGACGATGAAACTTGGCAGGCGTATTAGGGACCCGACGAAACAAACTTAGAAACAATCAGTTTTTCGATAACACCATCTCGGGGGAAGTGGATGGCGGGGGAATCCGGGAAATCGAGTATTCTGTAACTTTCGAACGAAACTTGGTAACTGAATAGATTATATATCTCTGATGTCCCGTTTAAAGTCTTGACCGGATTCGATAGCTGGGGGGGGGGAGTTGGGGGGCGGGAGACCGGAAATTTCAAGAAACGGTTAGAATGGAGGGATCGGAGGGAAACTTGCTGGAGAGAAGACGCATCTGCTCTAGATAAATCGTTTACACAATTGTACTGGATCCGGAATGCGCTTTCCCAGGGAGTTGGTAAACTGTAAATAGACACAGAATTCAGAATTGTAAAATAATCACAGATTTGTACATATACACTTTTAACACGCATATTTTAATATTCGTTATTTTATTTGAATTTGTTTGTCGTTTCAATCTACATCGTTCTTCTGGTTTTTAGTTACATATCGTTGTATGTTTTGTTGGTTCCGCATCGTTTTTCTGTTGGTATTGTCTTCGATTTTATGATTTAGTTTTTTTTTTTTTTTTCGCTTAGGGCGGTTTGCTGGAATTGCAACCGAATTAACAGAATTTATATTTATCCCTCGCACATCATCCTAGAGGGATAATTAGCTGATCAAGGAAAAACCCCGAAAGCCACAGTTTTCTATTTCTTTCGAATGAATGGTCAGCTTTTCTTCAAACCTTATATTCGTCAAGCTTACGCTTCTCTTTCACCACGAAGAAGCGCTGACTTTTACGTTCTGGAGCCTATAGTATGGTTCTCTCCTTTAAGTGATAACAAATTAACATTGTTATTAAAACTTGGCTTAATTTGAAATGAAATTAAAAACTGCCATCTGGTATTTCTTTCATTTTCTATTTTGCTTCCAGAAAGAAGAAGCACATTTAAAAAATATGTAATATAATCTGTTTTACTCATTTTTTACCTCAGAGTTTGTGCCAGGACGATCTTGAATCAGTTGGCTATTAGCTGATATCAAGGTTGCGTTCCGCAAACTTAACAACTGTTAACAATCGTTAACTTTACTTCGGGGCGGAGCTAACTGCAGCTTTAACGATCGTTAACTTTTCCCAGATCTATAATTGTTAACTGTTTTGTAACGATGCTCACGGACCATCGTTACAAAATAGTTAACAATCGTTAAGTTCTAGAACGGAAATCATAGGAAGGCCGAGCTTAAATTTAACAAGCACAGTCTTGGAACAGGAAAAGTTAACGATTGTTAACGATTTGTTAACAATCGTTAAGTGGCGGAACGTAACCCAAGTTTGTTTATTTTATTCTTTCCATCTGACTCTTTTGTAATCAAGTGGAAAAGCGAGGGTAGTGAAACAATTAGGTAAGTGTTCAAATAAGCATACATTGCTGAAAAAGCAAAAATAAAAACAAACAAAAAACATTAACAAAACCAATAACACTCGAACTAAAACGTTATATAATCAGATGATCATTATTCCTTGCCACAAAGGGTAGTTCCCTGGGTGGTTGCAAGATCGAAGGGATGGACATTGTTTGAACAGTGGCCACTCGTTTCCTGCCAAAATTGTGGTTTGATTGGTTCGTCCAAGCGGCAACCTTTAAATCGCCTAGCATCAGTCATCATCATCGACCTCGATCTGTTTCTTTCTGCCCGTCACTAATCCACAACTGCCGTCGTCCCGCTCCGTGTGTCACTTTTCTCTTGGCACTTGCGACTTAGGTCTGCCATGACCACGGTGCGACCAGGTTCTATTTTGACAAGATATTTCTCGGGAGACGGTGTGCGCAACTTCTTGCATTCCCAGGGCTCTCCTCGACGAGGAAGAAGATAGAGCTCAGTCTAATTCCGCCACAGCTTTTGCTAGTCAGGTGTTGTACCTAGACGGGAACGGCAGCACGAACGTACCTTCTAGTGAACGGGAACTACCTGAGCTCTAGCTATCGAATAGCTGAAACTGAAGTCTTTCAAAGGAAACTGCCAGCTCAAGGCCTTCGTTCAGAACATCAACTTCTTATTAAGCTGCACACCCAGACGTGAATCTTTTTTACTACAGATTAACGCATCCAAGTGGGGTATATTAGTGAAATAGTGAGATAAGTTGGGAATAGCGAAGTCGTCGTGGTCGAGTCAAGTTCGTCGAGTGTGTGAATATCAGTGTAACTCGAATGTGACAAAATAATAAACATATGAGCTTTACAAATTGAATAGAGAAAGTTTTCCATCTGGAAGTTACTGTGTGGAATAGCCGCGTGCGTCTGAACGTCAGGAAGGAAAATGATACTTGAGTCTCTCCCAAGTATTAAGCGAAGCATTACTTAAGTAAAGAGAAAGAATAGAACGGTACAGTGTTACCAGTATTTTTCGCCGTCTGTTTGGAAGGAACACGGAGGCTGGGGAAGGCTAGGCTGGTTTGATGTTGGCCAAAGACCCTTTACAAGCCAAATCTTGAGTAAACAGAATCCGCTGAGTGACTTTTCATTTTCGCATATTCATTTTCGCATACACAGCGTCTCGCTCTGTCGTAAATCCTGAATCCAGCTTTTTGAAATTGATTAGTCTATTTTAACAGATGTGTCAGCTTTTAGGATAGAGTCAATATTAACTCACACACTTTCAGGTCCTTGTATTTAGACTTGAGATTGAGCGGGAAAGCCCGTGGAAAAGTTCAATTATACGATGACCCCTTTTTCCCTTCCTGGCTGTTGAAGTTCGCCACGTCTCTGACTAATAAGACTTGTTTTTTTTTTCCAAATTAGTCACCCCCTTAACTTTTTCTTTACTCGTACAATGAAAGTTTTGATGCGTGATGATTTTTCCTCTCAGGAGATGTGGCTTGCGGAGCGAAGAGGAATTCATGACCCACTTACGTAGACCTGACGGGTTGCAAATTTGCTTAATAAATCTGGAAGTGGAAACAACATAAAGAATAGAAATGTGAAAAAGTTTGCCCAGATATAGCATTACAACTTTGTAGCCTACTGCCTAGTTCCGCGTGGCATAGTTGACCGCAAAGTACGTGGCCGATCTTCGTTTGACGCAAAGGGCGCGGCGAAATTACAGCAGCTGCATCCGTTGCACTCCGGGCTGTCACTGGTGTTTTGTCACCAGTGTCCGGTTCTTCTCTTAAAATGTGTTTTTTTTTTTTGTTCACCGGTGAGTTGATGAAAACTGGCTAACTCCTCGCTGAAGCCGGGCTCCCGAGCAGGTTCTGGTTATTCCGCACGGGTGAGAAGAGATAAAAACGGACACTGTTTAGTTCAAAAACGGGTTATAAGACTGATGAGAGGTCACCGGTGGATGCAAAAACGGCTTATAAGAAAACCGGAGACCACCGATGAGAACTCCCGTAACAAAGAACGCAGCTAGCGTTATATCATGGTCATTTGAAGTGTTATTTACTTCAAAGGAGTACGGCTGCGCTTCGGAGTCTGTCCCTCACGTATAAATCCTAAAATTTGGGCATGGTGACCCAACACATGGGCAGGATGCTCAAACGTTAGGGCAACATGCCCTGCAGCAAGGGCATGGTGTCCCTAAGAAATCTGTTAAATTGAGAACCTGCATTCGCCAGCATGCCCATGCTCAAACCCCCCACCATACCCATACCTTGGGGCATGCCCAGGCGTCGGACACCATGCCCAGATATTGAGCATTTGTGTATGACTGGAGTCTACTCAGGGAAAAGCCATAACTACTATACTGGGGCAAAATTTTTAAATTTCTCCGTGTTAACTTATTCTCTTTTTTGGGTTCAAATGATCAGATCTGAAAGCTATCACCTATAGATACGTGCTTGAAAAGATTTGATGAGCTCAACCTCAGCAACCTACATAAATGTAGTAGTGGCCTAATATTTGGTGCAAAGCTTTGTTTAGTATCACTAAATAAATTAACGCTTTCAAAGTTGAACGGTCAACAATGCTGTTGTCAACAGCTGTATTTTTTCCAATGTCTTTCAAATAAAAAGTTATCCCGTCTACTGAGTACTGAATTTTATTTTGTTTTTCCACAAATTAGTTCTCTGATCCATTTTTTGTATCGCATTTAAGTCTCTGAAATATCCTGTTTTGACTATTTTATATATAATTTTGGTAGTGAATATGAAGGAAATTCATCATACAGCTACTCGTTGCTATTAGTCTCACTTCTGAAGAAAAAACACAATATACTTAAGCTTTGCTGTAGCAGAACGGGAGGTTTCACAAAAGTCAACCTAAGTTGCGTTCGGTTTTTGAGTCAGTACTGCGTCTCCCAATACACCTTTTTTGTTTTGTTTTAAAAAAAAACATTAACAGATCAATCATGAAAAGGTCTCCATAAGCTTGCAGACAAAACGATCATGATTGTTCTTTTTATTAAGTAATATAACCTCTGGAAGGTGACGGGAAAAATACTGGCAAGCAGAACGTTATCTATTTGGTTTCTCAAGGAATTGAGTGAAGAGAATTGGTGATATTTAAGAAGTCACACTTGGAGGAAAATGGCTGTGAAAAGTGCTGGAAACTTCGTTGCTACCATGTTCAAGAAAAAGAAAGAGAAAGACCGACCCACGGGTGAACCGACCGAGACGGATAATGCAACAAGCCCGAGTGAACCCAGTTCAAGTCCTGACCAGTCGAAGAGCAGTTCTGATGCGACTGAGACCAAGAAAGAAAGGCCGAAATCGGCAGTCCTTGCAAGTTTGACGAACTCAGACCGGCCGAGGAAGAAGTTGTCATTTCGCGATCCTGAGGTCTTGGGACATCAAGGACAGCTCAAAAATAAGGATGAAATTGTGAATGTAGCTCTAGAAAATGTTAAGAAGCAGGGATACTCAACGAGCATTGAAGATATAGATCTTGAAGTAAGGTTTATTTTTATTCTTGTTAGTGGAAAACAAATAAAGCTCCCACTAGTAACTTTGAATTTTGTTTTGGCAGTCACTTAGTTTTTTTTTTTTGTAACCCACGGCTCAACGGAAGAACTCTGGACTAAAAACAAAAACAAAATAAACAGAACTAAATACAAAGCAAAAGCAAATATTAATCAGTTAATCAAGTATGTATTATAAAAACCTTAGCCTGACGCAGCCGGTTTTTCGTTTCTCGTCGTTTCAAGGAATAAATACGTGTTATTATATATCTACAAATACAGTTTTTATCCAAACGATCGTAATACAGAACTTGCGTCCAGCAATTTCAAACTTAAAACTTGATGATATCATGCATAATCAAGGCTCAAACACTATCGGCACAAATCCAACTACCTGTGTTGTTACGTCTTGCAAAAAAGGGGATGGAATTCTTCCCGTACCGTTCGTGAAAAGCTCGCAGTGAAAGGAGAAAAGGTTGATCAGAAGCCGCCATGCTAGCTGACCTTTCCGAGCCCCCCCCCCCCCCCACAAAAAAAAAAAATTCATTTCTTCTATCGCCAGTTGGCCATAGAGCCGGACCAGAGCAAAATAACTCTGCGCGAACTTTGAAAAAGGGACACACAGTCAAATCGCAGTGACATTAGCTCCGGAGCGGACATGAACATCCCTACTAAAACTCGACCAATCGTTAACGAGCGCTGGCTCTGATCCCGAGCAAAATAACTTTAGTCCGCCACTGTACAGACGAACAGTTTGCTAAAGGGTTCTCTCGCGAAGCGAGCTGGGCGGCGCTGCGACGGAGGCCCATTTTTGATGCATGGGAAGGGTAGGTTTTCGCATTACTCTCTACAGTTTTTTTGCTCTGAGCCGTACACAGGAAAGAGCAAGATGAGATAAGGTCAGATAACAGTCGACAGGAATGACAGCAAATATTGCACATATGGTTACCAGTCTCAGCTGCTCCAGGCTCGTAAATAACCATGGTTTTTAGATTTCTGCAGTTCAACGTCTTTCTTGACGGCTGTCGAATGGTCTCGCAAGTTCTTCACCAGTATCTTTGTCTTTCTTGTCTATTCTTCCCTGGCAATATCTCACATTGGTCTTCCAGCACCTCAACGTTGTTTTCTGGTACAACTGACTGGTAAGGAAAATTATGGATTTTCGTGGGCCATCTGACGCGTTGCCAAGTGACTGGTGACCGAACTGACCGGGGGACGTACTGGCGGATTTGTGTGTGTGTGGGGGGTGCTCCTTGCCTTTACTTTACCCGATAGACGTGTCGACGCTCTATTATGACCCCGCGTACGACGACTCCCTGCCGAAATGGAAGAAATAACGATTGGAGGAGGATGTTTATCCAGTACTCGTTTACTGACGTAACTGGTTCTGGGAGTCAGTCCGGCGATCTACGTGCCATCTTTGCTCAACTTCAAAAGCACACAGACTGTGTACGCTATTTACAGTCAGTCGTTGAGGCAATAAAAGGTCGACCAGTCGAACTTTGCGGTGACCTTGTATCCCGGTAATATAATTCGGGCTATGCGGTTAGCATCGACGGTGCTCTTTTGCTCAACTGTTCGGTGCTTTTTGCTCAACTTCAAGAGCACGCACACTGAGTACGCTATTTACAGTCAGTTGTGGAGGCAAAAGAAGTGGACTAATGAGACTTTACGGTGACCATGTATCCCGGTAATATAATTCGGTTTATCCCGGTAATATAATTCTGTCAATGCGGTTGGCATCGACGCTGCTCTTTTGCTCAACGTTTCGGTGCTTTTTGCTCAACTTCAAGAGCACGCACACTGTATACGCTATTTACAGTCAGTTGTGGAGGCAAGAGAAGTGGACTAATGAGACTTCACGTAGACCATGTATCCCGGTAACATAATTCTGTCAATGCGGTTGGCATCGACGGTCCTCTTTTACTCAACGTTTCGGTGCTTTTTGCTCAACTTCAAGAGTACGCACACTGTGTACGCTATTTAAAATCAGTTGTTAAGGCAAAAAAAGTCAACTAATCAGACTTTCCGGTGACCTTGTATCCTGGTAATATAATTTGGTCTATGTGGTTGGCATCGACGGTGCTCTGGTTTAAATTGAATGCTTTGACTTGATTTTTCCACGTGTGGCTGCATCTGAAAAAGCCGCTAAAGTATTTTTCCATTTCATGTCCTCTCCTCTTCACCTGGTTTTGCGGTACGGCTCATAAAGCTGTCAAACCAGGAGACTCTTGAAGCAGTTGACACTTTCTTGGAAGTCATTCCCTTTCGACGTGGTGCTTTTTGCTGAGATTAGTTATGGAACCAACCCCCATTGGTTCAGTTATAGCTTCCATCGAAGTGGGTGGTCATTATACTTTTAAAATGTGGAGAGTTAAAATTCTGGGCATTGTAGTCGACCTCCTTGTTCAATTACAACTACAAGAGCCTATCTGTGAGAGTTTCTCCCGAAGATTAAGGGACTATGCCTGGTGCAATACCAGCATGAGTGGTGGTCTATAATAGCCAGGGGCGGTTCGAGATGGGTTGGGTGGGGAATGAATACCCCCCCCCCCTCCCATGCTTCTGACATTCTTCCATTCAGACGTATTTTCTTACTTTGTAGAATATCAGGAGAATTGTCTTCTCGTTGGATGTTCTGAGCTTGTACCGTGACAGTTGTCTGTTCATAACCTGTGAGAATCGTACTCAGTCTTGTATTTTGAGGTTTCCCGAATGTGAATTATATTTTGAGGTCTTCATCCCGAAGACCTTCGAACCACCGCTGGTAATAGTCTCTGAATAGGCCTATCAGTAATTTGTAATTATTTCTTCATTTGTTTACTAGTACAAAAAAGCGGGAAGTATGCCCCAGCCCCTGAACAGAAGAACATCAGACCAGCGTATACAAACTCTGTTACAATAATCGCTAGGGTAAAGGGGCGGCCAACCATTCTCCTGCTTTGCTTGGGAGGTAGGGTCGGCCGACGGATGAGCGAGCGTGATCAGCTCCTTGTCGTTTAAAGATGTTTAATTTCCGATGATCCGACTTATAGTTGCTGCGACGTATATTTTTCCACTTTTTAAATCAATCAATCAAGTTTAAAGGTGAGTCTTCACCTTCCTTAATCTGGGTTCCCAGATTTCTCGAGATCTTTTTGAATTTCTTCTGCAATACTTAAAAATTCCGGAAATCTGGAAGTTCAAAAGCCCCTTTTTCCGGATTATTTTGATATACGTTTAGACCGGTTCATATTCCAGATACAATTTACAGAAGACGTCAAAGAATAATCTGGAAGCCCAGACTCCGGAAGTTCCGGGAGGTGAAGACCGGACTTAATACAAATAGCTAAGAGCTAGAAGAGAAATACAAATTTATGGACACGAAACAAATTAACTAATACACTTACAAGATATGACCAATAAATGATGGGATGAAACTTCGTAAAAATTGGGCAGAAGAATTAGCAGGATATGGAGAAAACTGATTGCCAGTATTCCTCTCGGACCGACGCACGGAAGACGGGAGGGGAGGGGGTAATAGATGGGCCGTCTGGGGACAACACAGTATCTTAGCTCCAAATTTGTTTGGAAGAGTATTCCTGCGCTAAGTTAATTTATGAACGTCCAGTGTAATGAGAGCCTCTTCAATTGAAATATTCTGATCACCCAGAATGATTCTCACTGCTCTCTTTTGGACATTTTCCAGGCGATGAGAGAACTCTGTATAAACAGAAGAATGCCAAACCGGTGAAGCATATTCTAAATATTCTTTTTGTCGGTAATGGTGCCCGAAACAGTTTGAAGTAGGTTATGGTCCCCTAGGGGTTTCGGTAATGGTTTCATTCACAGCAAATTTTCTATGTGTTACCCAGGGTGTGTACCCACCTTCTAACAGTAGTTACGCATTGTCGTCCCTGCTCATCTTAAACATATTTACCGATTTTGTTTACCCCTTTTCCGCCCGGGCTCCAGAGCATGGTAGGTGGTATTAGAGCCTCCACCATCTGACCGGGAAATCCGAGTCTTGTAAAATAAAACAGACATCGTGTTTAGCACAGAATCCGAATTTTCAAAATATTGTTCATGTCTATTGTATGTTTTTCGAGCATTAAAATTGTCCTCGCTGTTCCAATCTTGTCGGTTTTTCGTAGTCAACCACAAGACAATCCCGGAGTCCTGGTAGGATTCTGGAACACATCCTGAGAGACGTAACCGACGCCTGTCTACTATTTCTGTGATCAATTAAATTAGTGTCGTTCCGTACAGTTTCTGGTCAGAAATAAGTTTATCGTTCTACTGGCTATATAATCAGGCGTGTACACTGTAAAAAAAAAATCTTGCAGTATTTGCTACTGGGATTAATCTTGTCTTTATTGAGATAAGATTATCCCTAATTCGGACTAATTTTATCCCAATATAGATAAGACTAATCCCAGTAGTAAATACTGCATCCTTATTCGGAGAAACTTTTTACAGTGTATGTACGTATTTGGGAAACGGCTACTTGGTCCTGATCAAACGGTCTGTTATACTGGTTTATAATTTCATCGAATTTGATCCGATTTGTAGTTCCAGGACTAATTTAGAGATTTGTGGGACGACTTGAGTTTTTTGAAAATTGGGTTGGACATGTCATTTTTTTCATAACAAATATGCTCGATTTCTGAATACCTCGACCCTCTAAACAGCCTCGTCATGTAATTAAGCAATAACTACACAAAAATGTGTTTTTACTTTCTGAATTATGTATTGTTGAGGTAAAATTCTATCGCGTGGGTTGTTGGTTTTTTTTTCTTTTGTTGTTTCTATTTTCTGACATCTCATGTGGTGGTAATAAACACATTAATTCATTATTTATTTTGTTCGAGATCAAATACGATCTACCCCTTCTCGAAAGCACAAGCCTATCATTTTTAAAGGTCATCCATTTCGCATAACTTGAGACAATTTAAGCCACTTTCTGTTCAAACAAAAACAACGTCCATTGCCCCGATAACTGACACTCAAATCTATTTTATGGAGGAGTAAAAATCGACAGTCTTGACAGCTTAAGTAGGGATGCAAAGACTTGCTATGTGATCCATGTTTATTTGCCAGGAAATCATTCTTCGTCGGAGCCAAGAAAGTTATCTGGAAACTAGGGTTTCACTCAAGCAAGCAAAAGGGCAATATAGTGTCAGAAATAGTACACAACCAGGCCTTGTCTCTGGCCCGCGATGAATTTCCAAAACCATCTTGTCTCTAACACGTGATGAATTCGGCTGTCCTCCCACAAAACCTAGTATCTGCATTTATTCAAACAATGTTTACAATGATACGTCAGCTACGATTCTTCATCAGCGATGCTAGTATCTGCACCTGAGTAGCTTCCGAGAAAAAAGTGAAAACTTTGTTTGTTAAAGCTGCTTTTTTTTCGTTAACAGTCAGCAAACTAATGTATTCTTGTAAACAATACAGTGATTATGCTGCTAATTTTGTTGCTGATGGAGCATAGGTTTGCAAATTTATAGTATATACACTGTCAGAAGTTTCATAACAGATTGCGCATAACACTTTCAAGATAACACCTTTTCACTTAGAAATAATGTGTTATGGCCAATTAAGTTTATACTATTTCGTGCCTAGATCTCCAACAACACTTTTAATAGGTAAAAATACTACACTGTTAGAAGTTACATAA
Source organism: Branchinecta lynchi (assembly GCA_023053575.1). NCBI lineage: Eukaryota > Metazoa > Arthropoda > Branchiopoda > Anostraca > Branchinectidae > Branchinecta > Branchinecta lynchi. The sequence goes on from JAKZAP010000010.1 coordinate 21,495,452, forward strand.
CGACAACAGTCGAGACAACAGTAGGATGCGCGGTTTCAACAGATAACACTTTGGGATGGTATCTTTTATGTTTCTTTCGTTCCCGTTAGTATTTTTACCAATTTGTTGGAGTCTAGGCACGAAATAGTGTAAACTTAATTGGTCATAACACTTTATTTCTAAGTGAAAAGGTGTTATTCTTGAAAATGTTATACGCTATCTGTTATGAAACTTCTGACAGTGTACAATCTAGGTAAAACCCGAAAATAAAGTTGAGACCTTGTGTAGATACTAGGCGAGATCTAAGAAACTAAGCCTCATAGAAAAATTCTGATAGAACCATTGGATTCCTCGTGGTCTGATTAGGTGGGATCCGCTCTTAAATAAAATTTGTTTTTTAGATACTAGGTTTTGTCGGAGGACAGCCGAATTGGCGAACCCATGAAACATGAAACAGCCTTCTCCAAGCAAATAAAGCTACTCTGACTCATCATCACCGTTGGCTCATGGTGCCAAGCAACCTATGCTACGTCCTGGTGTAACCGACGAGAGTATCGGTTACACCAGGTACCGATGGTGTAACCGATACCATCGGTACCGGTTAAAGTACATTACTTTAAGTAAGAGCTGTTCAACGCCAAAGCCCCTAACTGGTCACAAGAACATCTGGTTGTGTTTTCCACGGAATCATTTTCATTACACTGTAAAAAGTCTCTCCTTTATCGGACTTTAGTAGTTGTGCGTCACCGATTTCGGACAATTTTATTCCTAATTCGGATAATTAAAATCCGAATTCGGAGAGTTATAATCAGATGCAACATAAAAACGCTAGAATGCAAAATACTGCAATATACTCTGCAGTATTTTGCATTCTAGTGTTTTAATCCTGCATCGGACTACAACTCTCCAAATTGGGATTTTAGTTCTCCGAATTAGGAATAAAAAATGTCCGAAATTGGTTAACCGCAACTGCTATAGTCCGATAAAGGAGAGACTTTTTACAGTGTAGCTGCATTTTTTGCCTTTTCTCCATAGGTCGGTTAACCTACCTATTTGCCACTAATGACCGTTTTTTCGTCTCGCCACTCCGTTCGGTGCTTTTTGACCGCTTCGTGTCAAAAAGCACAGACCCAGTCCTAAGATGGAGCCCTTTAAATAAGGAATGTTATTCACCAAGCATTCACGAGGAATTAATACCAAATAAAAATCAAAAGAAAAACAAAAACAAAAAGAGATGGGCACGCTGTTTACAACTTGCAGAATGCTACACTCGCCATATCATGGACAGTCATTGAGATAGATAGATAGATAGAAAGTTTATTGTAAACATCGACTTTCGTGGCTATAGACCATATTTGCGATTATTGTAAAAATAAACAGAACAAGTTGCAACACATGTTGTCCGCCTAGAACTTACCAGTCGTTCTGGTGGATTTCTAACATTTTGGCAGGGGAAAGGGAGGATCTAGGAGTGTAGAGGATGAGATATCATGGCCGAACCGAAGTCAGTGCTAAGCTCTTTTCTGCGCTCCAGCACTGTTTTGCGGTTAAAGTGTTTTAAAAGGTAGGAGTATGGAAGCTTCGATCCACTATGAATAATAAGAAGAACCCGCTTTTGTATTCTTTTCAATTTATCTCTTTGTCCCTGCAATAATGAAAAGTGCCAAACAGGAGCTGGGTATGCCAGGGTGGGCCTAATGAAAGAAGTATTAACTCGTAATAGGTGACACTGGGGTATTTTTCATTTTTGAAAGGAGTTTTAGATTTTATAATACCGCATTGGCACGTTTCAGCATGTTCTAACAGTGCGCTTCCCAGTTTAGATCTGGGGTTATGGTAAAACCCAGTAGCTATTTTCTCTGCCTCCATTTTTTGATGGTATTTCTCTTTGTATTTAGAGGCCGCGAATGAGGTAACGGCTTTAAGCGGTAAAAATATATTCACTCAAGCGGATGAGACCGACGATAAATTGGCTTTATTGCCCGACAAGTATTCGCTCGGAAACCGGTGAAACCCAGACACTTAAAAAAGTAAAAGTCTTGTCAGTTTAGTTTGGGTCAAAACCTCCAATAAATATTTACCTCTCGAGATCACGCCGATACTTTTGTTCTTGTTTTTTAGTGTAGCCTAAATTCGGGCGTCGGAATTTTACGGTCTGGTAAAACGCTCAAGATTGCTAGGCCGTCAAATGAGATTATAGTCACGAAAATCACTTATCTAAGAATCATTCTGCACCGAGCCCTTTCTCTGTCTAAGATTACTGTCGCCAATTGCGACAAAAGTTGGAGCAAAGTTCTCATTGTTTCTGCGACGCAACGAAACACTTGGACGAAGATCCTTCTTGCAAGGAATTTCCTTGGCTGAATAGAGAATCTAATTTCCTTTCTCAAAATGGTATTCAAGGTTGCACAAAGGAATTTTCATTGTTGTCGAAAGGTCTAGTGTAGTACATTACCGTATACGCGGTGAATTTCCTTTTCGTGCCGGGAATGGTAGATGATTTGTCATTCTATTAAAGGAACCAGGATACGAAATAGTGTCTTAGACATTTGGACTAGCTCGTATAGTCTAACCTTTATAGTTTCTTTACGAAGTGCTCGAGCAAGAGCTTTAAATGCTTGCGCAAACCATATGATAACTCGATTCGTGGTATAGGTTTTGGTATTGTGTTTAGTGCGTGTATACATTTTCTGTAGTTTCTTTTCTTTTTTTTCTGTACTCCACTTTTTCCCTTTTGTAAGTGGGCAAAAATAAATAAATGTATATATCTCTTTACATTTTTCGTTCTGGTGTCACTGACGTTCTGCGAAAGAAGGAGATCAGAATGATGAGATCATGTTATTTAAATATGCAAAGCACCTGCTCCACTTGTCGAGATTATGCCATACCATTCTTTAACGGAGAAGTTCAAAATTCAAGATGCAAGTGTTACCCTTCGTCGCTATCAGCAAGACCAAAGGTGTCGATGGGATCCCAAAAATCTAATTAAATTGGGTCTTGTCTTTGCCAGATCTAGTCTTCGCCAGGCTAATCATCAGAGAAACCAAGTTCAGATATACCTCTATAAGCCATATCTGTTTTGACGATACTGACCAAGACGTCCTGCTTTACTTCTGCCAAGTTTCCGGTTTCACCCGAATTCCGAGCGAACTACTAGTCCAGCAAAAAAAGAAAATTCAGAAACGAATCCAGCGTATCTCCTTATCCCTTTAAAGAACATCTAATCAACGTTAAATAAGTTGTTCGGCGAGAAAATGGTTTTCACCGTCGTGTTCAGCATGTCCTCTTACCTCTTAATAGAACATTAAATCAACTTCAAATGAAACTTTTACTTTTAAGCAACCTTCCGGTTTTGGCCGGATTCCGGACGAACTACTTGTCCGGCGAGAAAATGGATTTCACTATCGTGCTCAGAATGCCTTTTTACTCCATTATCGACTATCACATTAGCTGTTTAAAAATATTTTGTTTGTCCCTTAATTTGAACCCCCTCACCCACCCCTAAGTGTTGGGGCTACAGAGCCCATCTACGAACTTGATCTTACTCTTGACCCAATGAATCCTCACACCAAGTTTCATCAAAATATCTCATTCCCTTCGAGAGTTATCGTGCTTACAGACAGACGGACATTTTTGCGTTGTCATAGGCATCCCTCTGTCACAGAACTCGAATTACCAAAGTTCCATTAATCAACAGAACTAAAGTTCTTATGTGTTGAATATAATAGTTTATAGAAAAGTATTCTGTGCGAAATTATCTTCTTTTATATTACTATTAGGAATTGAAGTATTTTCGTATTTAAGTGTAATAGATAAATTGTTACATTGTTTTGAAGTAATGTGGGTCTACTTTTCGAGTTCTGCGACAATTAGTATTAAGTCCAGAAGTGTATAGTTGTAAATAAGAATAAGAAGATCTATTGTGAATACAATAAGTGTTTTAACCACTCTCTGTTTAGGGCTTATTTTTGTAGGTTCGGGCGGCCTTGGAATAGCTTTGAGTTGGCAAAGGGTTGATAGCTTTAAAACCCGTCCGTACTGTCGCTAGTTGGCTATGTCCTCCACTTACGTTTTGAATCATTGACAACAGGGCCCAACCAGCGCACGACGTTCTACACTGCTTCCTGGCCAAAGACTGAAATTAAGTGTTTTTTTTGTGTTTGTTTATGTATTTTCTACATTTACTCCGCGTTCTGAAAATGGCGGGTCAAAAATAAATTACTTACTTATATACATACAACATGTGACGGCTAATAGTCAACGAGTCATGAGTACTTTGCCCGCAGTGAAGTGCGAAGTCTGATAAAGAAGCTGCTTATTGTCACGGAAAATGTGTCCCCAGAACCTTTCCTAAGCCCAGAGGGGTCCATTTCTTATGTTGCGTTTTTTGGACGTAGTTTCGCTTAAAAGCCGTTTTATTTGTCCATTCCATTTGCTGTAGTTTTGAACCTGAAAGTACGGAGCTCAAACTACAAACTACCTCGCCGACGTAGTTTGTAGTGTTGGGCGATATTCGATATCGATAACGATATATCGATATATCGGACCAAATATCGATATCGAATATCGAAACGTAAATATCGATATCGAAAACAATATTTTTTCATTCATAATTATTGTAAATAATCCAACGTAACCTAAATTTATATATCCGAAATTGGAGCAATATGTCTTCGTAATTCAGTTCTTATTTATTCAGAGTTTGAGATGATGCAAGATGCTATTTAACGACAATTTCGTTAGTAAATTTTGGCGAAACGAGACGTATCCTATAGCGAAACATACTAAAGAAATATCGATATCGATTATCGAATATCGAATATCGAAAGTGAAAATATCGATATATCGATGTATCGAAAAATGCAAATATCGCCCAACACTAGTAGTTTGACTTTTCGGAAACAAGAACTCAATAAAACGCAAGTAAGACAAAACAAGAGCCAAACTACAAACTTTGACGAAACAAAAGTGAATCCAATAAAACGCAACTTTATACAGTTAAGGACCATTTACACAGAGGGTATTTTTCTCCGGAGACGGAAGGGGAAAGGGTTCACACGGTACACGGGTATTGTTCAAGGGAGAATACTGTCATGTGGCGATTGATTCCAAGGTTGCAAAGCTCAGGATATCTATCTACAAGGGACAACAACATGTGTCCATTTGGATCACTTTTATATGGACATAATCAAAATTGTTGCGCGAAAATCCAATTTTGTTTTTGCTGACGTCGAAGAATACCCTTCGACAAACAAATACCCGGGTAAAAAGTTCGGGAAATTGAAGTCCAAAATACCCGGGGATTTGTTGCTGTTGCGGGTAAAATACCCGTGGAGTACGGGTAAAAACCCTCCGTGTAAACGTAGCTTTATTTTCTAGACCCAAGCCATGCGAATAGTTCGGACTGTCGGCCAAGCTTTTGAAGTTTGTCACAAGTTGACAGGTCCTATGAACGATGACAACCAATCAGACGCTGGCAGTGACAAAACAGCAAGCGCTGACGCTCCAAGGAAAGACGCCATAAGTGAGTGGAGACAATTTGTCACGTTGCCATCAGTCTAGTTTTCTTCCGGGACGGTTCAACTTTTCTCATGACCTGGACCTTCCCAGCGCAATATACTTCTTTGTCACTGATTTTTGATTCATTGTTTACTTCTCGTAACCGTCCGGAAGCATTCCTTTTGGAGGAATCCCGTCCGGCCGAAAATTGGTTGATTGATTTTGCAAAAGATTTGAAACAAAAATTTCTATCAGACGCTTCGTAGTTTTATGTTTGGTATACAGAATTAAATCTAGATAGTGTTTGAAAGAAGAGATGGTAGATGAGATTACAAATTTGGTGTAAAAGTAGCGGAATTGCCTTGCGGATGAAACAAGGACTAGGAAGAGGATGAATTTATCAAAAATATGACATGAATTATTTATTGTCATGATTATTATAGGTATTCTTGGCCGTTGAACCTGATACAATATAAACTGGAACATTGAATATTGGAAAAAATTAAAACGACACCAGTCCCTAAAAAAAAAAAAACTAAACCTTGTTTACCGAAAATTCATAAATTGCATTTCAGAGCCATTTAAGATGTAACCATGATGTGGCGCTCCTACGGCTGATGGTGATGGAACCGAAAATATTTTTGTAATTGGGAATTATAGTCAAAGATCCAAGAAAATAGGGAGACTCGTGAAAAGGATAAACATAACTTGATAAATGTTTTGATGTTGTACAGGAAATGAGTCAATCAAGCAAGGGCAAAAAGATACACTAATTAAGACGTAGAAATGAAGAAAAGTCAGAGCCCCGACCTCCTAGAAGACTGTCTGGAACAAAAAGGTTCCAGAAGGAACTAGAAAGGTGCATGTCATTACAAAGAGGTAACAAAATTTACTGTCAAAATGCAAGACGTCTTTGGAGAAGATGATCTGTAACCTCTTCTTGAGAGAGGTGGTCTCTCATTCAAAAGACTTCTTTACGTAGCCTGGCAAGTCTCCATACCTTCAGGTAAATTCGAGGTGGAAAAAGGCGGAGATCTGCTCGGTTTGAAATCGTAGCAAAAAAGATGGATCCGTCCATCACCACAAGTATTTCTCTTGTTGCGAGAATCGTGTGGGAAGTCGTAGCGATGACCCACAATAAGCTAAGACTTGCCAGAAAATCTTCCAGTGAATAATGATAAGTTGGGATAATAGTCCCTGCGACAGTTAAGACTGAGAGAGCCACCAAAGATAATAGAACGTTCAGAAGTGGAGCGTTGAAAATGTCTTACGCAAATTATTTATTTCTTGTTAGAAAGGGAACAGATGAAATGACGTCATCGTGGTGAATTTCTTTTGCTTTGTTCTTGACTGGCTTAATCATCATCTATTGCCTTAATGGACTCCTCTTGCTTATTGTGCCTTTTATAATATACCTAGCTCCCTTATGGAATTGTCAGCTTCCAAAATCCCCACCTTTCTCCATTGTTTCGTTTTGTGCCGACGAATTTTATAGCGCATTTCGGCCGTGCCAAGTTTCACCCGTAACATAGCTTAAAGTTTGCCGGGATCTTCAACGTCCGCTCACAACTCTATATGAGAATCTTCTGTTCGAGACTTATTTCATTTGCTTGGTTTTCCCACTTCTTAACCACGGCGCATTCAGATTTCAAACGTTTTGCACCCAGCCGCCGCGTCGGAGAGCAGGAAAGCTGGATAGAGTCGACAGGCGTTAACAATAAAAATCTCTACATTCAGGTGGAAAGTAATGTTATTTTCGAGAAATGTTTTTTCTGATCCATTTCGTAGTGAACAGATCATTTCTAGTAAGAGTTGTACTTTAAATACTCCTTGAGCTCAAGCTGACTGAGAAATATATATTCAAACAATGCATAAAAGGAATATGTCAGCGATATTTCGGACCTTCTTGGCAAGGGTCCTCGTCAGGCTGTCGAACTTCAGGGTCAACGCTGGGGAAGGAATTAACCTGGAATAAACAGCTGGCACTTCTACCGACTATAAATATCATATTTGGGGAAATTACTTTTTAATACCATTGTAGGGAAACAAGACCAAATGTTTCTTCGGGATCCCAAAAGTTAATATTTGATCCAGACAATACGGTCTTGTAGATATCCGGTCTTCGCCAGACTCCTTAAACATTTTACAATCAAAATTTAGAGACAAATTACGGCCAATGGCGTTGATCTTAGAGGACCAAGTTCAGCATGTGTGTTTACCCCTATAGCCTAAGTCATATCTACTACGAAAATTCCTTCCTTTTGCTTCTGCCAAGTTTCCGGTTTCGGCCGGATTCCGGGCGAAAAACTTGTCTAGCAAACAAATAAAAATCATATCGAGTTCAGCATGTCTCCTTACCCCTACATCAAACCTGTAATCACCTTTTATAAATAGTGAACTGATAGACTAAAATGCTCCTCAGCCGGGATTTGAGCCCAGGACCCTCTGGTTACAAGGCAGTCACTCTACCGACTGTGCTACCGAGTGTCTTGCGAACAGAGTTCGCAAGCCACTACAATAGTCTGGTAGAAGCCGGCCACAGGAACAGTGATCCCGCTCGAAGGCAAATTCAGCTAACCAGTTCACATCCCCATGTCACGGAAATTAATACATAGATGGCACTACCATAATCAATTTTTCGAATATAATTTAGAAGTCTAGGACTCCATTGTCGGAGCCACGTAGACATACGAGCCAACCAAATAAAACCAAATATATAAATTTAATGGGGAAGATGCCCTTGAGATGGAAACATTTTATGAATAGTGAACTGATAGAAAAAATGCTCCTCCGTCGGGATTTGAACCCAGGACCATCTGCTTACAAGGCAGTCGCTCTACCAACTGAGCTACCGAGGGGCTTGTGAACAGAGTTCGCAAACCACTACAATAGTCTGGTAGAAGCCGGCCATAGGAACAGTGATCCTGCTCGAAGGCAAATTCATCTAACCAGTTCACATCCCCACGTCACGGAAATTAATATATAGATGGCACTTTACACAAGGGTACAAGTCCCTTGTGTAAAGTGCCATCTGTGTTTTAATTTTCTGAAATCACCTTCAGATAAAACTTTTACTTTTAACATTTTCCGGTTTCAGCTATGATTCCGAGCGAACTATCTGTCTGGTGAGAAAATGATTGTCATATAAGAATTCAATACGTCTTCTTACCTATTAATCCAACATCTAATCAGTTTAAAAAAACCTTTACTTTTAAAAATTGTTCCGGGTTTGGCCGGATTCCGGGCGGACTACTTGTCAGGCGAGACAAGAAAATTCACATTAAGATTTCACATGTCTCCATACCCTAGATCGAACATTTAATCAACTTCAGATTAAACTTGTACTTTTCACAAATTCTACGGTTTTTGCCGGATTCCGGGTGAGCTATTCGTCCGGCGAGAAGAGAATTCACATCCGGACTCAGCATGTCTCCTTACCCCACCCCTAAATATACAGCTATGAGGTTACGCTAAGCTGATACTTCAGCTGATTCTATTCGAGTGATATTTCAGATTACAGGTTCCTTTTTCTGGCATGGAGCCTAGAGATCAGAGAACCCTTTGCAAGAAGGGCTCAAATATCACTCAAACCGAATCTGCGGACGTATCGGTTTAGCGCAGTTAACTGCGGTTTCAGTTTGGGCTGAAAGAATCAGGTTTTGAAAAACTTATCCGGTCGGGGACAGCACTCTCGGTTTCCCTTTATTTATTTATTTTATTTATTTCAAAATATAGCCAACTGGGGCTGCTACATAACACTCATTTATATACACTAAAAAAACTAAAAAAACAAATATGCTGAAGGCACGAAGCCTCCAACAAACAAAGTACTCAATCAGAATGGGTCGATCCACTCGAATCAGGGTGGGTCAAACCAACAGTAAATTCTTTCCCCCATGCTTGCCAGAGGCAGAGACAGGCGCATTTGCGGACCACACAGAATCACCAGCAGGGGATTGCTCGACGCCAGAATTCGAGACTGAAGAGAAACAATGGAGGAACGACGGATTTCAGGGAGAGAAGGGACTCCTTCACCAACAAACATACCCGAAGCACTACAGTTCCATCTAACCCCATGTAACCACCGGAAAGAGTTGTTATACAAGACGCGAAAGGTCTTTTCGCGCTTGTGAGATTGGTTAGTCACAAGAGAGTAACAATATGTTTATGTTTTACCCACATGCAAAACCAAATCGGGCTGATTGGACTACTTTACGTTCTTTCCAACATTTTCACATACATTTCACAGCATTCACAGGATTATTTGCCAGGAATGTAGGCTACGTACAAACCAAAGAAATACAGCATGTACCTCCCCATTCCTTTCTTATAAGACCGTTTACTTCGATTCATTTTAGTGCAACACCAATTTCGGACTGGCCGGACCGTATACTACTAATTTCTGTTATGTAAGGAAACAAAGAAGGGGACAAATGGAGTCTGGTGTCTTCCATATCGGCAGAAAAATGGTTGTAAGGGTTTGAAGCTGGTTCGGAATCATGTCTTTGAGTCAGAGAGTGGGAAATCGCGAAGGACTTAGTTCAAAGAGTCTGCTCGCCAAACTTTAAGCACAAGGGTCACGATCTTAAGGCGGGTTGTCAGATTGCATCTTTTGAGAAAATTGATATAAGGAACTCTTTAGAAGCTTATCTTTTATTAGCATAGCTAGGAACTGTATCCTCTCTAGAGCATCCGATTGCTTGCGAGTTAAACCAAACTGCCATCCTTTTAACTCTGTTTGATTTCACATTACTATATTGCTTTCTAACTCATGCACGGTTTTATTTCTGGTTGAAAATCCTATCGCTTAAAATTTTCGATTGAATTCACCCAGTTAATATTGTAACACAACTAAATTGTATACCGTGTATGTGTTTCGACAAAAGTTTTATGGAACGAAAACTGTATTTAAACCATACAAAGTGTTCTGTAAATTAAAAAAGATGCTATGTACTCGCATATCAGTGTATCTCTGTGACCAGGGGCGTCACGAATGGGGGCTTCCCACCCCCCCAATGTTGTCGTCCAGTCGGTAAAACAAAATAGCCGAGTCAGCGGGAAGCGCCACGATTTTTCGTAAAACAGAAATTTTTTCTTTGACAAAGTCAATTTTTTTAACAGTCAGTCTCTCCAAAAAATTACTGATTTTTTCTTAAAAAGTGTAGTTTTCTTATGATCTGCCGATTTCTCGTCAACACAGTCGTTTTCCTCAATAATAGTCGTTCGTGAAAAATGACCAGACAATCGGTAAATACCTTGCCCCTCCCCCCCCCCCCCCAATAAATTTTTTAACGCCTCTGTCTGTGACTACATTGACATTTCCGGTGCTATTTTTCTTGACGAAGAATTTTTTGAAAAATAAATATAATAGAACTGAATTGATTAGAGGACAGCAGTATTCTAGGACTGGGCGACTGAACAAAAATAAATCGAATGGTTCCTGGTGTCTGTCCTGGTCGAGTTGTTAGTACGCTGAACTCGGAATCAAAAGTTTGCTGGCTCGAGTCTCTATACTACTTACCGTTTTGTTTGGGGAGAGCATTAGTCGCGCTTCCCTACACTGTAAAAAAAAATCTGGCAGTATTTGCTACTGGGATTGATCTTGTCTCTAAAAAGATAATCTTATCTCTAATTTGGATTAATCTTATCTCAGTAGAGGTAAGATTAATCCCAGTTAGCAAACACTGCAGTTAACTTTAATCCTTACACGGAGAAACTTTTTACAGTGTAAGAAAAGCCAAATTATACCCAGCTTCTAATATGTAACCTAGGGAAGATAACAGGCAGCGTCGCACGATTTGCTGCTAACCACATTACCGTAATGTGGAATGTGCCAACCACTCATTGTACTCCCGGCCAAGTGAGTGCGAAAGTGTGCTTACTATTTTTACTTCCTTCGAGTAGGATTTTTTGCAGACTTTAAGTCGGCTGTTCTCCGACGAACCTAGGATCTACACAAAAAATATCATTTTACTTAGGAGTGAGTCCCACCTAATCAGTCCACGAGAAATTCAATGGTGGAATTCTAGTGTACATACTATAAATATCTGACAAACTTACGCTGCAACAGCAACAAAATCCCCAGCATCATGTTGACAAAACTACATAAGTTTGCTGAATGTATACGAAAAAAGAAACACTACACACAAAATAAAGATTAAATGCGCATTTGGCTAAATGACAAATTTCGTCGACGAATGAGAAATTTAGATTTGCCGACTTTTCTCTTGCTATGATATTTAAGATGCAGAAATTTAGGGCGAGATTTCGGTTTCCTTGAATTCCCCTAGGCGTTTATTTCCGACTGCAATTGATCTGGGGATTCCTGTGTGTTTGCATAAGCTACTTTTCTCGGATTTTAAGTCGCTCGGCTCGTTGATTTCGGGAATAAATTTTCCCCATAACGATACTTTATGCTAATAATAAAAAAGCAAGAAATGTTTATGGAAATATAGTGAAATGGGATACTATGTTCTGCAGTCTAGGAAATGGCGCAGATCAAGGGCTACTTTGCATAGGATAAGAATAAGCCTATACCTGTTCGGATGGTTTGAGGAAAAGCTAATTGGACAGCGTCGTTATACAGTCTAGACTTGTAGACTTATTTATAAAAAAAATTTGTTCACTATCAATGCACTAGAGTAAAAGACGGTGTCATTTTGGTTCGCGAGGGGATGTATCATCCGCCTGTTCCATGTTTTTGGCCTTGTATGTTATTATTATTATAAAACATAACAAAACAAAGTTATTTGCTTTGTTATGTCTTTGTTATGTTTTTTTTTAATTGATAATTAATCAATTAGAGCAATTTATGGTCCTCCATTTTCTTCATCAGTTTCTCATATTCTGCCTCGTCTTTTTATTTTAAATGTCCGTCAGATTAGAGACTGGAATATTGCAACACTTGTTTACCGTCATCTTCTAGAAGATTCGCTACCTGCTGATTTTAAAAATCTGTTTTGCCTGAACAGTCAGTTTCATGACTATAACACAAAACGGCGGTCCAATCTTTCTACCATTTTTTATCCTTCTACAAGGTCTATTCGTCATACAGGTGTAAAAGTATGGAATTCATTGCCTGAAACTGTTAGAGTGTCCGAAGATAGGAAAGTTTTTAAATGAGCTCTAAAAAGATTTATGTTATCTAGCAATTATATTTCTTCTGTCTGATTTAATTGATTCATTTTTTTTTGTGCTCGGAGGAAGATCAGACCCATGTCGCAAACCTTTTTTATTTTTCATTTTTTCTTTAGTCATATGTCTGTTGTCGTAAATTCTCGTGTTGTCCTTAAATTTTAGTGTTGATGTGTGATAGTTGTTCGTTTGTTTTATCTTTACAAAGCCTTAGGCTATAATTGTATTAATAATTTTTACAAACCCATCAGAATTATTGAAGCGTCGTTTTTTATGCCACTGGCATGTCTGATGCTTTTAAGAAAGACCAGATTTATTTATATTTCCCATTAAAATTGAACCTTATTTGACATACACAAACACAGCAACCGTCAGCAATATTATTTTAGCTAAAGAAGTAATCGGACTCTACTTTCTATTATCAAGATATAGTCTTCTCTCTTTCCTTTGGCTTCCCGGCGAGCTTGGGCAGCATAGTTAACATGGTAGCCCTTTCTATAAATTTTCAACGTTTCCAAAATCCTTCTCTTCAAACTAGATAAGGTGTCGAAGTCTTCAGCCCTGCCAGGCCAAACGCCTGGCCGCCCCCAAAGCATCTGTGGTAGTGGTGGTGCTCCTGTTTTTGGCCTCCCAAAACGTAAGTGGCGGGATACCTATGACATCGCAAAAGTTGTCCGTCCGTCCGTCCATCTGTCCGTCTGTGCGTACTATAACTCTCGAAGGGAATGAGATATTTTGATGAAACTTGGTGTGAGGATTCTCTGGGTCAAGAGTAAGGTCGAGTTCGTAGATGGGCTCTGTAGCCCTACATTTAGGGGTGGGGGAGGGGGTTTAAATTAAGGGACAAATGAAATATTTTTAAACAAATAATGTGATAGTCGATTATGGGGTAAGACAGGCAGAACACGATGGTCAAAACCATTTTGTCATCAGACAAGTAGTTCGCTCGGAATCCGGCCAAAGCCGGAAAGTTTGTTCAAAGTAAAAGTTTTATTTGAAGTTGGTTAGATATTCGATTTAGAGGTAAGAAAACATGCTGAACACGATGATGAAATCATTTTTGAGCCGGACAATTAGTTAGCCCGGAATCCGGCGAAAACCGGAAAGTCTGTTAAAATTAAAAGTTTTATTGAAGTTAATAAGTTATTCGATTTAGGGGTAGGAGGATATGCTGAACACGATGGTGAAAACCATTTTCTCGCCGGACAAGTAGTTCGCCCGGAATCCGGCCAAAACCGAAAAGTTTGTTAAAAGTAAAAGTTTTATTTGGTGTTGATTAGATGTTCGATTTAGGGGTAAGAAAACATGCTGAACACTTGTGTGAAAACGCAAGTAGTTCGCCCGGAATCCGGCCAAAACCGGAAAATTGTTAAAAGTATTTGTAGTTGATTAGATATCCGATTTAGGGTAAGAAGAGATGCTGAATCCGCGTATGAAAATTATTTTTAACCTGGACATATAGTTCGACCGGAAACCGGAGGATATTTGTTATAAGTCACATTTTTATTTGAAGTTGATTAGATGTTCAATATTGGGGAAAAAGATACGCTGAGTTCGTTTTTTAGCTTTCTTTTTTCGCCGGAAAAGTAGTTTTGGAATTCGGCCCAAACTGGGAAATTGGCAGACGTGGCAGGAAGTTTTCGTCAACACAGATATGACTTATAGGGGTAAACAGACATGCTGAATCCATCTCTGAACTTGGTTTTCTCAGATGATTAGCTATTTGGCCTTAATCTATTTCTGAATCTTAATAGTAAAAAGGTTCAAGGAGTCTGGCGAAGACTGGATCTGGCGAAGACAAGACCCAATTGTCTGGATCAAATATTGAATTTTTGGGATACCATCGGAACCTTTGGTCTTCTTTATTGGGATCCCAAAACGTAAGTGGAGGGATACCTATGACATCGCAAAAGTTTTCCGTCTGTCCGTCCGTCCGTCCGTCCGTCTGTTAGCACGATAACTCTTGAAGGGATTGAGATATTTTAATTAAACTTGTCATGAGGACTTTTTAGGCAAATGTACAAGTTAAGTTCGAAGATGGGCTAAGTAGCTCTATATTTAGGGGTGGGGGAGGGTTTTGAAATTAAGGCTAATGAAAAGCTAATGAAATAGTCGAATTAGGGCAAAGGAGACATGCTGAATCAGAATATGAAATTTGTTTTCTTGCCGAATAGTTCACCCAGAATCCGGTGAAAACCGGATATTTTTTTAAAAGTAAAAGTTTAATATTTAGGGGCAAGGAAACGTGCTGAGTCCGAATATGAAAGTTATTTTCTTGTCGGACAATTAGTTCGGCCAGAATCTGGCCGAAACCGGAGAATTTGTTTAAAGTAAAAGTTTTATTTAAATTTGATAAGATGTTCGATTTGCGGGTAAGTAGACATGCTGAATTCACTTATGACAATCATTTTCTCACTGGACGTATGGATCGCTCGGAATCCGGCTAAAACCGGAAAGTTTGTTCAAAGTAAAAGCTTAATCTGAAGTTGATTAGAGGTTGGATGTCGGTGTAAGGAGATAATATGCTGAATTCGTTTTTTAGCTTTATTTTTTCGCCGGACAAAAGCAGTTACGGAATTCCGCCGAAACCGGAAAATTAGCAGAAGTAAGGCAGGAAGTTTCGTTCTGCTTCGACAAAATAGATATGACCTAAAGGGGTAAACACACATATTGAATCCATATCTGAACTCATATGATTAGCTATTTGGCCTTAATCTGTTTCAAAATTTTAATAGTAAAAGCGTTCAAGGAGTCTAACGAAGACGAGACCCAATTGTCTGGATCAAATTTGAACTTTTGGGATCCCATTGAAACCTTTGGTCTTGTTACTTTTTTGTATCAAGAGTTGTTAAAGCTCCAAGTGTATCTTGGCTTTCAACTTAGGATGTTAAATGCCATATCCATTGCCCTAGTAAAGAACTGAATGTTCGCCCTGGGTTTGAACGTAGAACAGCGGAGATCAGAACGGGCGAGCTCCTTGGCTTCTATAGGCGGCAATGGGAACAGTTCAGTTCAGTTCAGTTTTATTAAAATCAAAATAAAGGAACAAAATAAATTTCGACCCCTACAAAGCTCCATGACCCGTTACATAGGGATTAATACCACAATAATTAACAAACGAACGAGTCTCTTAACTATTACAATAAAATAAAAAGAGAACAATTGAAGAATTTGTTTTATTTTTACTTACCGCTCCATCCTCAAAGTTCATCTCCAGGTCTACGCAGATTTCCCACAATCACTAATTTTCAACAAAATGTCATGTAAATCAATGTCAATCAATTATATTTCAACCCTAATAGCACTAGGCTAACACGGGCGGGAATTGGAACAAGACCTAAGGTTTCGATGGGATCCCAAGAATCTAATATTTGATCCAGACAGATGGGTCTTGTCTTAGCCAGATCCAGTCTTCGCCAGTCTAATCATTAGAGAAAACCAAGTTCAGATATACGTCTATAAGCCATATCTATTTTGACGGTACTGACCGAAACTGCAAAAAAAGAAAATTCAGAATCGAATTCACCGTACGGTATCTCGTTATCTCTATAAAGAACATCTAATCAATTTCAAACAAAACTTTAACTTAAAAAAAAAGGTTACAATCGGATTCTGGACGAATTATATGTCCGGTTAAAAAATGATTGTCATATACAGACTCAGCGTCTTTTCTTACTCCCAAATCTGTCATCTAATCAACTTCAAATAAAACTTGTTACTTTTAACAAATTTTCCGGTTTTGGCCGGATTCCGGGCGAATTATTTGTCCGGGTAGAAGTGGTTTCACCATCGTGTTCAACATGTCTACCCCTAAATCAAACATTTAATCAACTCCAAATTAAACTTTTACTTTTAACCAACTTATCGGTTTTTGCCTATTAAAAAAGTTTTGCATATTCGTGTTCAGCATGTCTTCTTACCCCATAATCGACTATCACATTAGCTGTTTAAAAATACTTTGTTTGCCCCTTAATTCGAACCCCCTCCCCCACCCCTAAATGTAGGGCTACAGAGCCCATATGCAAACTTGACATTACCCTTGACCCAAAGAGTCCTCATACCAAGTTTCATCAAATATCTCATTCCCTTCGAGAGTTATCGTGCTAACAGACGGACGGACAGACGAACAGACGGACAGACGAACAGACGGACAGACGAACAGACGGACAATTTTACGATGTCATAGGTATCCCTCCACTTACGTTTTGGGATCCCAAAAACAACAGTACTTAGTAACAATACAAACAAAACACAAACTAAGAAACAATAAACACGAAACGAAGATAAATCAAGTACAGTTAAAATGTTTAGTGAAATACGCAACGAACGAGTTTAGGTATCTTTGTGAAAATTTCGTAGGCGGGTATGTGTATTTTTTGCGCTGATACGTTCTACAGAAGCTATAATCCACTAGCAGAATTGAAAAAAAAACAGTCGGTTTTCTGAAAATCGGTCACTGTTTTTAAGAGAAAAAATACACTGTTTTGACATAATCAAAACAGTGTGTTTTTTTTTCTCTTAAAAACAGCCGGTTTTCTGCGATAACAGTCGCTAAAAATGACAAGCTATTCGGTAAATACCTCCCCCCCCCTAACATTTTGGCTAGTAACGCCGCTGGTTGTAGTATAGTAGCAGTAAGCGTAGTTATTGAGCGATGTGTACGGTTAGTACCGGTAGTGTTACTTGTAGTGTAGTAGTAGTATTTGTAGTTATTGAGTTATACTAACGGTAAAATTATACAGTTGGGGTGGTAATGTAGGGGGCGGCACGACTCAGGTATTTCATTCAGGTGATGACCACTCCTAAAGTTTTGGTGTTGGCATGCAGATTGGAGTGGCAGCGCCATCTGCAATTAAGCTAGCAGAGTTATTCTGGTAGCACTTTCCATATTTTCTTTACCGCTCATCCATCTGGAGCGTGATCAGTTTTTCAAACATTTGCAAAATCCGCTCTCTCTGTTTTCTTACGTAACATTTCTGCTGCGTGAAAAAAACATTTTGGATCACAGCGAAGTGGACGTTCTAGTCCGACCGCCAGCTCGTCAAAAGACGCTTAGTTTCGAAAACACCCGACCCAAAAGGTGCAGTACGTTTAATAGTGGATTCCGACCAAATCGAACACGCTGATTCCAAATATGCCGGGAACTGGTTCCGGAAACGATGGCTTAAAGTAGAAATGAAGCCCGATGCTGTTCCATTATTTCCTCTCAATAAGAAGTATCGCTCTCAAACACAGTAGGTTGAAAAACATGAATTCCGACCAAATTGAACCCGCTGATTTCGAATATGCCAGGAATAAATTCCGGAAAGGGTGGCTTAAAGTAGAAATGAAGCCTGATGCTATTCCATTATTTCTTCTCAACAATGAGTATAGCTATCAAACACGATAGGTTGGAAGTGGATTCTGACCAAATCGAACTTGTTGATTATGAATATACCGTTAATAAATAAAGTACACCTGGAACCTGATAAGTTATTCTTCTCCTCAGTAACTAGTGCCATCATCTGGTGTAGTGGGCTACTGTCGGCAGAAAAGTTTATTCTAACCAAATTGAACCCGCTGCTTACGTGTGCCAGGGATAGCCACTGGTTTCTTAAGGATGTGATGCGAGTCTGTTGCATAATAACCTAAGTTTGCTGAAATTCATCAACGACTACAGGGATTACAATTGGATCAAATAATATGATCTTGTTTTGAAATGTTACAAGAAATATCTAAATCACAAAAAGGCGAGCTAAATGGACACAGAAGTCTCAAACTTCGCCAACATTGCGTCACAAAATCAAATTCTAATTCTGAGTCGACAGAACACCTGCCCCGCACGAACATTTTCACGGCAACAATCGAGCTAGTGCAAAAACGAGGTCGGGTGGGGTACCCCCCGGTGGTTCTGTACGTAAGAAATTAAATTTTGCAAACTTGGTCGGGTGCATCCGAGAAGTCCAAGTCTTGTCGGTACAACAAGTTATTTTTACACTTTTGTACAGTCCAGTCGGGCAAAACAGAAGAAATCAAATGCTGTATTGTTTTATCGGTCTTCACATCAGGTTCTTTTTACACTTTCTACTATTTACCCCAAACCTGCATTGTTCACATTAAAGTAACTGTTCAAATAATAAACATACCAGACAGACTGAGCTGCAAACATGGGTAAAAACCATCTTATTATGCCAAGTTTGGCTACATTATTTCCACTGTTAATAATCAGAAATCAGATATTTTGCATTTTACGGCGCTAAATTCTCTAAATAAGTAGCAAGAAAGTCTGACTTTTAAGTTGCTTTTTCTCTTATGTTTGTTTCGCAATTTTATTTCTTATTTTCGGAATCAGCGGGTTTGATTTGGTCGGAACCCATTTTTCAACCTACTGTGTTTGAGAGCGATACTTCTTATTGAGAGGAAATAATGGAACAGCATCGGGCTTCATTTCTACGTTAAGCCATTGTTTCCGGAACCAGTTCCCAGCATATTCGGAATCAGCGTGTTCGATTTGCTCGGAACAGTGCTTCCACTTGCTCCACTTCGAAAATCCTGCCGGGAACCCCAAAAATCCTGAAAAATCCTGCTCTGAAAGTTCAAAAATCCTGCAAGAAATCCTGCCGAAAAAAATAAATGTGTCCGTACTAATTAAAGTGATAGTTGTTAAGACTATATATAGCTGGAGGATTTGAGCAAACGTATCTGAATTTTTCGTCTCTATCGTTTGGGAGGACAAGAACGTTTTTGCCGTAAGAACTAAATGAATATTAAACGACTAAATACAAACACCAGGGACGTAACGACTGGGGGGGGGGGGATGCCTCCGTCCCCAATGTTGTTGGCCAGTCAGTATAAAATTACAGAGTCTGCGCGAAGCGCCGCGATTTTTCGTCAAAACAGCTGATTTTTTTCAAGGGATCAGTCGGTTTTCTGAAAATCAGTTGATTTTTTTTTTCAAAAGTCGGTTTTTCTGAAAATCAGTCAACTTTTTTTCAAAACGGTGGTTTTTCCCTGGAAAATAGTCGTTTTTCTGCAAAAACAGCCGGTAAAAATTACCAGCCAGTCCGTAAATGCCTTGCCCTCTCCCCCCCCCAAAAAAACATTTTTGCTAGTAACGCCTCTGACCAACACTACCATTAAAGAGGGCGTCTCTAGACGGAACTTGAAAATGTACATACAACAGGAGCAACGGCAACGTCTGTACCCAGGACAAATTATACTAAGCGCCGCAGGCAAACGTTTTTAAACACGCCTTTTTTTCTGGCAAAATTAAACTTAAATTCTAGCTTTTAGTGTGGTTTATACTAAAAAATATTCCAAGCCTTCAACTCCTACTATAAATGACGCACCCTTCTTCTAAATAGGGAATATAAACTACAAAATGCGCCGCAGGCGAAATTTTGTGAAAACACTGATGATCAAAGTGTCTTTTTGCTATCCGAAATGAAGACACGATCAGACGATTAAAACGAAAGAAATAAGCCGCATCCCTTCGTTTTTATAGCTATAATAGATTTATGGTTGCGTTTTCTAAAAAATCCCTAACTCTTACTGCAGTCTGTTAAAAATATCAGCAAATTCCTGATAAATCCTGGAAGTCCGGAAATCCTGTAAAATCCTGGAATCTCAAAAATCCTGAAAAAAATCCTGCAGGGACCCAAAAATCCTGAATTTCAGGATAAATCCTGCAAAGTGGAAGCACTGGCTCGGAATCCACTTTTAAACCTACTGTACCTTTTGGGTTAGGGGGGTGTCACATTTTCAGGACCTGGCGGTCGGACTATTCTCTTTGCCACCACCACGCCCCACCAACGTCCAATCTCGTCATTTACTTCTTAATTAATTGTGTTTTCGTACTTTTTCTTTCTTGGTTCTGATCCGATATGCGTTACAGTTGAGTTTTCAAATAAGCACAAGCTGATTAATTATGACGGCCGGTTGAAAGAAGAACAACTGTGCGTCATTTTAAAACAAACAAAGACCTTCGAAGGCAAAAAGTCTACTGCTTATTTGTTCTTTGCAAAAATAGTTCAAGTGTGAGATTGAAGAAATAGATAGAAATGGAACAAGCTTTTTTCAAAGCACCATTTTAGGCTACTTATCTCCCTCACTTGACCTCCCTCCCGATGAAAATTTTTCAAGAATTAGTTATATGGAGTTGTAAGCTTTAATGGCATACAGTAAGAGAGAGAGAAATTTACTGAATAAATAAATAAAACACTTCCGTTTAACAACCACCCCAAGAAGTAACCTTGTCCTAGGGGGGGGGGGGGGGGCAAAAAAAACAAAAACTAAATTAATGCAGAACAACTACTGAACAGAGAGTAGGACTAGATGCTACTGCAGCTAGCCAGGATGCTATTGGGTACTGCTGCTTAAGATTGGCCCAGTCTGAGGCAACATTAATGATAGTATTCTGTACTATTTACATATCAACACGTGCAACTTTTTCGTACAACTATCATACAACTAAACAGGCTACAAATTTTTCGTCGGGCTCTCGGTTCCATTAATCCTCATCTCCAAGATTTCGAAACTCCTGAGTATTTTTTTTTATCAACACTAACGATACTAGGCTAATTCTTTTTTTGTTGCTCTTTTCACGGCAGGTCACCCTTATGGCTTTCAATGAGCCTTTTTAATATTTTCATTTTACTTTTTACAAAAAATAAAATTATTAAAAATCAAAATCAAGCGAAAACATTCAAAAAGATTATTGTAACATGAAAACGAGTTCAAACACAAAATCAAAGAAGAAGAGCTAGAAGCTGAAATGGCCCTTGCAAGGAAGGTTCAGAAGATCAAATATGGAATTTTTGTTTTCATGGGTTTGTTCTTATCATTTGTGAATGAATGTATCGTTTGGTAAAGAGTATTTTATTTTTGAACTTGGCTGTAATGATGCGCACTTTAAACACTGTAAAAAGTTTCTCCGTTTAAAGATTAAAGTTAACTGCAGTATTTGCTACTCGGATTCATCTCGTCTCTATTTGGTATTAATCTTATCTGCGTAGAGATAAGGATAATCCGAGTAGCAAATACTGCAGTTAGCATTAATCTTTATACGGAAAAACTTTTACAGTGAAGGCACTAGAAATTCATCTGTAGGCAAATGGCCCTTTAGGCAGAAACGGTAAAAGGCCCTTGGTGATCATTAATATATAGCCTGCCGTTTGTTCAAAAGTATTTTTTTTCACTTGTCAGTGAAGATGCGCACTATAAGGGTGCTAAAAATACATTTCTAAGCAAAACCCTTGCGGCACAAATGATTGTGGGTTGAGATGCATCGATTGTTAAAAGCTACTTGCGTTTAATGCGTTAAGATCGCATTTGTAAGCAAAACCATTGGGTCAAAAAGGATAATGGGCTCATGGGGATCATGAAAATGAATATTTTGCTTAAAAATTTTTCTTACTTTGGGGTCAAGATTGGTACTTTAACGAATAGTTGGATTTTGTAAATGATGATTTCTAAGCCGATCTTGTCGAATCTCTAATATTCCAGCCAAGTTTTATCGTCCTAGCACATCTTCAAGTACCTTAATTCGCGATCACCGGAATTCCGGACCCTCCAACTCCCCCTACAGTGCCCGAAGCCAAGCTGGTTCTGTAAGAGATTTATCCAGAGCATCTGTTTGTTATTCCCACAAAGTTCCATCCCGACCTCTCTAGTCTAAGCCGGTAACGCATCCCCCCCTCCCCCCAATAGTTGTCGTGTCCGGTCAGGACATGAAAAAGGTCACCAGAGACATGTTCTCTGTTAAACTTTACTCGAATGAGATCACCTGTTCCAAAGTGACGCATTACTCAGTATTCCGGAATTCTCCCTCCCTCCACTCCCCCCACGATTATCGGATCGATAAAATTTGTATTTCTAAGTCAGTTGGATCGGGTCCCTGATATGCCTGCCAAGTTTCGTCGTGAAACTCCCCAAAACCGCCATCACCGGAATTCGGGACCACCCGCCCCCAAGCGTCCGGATCCAGTCCAGTTGTGTAAACGATTTACTTTGAGCAGATGCTTGTTCTTCCCAGCAAGTTTCACTCCGATCCCTCCATTCTAACCATTTCTTGAAATTCCCCCCCCCCCCCCAGCTCCCCCATAGCTACCGAATCCGGTCCGGACTTGAAATGGGACATCAGAGATATGGGGTCTATTCAGTTGTTAAGTTCCATTCCAATCCGATCACCCGTTCGAAAGTTAAACACCACTCTTTTTTTTCTGGATTCCCCCGCCCTACCCCCCCCCCCCCCCCCCAGGTGGTCGGATCTGGAAAATGATTATTTCCAAGTAAATTTAGTCGGGTCCCCCGCCCAGATCGTCGGATCGAGAAACTGATTATTTCCGTGTTAGTTTGATCGGGTCCCTGATAAGCACATCTGGAAGTACCCTAACTCGAAAAAGTATGACAGACAAACGGACCGACCGACAGACGGAATTGTGATCTACTTGAGCCAGAGGCTGCAAGTGCCACAAAAACAAAACATAAGAGCACAACCCAAGCCGAAAGGTGTCGTTCCGCCATAGGGTACCTCTACTGGGGATCGACTAAAAAGAGGCAGGGCACGGCACGACGTAGTGTAGGAGGCACGAGTACTAAAAGAGGCACGAAAACTAAAAGGGCCCTTTCAGGCTTCAAAGTGAAGCCTCGTAGCGCCGAAATGGCACTAAATACGTCGACCATTACATTTAAATACCTGAATAATTGAGTAAAATACTTGAATATATACAATTATTACATAAAAGAAAATAAATCACTGGGAATTCACTTGTTTTTTGTTAATCTTCTCAGTGAAATATGATACAAACGAATTTGAATACCGGTTTGTGCGACATTTAACTGGCACAAGGAGATTTTGATGCCGTGTCCGTCCTGTCATCGGTGCTAGATCGGGCAGAATATCTCTGTGTTTTTCACTGGCAAGGACTGATCGGCCAAAACGTAAAATTAAGTTTTGTTTTGAGACTTTGGAACTCTCACTTACCTGTCTACTTCTACCACTTACTAATCTTTTTTTATTACCCGTTCCTCCTGCGCCATGCCGTGCCTCTGTTTAGTCGACCCCTTTCTACTGCGGTGGCAAAAACAACTAAATTGAAAACAAAATTCGAGTTCCTTTTAAAAACAAACACACCAACAATGAGGCGTTTGGTATTTTCGTTAAAACAGCCGGTACGTTTTGTAATCTTTATGATAAGACTAAAAATTGCATTTGTTACCGATCAGAAAGCACAAGAAATAAACTGAATAAGAGAAGCTAGAAAATTGAGAGACCAGAAAGTTTCAAAGGAGCCGCGGATGTTCAGAGTATTGGAATGAAACTGTATCTGCTGCGACTAATGCTTTAAGTTTTTGGGAAACTTGATACCGAGAAAAGCTGCCCTTACCTTATGCAGAGGCTTAGTAGGTTATCTGTTCTGGACAGACTTTCCTTGGAAATTTAAATGCTAGAACCAACTTGTACAGTTTGTAGTCGTTGTTGCTGTAATGTAAAAATAATAGATAGTTCTTCAGATATTTGGGACTTATTTTCTGATGGATCATTTAAAAATCGAATGGACTCGAGTATTAATAACCCTACCTCATAGCTTTCATCCTTTAAAGTTTACTAAACTATGGACATTACAGTTATAAAACAAAATACATTTATAATATCAATTTGTATGTTATTTTGGACCCACGATTCCATACGGGGACAAGTTGAGTACAACAAAATGTTACGGAAATTAAAGAACAGTTTCAAAGTAACCATACATGAACAGGGGATTTAGAAGGGGTTGGCCTCGTTTACCGGAATGTTGGCCCTGGGCAAGAAAAATTACCGTTTATAAGTCTGGGAAACTAATCAATCAGACGCTGTACTAAACCACGAAGAAAAGAAAAACGGCTTTGGACACACATCAATGGAGGTCCATGGTCATATTGTTTGGCGATTTCCATTATGTTTGCCTGTATTTCTAGTATATTCCTTTTTCATATTTTATCACTTATCCTTAGGCTGATGAGAAGAAAAAAAATGAGCAAAAACATTCATCAAATACTTTTACCCTGTAACTACTAACAAATTATCATTAAAGAATAAATAAACTCTTGTATAAATAAATAGTGCCCCTGGAAGAAACTTGCCAGTTTTAGTTGGCGCGACGTTTTCTTATTAGCTTACGTGAGATTGACATTCTGTAGTCAGCCTGAAATCAGTTTGAATATTTCGTGTCCATCATAGTTATTTTAAGATCAGAACTGTTAGGCCTATTGAACACTATCGTTCGGTACTCAGGTTCAGGTTCAGGTTTATATATTTACGAAAAATTTATAAAATAAATTACACTTCTTTCCCGGCAGAGAGGCATCTCGAATGCTCGGGAACAACATACAATGAAAAAAACAGTTTAACTTAAATAAATAACGAGTAGTCATCCGCAATACCATAAATACAAAATAAATAACAAAATACCACATTCACCAGACCAGGCTTGCACCTCCAACTTTTCAATCCTGTGGACCTTTGCAAGGGAATGCAACCTTCTGGACCATTCAAGATTAAAAAAAAATGTAACACAATGACACAATATAAAATTCAACTAGTACCATATTAAAGCTAAGTGTTTTCTCGTTTGCAGGTTTCTTACTATTTTGTGCAGATTTAAGATAATATAATATTTATTTCCGTCAAAGCACAAAGGGCCGTGGAAACAACAAAACAACACCAAAACGAACCATAACCTCAACAACTAACTACAAAAAACTTCCCTGTGGATCATGGCCACCTTAAAGTTCAATGGGCACATCAAACTACCCCCATCCCACTCTGTAACAACCTAGGAACAATGCTTACCCCCAAAGGTTATTTGTTTTTGAATGATTTTTGTTGCTATGTTATTTTTTACAAGCTTATATTCTGGTACATTTTATAAAGCAAGCTAATCGAGGTTCACGACACTATTCCAAAAAGAAAAACTTTTAATAGGTACTATAACACATGGAACTTCTGATGAAACACTGGAACAATCAGGTAAACTGCATCGGCTTGACTTTGGTGACATCTCAAATATATCCTTTTCTATCAAGCATTGCTGGGAGTTTTTGAATTTCCTGCCACGATATCCCAGCTCCGAAGATTTGGATCGCCGAAATGCCAGAGAGGTAAAGACAAGGGATAACAAGAAAACGGCCGATTTTCGTAGCGCCTTCTAAAGGAAATCGGAAATGTTTATTTTTGAAGCATTTAATACAAAATAAAGCATTAGAAGTGTCTATTGTGCTTTAAGGCATCTTCCCAAATTTCCACTTTTCAAAATTTGGTTTAAACCTTTACCCATATTAGTTATCCAGCTACAAGGCCAGCTGCTCCCAAGCTTAGGTTGGAGCTGGGTAACCTGCTTTACCCATGGTTTTCACTGAAAATATATTGTTTCTCATTCACTAAATTAAAGTGAGTCAAATTCCTTCCACTAGCTTTTGTCCTGCTGGAAACTGCTGACGGCTTCCTAATGAAAGTGAAGTCTCTAGCTGGCTGTATCGACTTTAGACCCTATAAGAGTCTGGGGAAAGTCCCCGACTTTGTGAACTTTATCGAGAAAGATAAAAGGGGTGTCGAATTCGGATAACTGTGCATCTGCCGAACGTTAAGTTTTTAAAGTATAACCTAATAGGACTGAGATATGACAGTATATTTACCCATCACTCCTTCACTTCAGTAGGCTTGAAAACCCCATGAAAATGCGTATCGTTGCTCCACTCTCTATATAATCGATTGTCATCGAATGAACTTTTTCTTTAGGATTGTTATACGGGATGGACTAAAAGCAAGAAAGGAAAGGCAAGAGAAAAGCAGGAAAGAATACTAAAACCAGGAAGGGCAAACTAAAACGAGCAAAGAATTACCAGGAATAGAGGATTCGAGAAACTGGCAAGCCTTTCCTCTGTTTAGTATACCGTAAGTGGTCGGAAACTTACATTTGTAACAGTTCACCTTTTCCTCCTTTTAGTATTCGAAACAACTGGCACGCTGTGCCGTGCTTTTCCTCAGTTTAGTTTCTCGTGAGGGGTCCGCAACTTACATTTGTAAAAGTTCGCCTTTTCCTCCTTTTAGTATTTTGTCGGTAGGCGATCATGAGTCCAGCGAGGGGTCGGCAACTAAGATGTTTCAAGTCCACCATTTCTTTCCTGGTATTAGTAGCTTGTCAGGGAGAATACGAAAACGAGGAAAGAAATTAGGAATTCTAAAAAACTGGCAAGCCTTTCCTCTGTTTAGTATCCCGTGAGGGGTCAGCAACTAATATTTGTAAAAGTTCGTATTTTAGTATTAGAAAAAGCTGGCAAGCTGTGTAGCGGTTTTCCTCTGTTTAGTATCTCGTGAGGTGTGGGCAACTTACTCTTGTAAAAGTTCATCTTTTCCTCCTTTTAGTCCCTCACGGGATATTAGGAAAGGCTTGCCAGTTTTTTCGAATACTAAAAGGAGGAAAAGGTGAACTTTAACAAATGGAAGTTGCGACCCCTCACGGGATACTAAACAGAGGAAAGGCTTGCCAGTTTTTCGAATTCTCGATCCTGGTAATCATTTCCTCGTTTTAGTTTGCCCTTCCTGGTTTTAGTATTCTTTCCTGCTTTTCTCTTGCCTTTCCTTTCCTGCTTTTAATCGATCCCTTGTTATACCTCTATGTGCTTGTACCTCTGTGCTTGAAATATTCAACAACTACAACGGCAAACGATGGCCGAAAGGTAAATTTTTGTTTGGGTCACACGCTATAGCGCGCGTTCTTCGGGAGTGATATTACAGTCTGGAATTGAACATTTCCTGAGCTTCGCTTTGTCACCCATTGAAATGCACGCTTCTGTTGAAATTCAAATTCTCCGCGTCGGGATGAGCTTTGTCTTGTCGCACCAGCAGTAGCTGCGCTCGTTTTCATCGTTCGTTTCGCCGTTCCAACCGTCGTTCTACTACAAGCGTTTTACGAACGGCGTTGAACTGCCGATAACACTGTGATAATGATTTGGTGGCTTTTGCTGCCATACCCATTTTCTATGCCCTACCCGTATGGAAGGGTATCTTTTGCATGGGGTAGATTTCTTTTGTATTTTTGTTCACTGTAGGTTTTAGTTTATGTTTGTTTGTTGTTGTTATGGTCTTATTGACTGAAATAAAGTAGTAATAATAATAATAAAAATAAGGAGTTTTCTTTGTTCGGTTGGACTGCCGTTTCATTTGAAACTGACCGGAAAGTCAGTTTCAACAACTCCGTTTAGTAATGAGGCGGGAATTTTCAAAATTTTCTACAAACAAATTATAGTTGTAAACCAAGTTTAAAAACAATGGTCCTGTTATACTAAAATCCATTTTAGTACTTTATTACAGCTGCTGTTGCAAACATTAAGTTAGTTCGACTATTAACGTGCCAAAGAAAACACTAATATGAAAATATTTAAACGACCTTCTTCGTACCGCAACGACGAAAACGAACGCGGCTAGTGTATGTTCTGTGCGGTTCCCACAGGCCCATTGGGGCTTTCCTGATCAGAAGTATCAGCTACATGTATAAAGGATGTTAAGAGGGTTACAAAAGGTGTGTTCATGTAGTTTAGCATGTAAAAGTTGGTTCGTATAATAAAGAGTAATGAAAAACAAAAACAAAAAAGAAACTACTAACCTTCCCTCAGCAGAGTCAAATCAATTCAGTGTATTCAGATTCGAAATTCGATGTTTTTTAAGTCATTAAGTCAGATTCAGATTCGAAAAATAAGAATAAACTCTAAGTTAAACTCTAGGAATACTTAAAAAAAAAATATACAGGCTACAGTTTAAGAGCAAAACTGAGCTAAATGTTCGTTTTCAGTTCTCCGCCGGTTTGCGCTGAATAAAAAAATAATGAGGTCTATTTATTGTACTTATATCGGATCAGCTAATTATCCCTCTAGGATGGTGTGAGAGGGATAAATATAAATTCGGATATTTTGGTTGCACTTCCGGCAAACCGTCCTCAGCGAAAAACAAGCAACTAAATCATAAAATCCAACACAATACCAACAGAAAAGTGATGCGGAACCAACAAAACATACAACGATATGTAACTTAAAACCAGAAAGAACGACGCTGACTGAAACGACAAACAAATTCAAATAAAATAACGGAATATTAAAATGTGCGTGTTAAAAGTGTTAAATGTACAAATCTGTGATTATTTTCGGAAATATGCGAATTTATATTATCCCTCGCACATCATCCTAGAGGGATAATGAGCTGATCAATAAAAACAAGACCAAAGGTTTCGATGGGATCCCAAAAATTCAATATCTGATCCAGACAACTGGGTCTTGTCTTAGCCAGATCCAGTCTTCGCCAGTGAACATTTTTACAATTAAAATTCAGAAACAGATTAAGGCCAAATAGCTAATCACCTGAGAAAACCAAGTTCAGATTTGGATTCAGCATGTGTGTTTACCCTTATAAGTCATATCTGTTTTGTCCAAAACTTCCTGCCACTTCTGCCAATTTCCCGGTTCCGGCCGTACTCCAGAACTACTTGTCCGGCGAAAAAAGAAAGCTCAAACACGAAATCAGGGTATCTTCTTTCCCCAGTAATGAACATCTAATCAACTTCAAATAGAAATTTAGCTTATAACAAATTTTCCTATTCCAGCCGGATTCCGGTCGAACTATATGTCCGGGTAAAATATGATTGTCATACAGGGACTCAGCATCTCTTCTTACCCCTAAATCGCTTATCTAATCAACTAGAAATAAAACTTTGACTTCCAACAGTTTTCCGGTTTTGGCCGGATTCCGGACGAAATACAAGTCCTGGTAGAAACTTGTTTTCACATAAGTGTTCAGCATGTCTTCTTGCCCTATATCTAACATCTAATCAACTCCAAATAAAACTTATAATTTTGACAAACTTTCCGGTTTGGGCCGGATTCCGGTCGAAATACTTGTCCGTCGAGAAAATGGTTTTCACCGTCGTCTTCAGCATGTCTTCCTACCTCTAAATCGAACATTTAATCAACTTCAAAATAAAACTTTTACTTTCAACAAACTTTCCGGTTTGGGCCGGATTCCGGGCGAAATACTTGTCCGTCGAGAAAATGGTTTTCACCATCGTGTTCAGCATGTCTTTTTACCCCATAATCGACTATCACATTAGCTGTTTCAAAACATTTTGTTTGTCCCTTAATTTGAATCCCCTCCCCCACCCCTAAATGTAGAGCTACAAAGTCCATCTACGAACTTGACTGGTCTGACGACCCAACGAACCCTCACACCAAGTTTCATCAAAATATCTCATTCCCTTCGAGAGTTATCGTGCGTACAGACGGACGGACGGACAGACGGACAACTTTTGCGATGTCATAGGTATCCCTCCACTTACGTTTTGGGATCCCAAAAACCGAAAATCACGGTTTTTCTATTTCTTTCGTAATGAATGGTTAGCTTGGCTTCAAACCTTATACTCGCGTTATACATTTTCAGTCTGATCCCCGATTATGTACTGAAAGACTCGTACCCTCAGCAGCTCTGAGTGAACGAAGAAGAAGAAGAAATTGACGATACATCGTGTTATTTTACATGTAGAAAGTATCGGAAAGTGTCCGAAAGCTCCGAAACGAGCGAATATGCTGAATTAATTCAGTTTTTTATGCAGCAGTTGGCTTTCGGACTTAAATTTTCCAATTAATGCAGCATTAATTCATCGACAAATTCAGCAAGAATGCTAAATTTTATGCTGAATTTTCAAGAAGAAACTGGGGAGTACGGCGATTCTTTCAATGTTTTCGGCGGCAAACATAACAAATTCAAAAAGACAACTGACAATTCGGCAAACATTCTAAATTCTAAGATAACTGGCGATCATGGCCAACGAAGAAAGGAAAAATAAGAAGGTTGAATATCAGTAGTTGATCCATTTTGTATGCTTTATACAGCTAATTCTTTTTTCTTATTCTTCTCCTCTTAAATTTCGATATTCTGGAAGTGACAGAGAAGAAAAAAGTAACAGCTTTCGGACAAAAAAAAAAAAGGAAATGCAGCGTTTGCAGCACCAAAAAGCTTTCGGGCACGTTCATCAGAAGGTTTGCGGCATTCAAATGCAATTCACCTATAAAGTTCCCGTTTTCTCTCCTCGCCCTGGGAAATCTACCTTCCCACAAACTGTAAATTCCTCTTCGTCAAATTCTGGGCCTCCCTTTCAGCTCTTGAAGTTTTCCGGAAATTTTCCCCGGACAAATCCATTCACTCAGTGTGACAGATTCAATCGTGTATCTTTCCCAGCTACAGTTAGTTTTCCGCCCGAAAACCGGGAAAGGAAACTGATATCCATCCGAGGCTTTCTTCGGGGTGAGAGAAAGCAAATAGTATTACCGTCAAAAGATGGTTCGTTTTGATGGGTTGGACATTCGGCCACAGCTCGTAAAATGATATAATATACGATACTCGTATAAATTGATTAATTGATTGATAAATAAACAACTGGAAGTTTGACCTTTTGGAACTGGGATATGAACACATTTCCAAATCTTTCCCCAGACAAGTAAATAGAAAAAGGACAAACAACTTTTGTAACCGAACACATATAGCCAATCCAAAAAACTTTGGATATTCCAACTTATTTGAAGAAAAAATAATTACTTGAACAGCGAAAACGAAATAAATTAGAGCTAAATCTGTGAAGTTCAAAAACAATCCACCCCTGAACCTTTTGAACTATACAGATGCAGTGGGACTAGGAAAAAATCCCTTCCAGTTCAGCGCTTCAGAAGAAAAGAAGTGTCTACCTTCTGTCTTTTCTTCTTTTAAGTGAATCCTAAATGGATGCGCTGGGAAGGAAGAAATTCAGATACCAGAGGGGTTATAAGGGGTCTATTGAGGGGTCTATTTAGTGTTTGTTTGTTTTTTTATATGAAAAGAATGTTGTCGTGTTTATTTACATTGTTTTGTTTAAGTGTTTTAATATGTATATTTTACTTTTGTATTTTATACTCCGCTGTTACGCAAAAAGCGGGTCATAAATAAATAAATAAATAAATAAAAAATAAATCCTGTTGAGTCAATCCTCAGGATCAAAAGTAAAAGCGAACAAGACAGTATTAGAGTATTAACCTTGAAACCAATAAAAATCTGAGCATAATATGGACCAATCATTTTCTTCGCTCCGAACTGCATTAAGGTAGATCTGACAAACACATGAAAAAGAGTAGCTACCCTTGACAATCTACGACTTATTCAGTACCTCTATGAAAGTATTTAAGTATTTTTCTTCGTTTGTGGCTTATTGTATTCGTAATTTTACTGTATGTTAAGATCTACCAGCCGTAATTTGCAATTTGTTATGTTGATGATACTAAAGAGGAAATAGTTAATAAATACATATATATATAGTTATTAAATTGCGCAGGTGGTTATTGAAAAAATGAATGATCTAACCAGTCGTTTCATTAATCAAAGTAGAAAACTGCACAATTATCCACTGGCTAGCCTGGTATAATCATGAGACTCAAGTTTGTACTTGTTTTGGTTATCTTTAGTTATCGCAGCTTAATTTTTGTCTCGTAGTGTTTTGGGATTCTCTTTTCTTTTTCTGTTTCTTCTGTTTCTTTGCCAGCTCCTCCGACCATTTACATTGTATTTGTATGGAGGGTTTAAATAAAATTATTATTATTATTATTGATTTTATTACCCATCATAATGTAGGCTGTAAATACACAAACAAATTTTGTTGGAAAAATTATATGTTATATGTTACTTATATTATGTGTTATATGTTATTATATGATACTTTTTTTTTTAGATTTTTCCCTCGACCCCGGAAGTGCTGATACTCTCTCCGACGACCAGTCAATTACGAAGTCAATCGGCCAGACAAGCATTGCTTCCCCTCCGACGGACACGGGGAAAGTAACAGATCCGCCCCCTCCTACCCCAGTTTTACAGCCGTCAAAATCGGAGTCCTTCCCCCTTACCAACACGCTGAGTCGTCCTGGAAGGCTCGACTTGACTTACCTCAGCCAAGATATGTGGAAGAGCAATATGGTAAGTTTTAGCTTCCAGTACTTTCTTGGAATCATTAGGAAACACAGTTAAACTCTAATCCCTCAGGCCAAGCTGACTTTGAATTTCATTTGACGGTGCAAAATGGATAAGTCAGCTACATTTTATTAGAGCTATATTTCGGCCCCTCTTGGCAAGGGTCCTCGTCAGGTCCAAGCTGGAAAATGAACTTGTCGAAAAACAGTTAAAGATTCCTTAAATATCTGATTTTGTGAACTTCTTTTCTGGTTGATGTTAAAGCTGGTGCTGTGATTTCATTCTGGACACGGCTGCTGTTTTTGCTGTTCGATTGGGTCGTCGAAAGGGTGGATATTCTAGTAGATGGAATGAGCTTGAGCCTAAAGAGGACCCTTGCCAAGAAGGGCCGAAATATAGCTCTAATAAAATGTAGCATACTAATCCGTTTTTCACCGTCAAATATGAAACTCTACTGTCAAATCACATCACTTGAAAGTTATGTTGGTCCTTTGCTTTTAAAGGTTAACCGAATAGGGCTAAGATACGACAGTCTGGTTACCCATCATATTTTTACTTAATTAGGCTAGAAGAACCGACAAAAACGCGTTACTTCGGTACTTTGTTATCCACGATTTTTGAATTTTAGCTGACGTAATTTCTCTTCCGTAACTGTTATACCTCTATACAAACATGGCTCTATGTTTGAAATCTTTAGCAACTACAGCGGCAGCCAATTGCCGTAATAATAAGTCACGGCGGATTTGCATTCTTCAAGCCAGAAAACTGAAAGTAACATGGGAAGTGAAAGTGACCAGGAAGAACTTGGCATTCGCCATGAAGGAAGAACATGAGCAGTTGAAAGCTCGAACTTGCCAACTCGTTCCACAGAGGAAACCTGTTCGGGGTAGCACGGAACAGAGGGCTATCTTCGGATGTGATTCTGCAATCTGGAATCGAACATTTCAAAATCTTCGCTTTTTTAGCCATTGAAACACACGCTTTTGCAGACATTCAAATTTTCCGTGACTCGCCGTAAAGTTGTTTGTCGTGCAACTAGCGAAGATTCCAAACGTCACTACTAGACTACGCGACGTGAAAAACAAAAATCCCTTATACGAGTCAAAATAATTCAGCGTATTCAAATCAAACGTATAAAGATAAGTTGGCTTTTCAGTTAAACTTTAAAAATTCTTCGAGGACGTGTTCTCATAAATTTAGTCCATCATTTCTCTCTTGCCGTGACATTATAGTATAACGGTTAGGCTACACACACACGGCCCTTTGGGGAAAGTTTATGGATAGGAGAATCATACATACTAAAATTCTTCGGTAACCGCACCAAAAATGAACTATCGCTCTCCGTCGCCCAACCCATGATTCTCGGTTAGGCTATGCCACAGGGGCGTCGCGACTGAGGGGGGGACGCCCCCCCCCCTCCCATTGCTGTCGGCAAGTCGGTACACACTGTAATAACTTTGATAACATATTTGATAGTGTAAAACGGATACGTCAGCTCAATTTAATTAGAGCTATATTTCGGCCCTTCATGGCAAGGGTCCTCTTCAGAATAACCGAGTCCGCGCGAAGCGCCGCTATTTTTCGTCGAAACAGTTGATTTATTTCATGAAAACAATCGTTTTTTCTGAAAATTGGTCGGTTTTTCTGAAAACTGGTCGATTTTTCGTCAAAACAGTCGGTTTTTCTGAAAATCAGTCGATTTTTTCAAAAGTATCATTTTTTGTTGTTGAAAACAGTCGTTTTTTCTGCAGAAACAGTCGGTAAAAATTACCAGACAGTTGGCAAATGCCTCGTTTCCCCCCCCCCCCCCCCCCCCCAAACATTTTGGCTAGTGGCGGCTCTGTATGCCAAATGTCCGGTATGTCAGTTTGACTGGGCTATGCCAAACGCTGGTTGCCGTATGCCAAATGCGAGGCTGCCCAGCCTAGGAAAATATTGACGATTGACTGAAGTTCATAGAACAACCAATTTCAGTTTTCCTGAGTGAGTTAGGTCAGGGGTTCAGTGCCCCAGTGTTTGGTGCAGGGTAACCTGCGTTTGGCGTATGCTGTTACAAAATGTGGACAGACCCAGCGTTTGGCATAGCCTATCCAATTATAAGGGGTTGGGGTCCAAGGTTTGAGCGGTTGTGTACTTTTTTGTACTCCATCTGGGTTTCTTTGGTAAATGAAGACAGATCAGTAATAAAATAGTCATAATCCGCTTGCCGCGGGACGTAGATTCCCTTAATTACTAGAGAATTAAGTGTTTCTGTCAAATGCAGTCGTTCAAAATAAGCTTTTCCGTAATAACAGGATTAAAATTACCTGGAATTTGAACCAGAGTAGCAGAGTTTGTAATCTCCGATACGAACTATAATCCCTATTTACTTGGTGAAAAACTTTTATGTTTGTCCGCGTCAGTAAAAGAACCGAAGTTTGAAACCGTAAATGAGGTTGAAATCGACCCATAATCAACTCAACCTAACATCAGTTTTCGAGATTTGAAACTTGAATCAGGGCATGAAAAAAATAGGGTTCATTAGCTCTAAGTAAGTAAGTAAGTGATTCATTTGTAACCCACCATCTATAATTGTAGAAAGGAGGCTA
Source organism: Branchinecta lynchi (assembly GCA_023053575.1). Classification (NCBI taxonomy): domain Eukaryota; kingdom Metazoa; phylum Arthropoda; class Branchiopoda; order Anostraca; family Branchinectidae; genus Branchinecta; species Branchinecta lynchi. The sequence goes on from JAKZAP010000010.1 coordinate 21,530,648, forward strand.
CACATGAATAAATAATAAAATACACCTTCAGCTGAAGGTGACTGAGATTCATATAAGAAAAATTACTCAGCTTTTGAGTTAAAAATTTGAGTTTGTTCAATTCAATTCAATTCATTTTATTTCAACACCAATTACGGACTAGCCGAATAGCAGGTGGTAGAGTCAAATATACATTAAAAACCAACCAAAATTATCAACATATACTAGAAAGTGGTCGAATTACATATAAAATACTGAGAACAAACAATATAAAAAATAACGATTGGGGAAATAGACAACGGGGGTAAAACAATAAGCTACTAATTTCTGTTACGTAGGGAAACAAAGGAGGGGACAAAACGTCAGCTGGGATTGTAGCTCTGAAGAAACAAACCTCTGGTAAATAAAGGAAGAAACATCCGGTAGATTCATTGAGTAAGATTTTGGTAGTTTTCCCGAGCAAAATTCCTTTAAGTTCCTTGAGCAATAAATAACCCAGTAGATTCCCTAAAAATGATCAAGCTCAGGTGAATTTGGCAAATTTTAATTTTGAAAAATTACTTCTTAGAAACAGCTAATGCTGAGATTTCCTTAGTTGTTGCTACTGTTGTGAATAAGGGCATGAGTTTGAACTGTCTTTCAGGCATAATTCCAAAAGTGATGATAGGGTTGTTTCTTTCCCATTCTTTTAATTTAATTTAATCTTAATTTAATTTCAAAATAAATGCGGCACAACATTTTATGCGCGAGCATATTAATTGGCACTTGTCATTAATCTACAACTAAAGCATATATACAATTGTCATAAAATAAATACAGTAATTCAAGTAAGGTTGTTGTGGTATGAGGTGAACCGAGGCACAAAACTATTACGGTACCTTTCAGTTTTACAAGCGACAGGTGTGAGTTTTGGTACTTTCATAGCTGCTTCTCTTGGAGGTCTGGTTCTTTGCGGTTTAAAGGGTGGAGGAAGGATATTTCGGTAGAAAGGGTTGGTTAACAAATTTGTTCCGAAACGTTGGCACAGCTGTTCTCTACGAACAGAAACGGGTTCCAGCTTGCACTTCTTTAAGAGATACGAGTTAGACATTTTGTCGTACTGCCGACGAAGAGTACCCTTGCCAAGTAGAGCGGGAATATCGCCGAAGAATGTCCTAGCTAAACTGTCCGTTTTCAGTAACATTCTACACTTGACAAAAATAGGAAGCCTATCCGTATAGGCTAGGGAGGCTAAGAGGAGCCTCGCCAACTCTTTGATATTAAATCCACAACCTCTATACCATGACACTGCATTGTTGTTCATTCGGCAACCTTGTATCTAGATAAAAATAACTGTAGAGAGTAATGCACGAACTTGGAAAAAGTTACACACGCTGAAATCGCAGCGACACTGGCTCCACTAGAGGACACGAATATCCCTACTGAAACTCAACCAATCGTTAACAAGCGCTGGTCTGATTTGATCCTCGATGTTTGCACCGCATCTTAGCCTTGCTATAATTTTCTACGTCCACCACTGCACGCACGAAAAGGGCGGCGCTGCGACGGAGGCCCATTTTTGATACATGGGAAGGATGGGACTTCAGAATCAGAATCAGAATCATTTATTTTACACAAGCTATCGTAGTCAGGAAGAGACTCAACTAAATGGCGCTTGGGCTTACAAATTAAAAGAGGACACAAATAAGAACAGAAACTTCAGCACTTATTAAACACTGACGTGTAATACGGAACGAACGTGTTTGAAAACCTATTTGCTCGTGTGGTAGGCGGTACCAGTTTTTCTTTGTTTTTGGACCTAGTGTCAACTCGATTCGGCATGACCGGTGGTAGTATGGCCCTATGTTTGTCACTTCGTAGAAGGAATTGACCAAATTTGCATATCAAACTGAACCGATGGTCGTAAAGGGACGGTAGTTGTAAGGTGGATAATGCTGATTATCCACCTTTCACATTACTCTCTAGAGCAATGTTGCCAGATTGGCGGAATTTACGCCAAACCGGCGGATTTTGTCGGAGACTGGCGTAAATATTTTTGTGGCGTAAACCGTGGCTATTTTTCTTTTTGACTGGCTGATTTTTTGGCGTGATGTGAAAAATTGACTTTCTATGACTGTTTTTTCAGAAAAATCAACTGTTTTACGTCGTTTTAATCGTCATGACCTAAGTCCGGAAAATTTTGTCGGTTCTGTGTTGATAGTCATTGAGTTTTTAGGAGGGGTAGATTTTTTGGGCGTATTTTCCAAAGGCCGCGGCTTATCTTTTTCACCACGATCTGGCAACACTGCTCTAGAGCTATTTTGCTCTGCTTGTGTCGAATGTTACGTACAAGAAAATGTTACGGAAACTAAAGAATATTTTTGAAGTAACCATACATAAACAGGGGATTTAGAGGGGGTTGGCCTCGTGGTGGTGTGTGCCCTAAATGTGTAGCCTGCGTAGTTGTATGATAAGTTGCATGTATTGATATGTAAGAGTAAAAAATACTGTAATATAAAGTGCCTCAGACTGGGTCAATCTTGAGCAGTAGTATCCAGTAGCATCTTGTCTCACTATACTAGCATCCAGTCACGGTAGCCTTGACATATAAGCATGTAGTTGCATTATTAGAACTTCATGCTTTTTCGTACAACTTCATACTACTGTTTAGAGAAAAAAAAATCGTCGGGTCCATATGTGCTCGTGAGTCCCAACCGACGGGAAATGCTCCGATTATCAACACCATCCTTTCAGATTCGATGGGGAGCCGACCTGGGAGTTGGTTGTGCTGTTGGTTTTAAAAACAGATGTTAAGGATGATTAATAAGAATTTCAGTAGTTTAGTTATGTCATAAGACTGATTTTGAGAAAAGTCATCTATCTAATTGTGGCTATGATTTTTTCGTGTACGTAATGTAAAATTACGTAAATCAATCAGAATAAACAGAAATGAAAGTAAGTGGTTCATGGCTTTTAAAAATTAATTCCGGCATCTAAATATTTTTGTTATTTTTGTTACAAAACAGTTTGAGGGGCATTCCCGGGTCTCGCTGTTTTCCGTCCGTGGAGTTCGCGCGGAATGAGTACATATGTTCTCGCGGTTCCCCTTGATTCCACGGGGAACGGCAAGAATATACCTTAAGACATGATAACTTGATCGAATGTGATTGAAGAGGCTTGACGGCCTCCCATCGAATCTGCAAGTATATTATTATTATTTTGATCTTACCGTTGGTCTTCTAGCATAAATTCAGCATCCGTGACTGATCCCATCACAAATTTTACAACTCTCAACTTGCAACCATTTTTCTACCTTTCCCTTCGTACACAGTCGTCCTTTTTCCGCAGCACTCAGTGGATCAGTAGCTCTGCCATAGCGGGGGGGGGGGGGGGGAGAAGGGGCTTAAGATACCACATGTTCTCGCCTTGGCTAGAATCGTCCGCAGAAGTTTACGAACGAATTAATGTATGACTATCAGTTATTCTTTGAACTAACAGATCTCGAAAGGAGTCGGTCAGGAATCCATTACAATTTTGCGGGTTCTGGAAATCTGTCAGATCCGATTGTCTGTATCAGGAAGTCCAAACGGTACTCCGCTTTAGGATCCCATCGAAAGCTATGCTCTTATTGTCTACGATCGCACGCTTAATTTTTCGATGGAAGCCCTATTTTTTTTTTTTTTTTTTTTTTTTTATTGCCCACTAGGATATGAAAGCACCCACTGATATAAATAAAACAACAAAATGATAACATATGGGCTTGCAAAATAAACTCAGCGCGTGGACGCGCCTGCGTCCACTTGCGTGGCCGGTTGTGAAACGACTGAAGGCTGCCATCTTGCGGCGAGGTAAGAATAAATTCAGTTTCAGTTCTCGGTCCTACATCTTGCTGTGGATGCAAAGACACGAGCGCGATTTTCGGCCGGATTTTCTGCACTTTCATCATCAAGTTGAAAATAATTCCAATTTTATGAAATGATGGTAAAAAAAAATCCGTATAGGAATTTCCGACCGCGAGCGTCCAAGGCATAAGAGGTTTTACTTAAGCATTGTTCAAATGGGCTTCATAAGTTGCGTAGCAGTGTACATGACGTTCACGTCTTAGTTACCCACCCTTGTTAGAAACTAACTGAAAGTAAAAGGTTCATGTCCATACGATGTTCAGTGTTGCAATACTAATTCAGTTTTTTGAGCTTCTGAACATCGGAAAAAGGGTTCTTAGTAGGCTACTACCTGAAGTACACTGGCACAATTTGACGACCATTATGTTTTGAAAAAACTACTAAATTAACCGCAATGAACGTATGGAAAGGTAGGTTCCTCGACCAAACAATAAGCAGTAGTAACAGAACAAACTGAGTTCTTTATAAAAAAAAAAAAAGATTTACAACCCTGTCCAACCAAGCGGTCATATTGGCTCTGCATAAGACAAAATAGAACAATGGTCTATTCTCCTTATACAGCTTAGTATAGTGGTGCCCGGGGTAAAGACGAACCTACTAAACCTTATTATACCTATTTAAAGTCTTTGATTCGTGTGGGCCAAGAAGGTGGGACACACTATAATTTTCGATATGTCGGATTACTAACACACTGTTACCTTTGTTTTCCCCCAAATCCTCGCGGTAGCCAACGTTATCCACAAATTACTTAAACACAATTCACTCCTGAACGCCAATCCACGATTGCTAATTAACTATATATTGATCTCCTGTCGCTGGTCAAAAGATTACTAGAACTTTGGTGAAGATCGAGCGGCGTGTAAGAAGATCAAAACAACTAAGTATATCACCCTGTGGACGTTTAGATATGTCGGAAGTTTGATTATACAATATGGTAGTAAATGTGTACTGGTTGTGTTTTTCAAGCACGTACGTGCTTTGTTTGTGTACGATCGTCTAGCCGGAATGAATTTTTTTAGTAAATTTGTTGAATCCTTGAATCGACCAGTTTGACATTTTTTGGTCTCGGAAGCTGAATATTATTTAGCTCAATTACAGAATCTTGAAGAAAATACTATAACGAATTTAGTATAATTTACGGCGTATGTTTATTGTGATCTAGTTTACGTCCTTAATTCTTTGGACTTACTGGAATTAACAAGAAAAATCAGAAAAAACAGTACTTAAGAAATTAATAATGTAAATAATTAGTTTAATTTTCTTACACATTTGCATATCCCTGTTACAATACAAACATTTTGTTAGATCCAAACTCAAACTATGATTCCATATCGGGCGCTTCCGACCCGTACCGCTAGATGACCCAGCGGTCGGATCGAGTCGTGGCTTCATCTTGGATCTTGGGTGGGGGGGTTCTAGACGTTGCAAGTGCTAGAATGCTTATGATATAACTCCTTTAAACAATTTGTTAGACCCTAACTCAAACTATGATTCCATATCGGGCGCTTCCGACCCGTACCGCTAGATGACCCAGCGGTCGGATCGAGTCGTGGCTTCATCTTGGATCTTGGGTGGGGGGGGGGGGGGGGTTCTAGACGTTGCAAGTGCTAGAATGCTTATGATATACTCCTTTAAACAATTTGTTAGAACCCGGTTTTCTCCTTTTGCTTTTGGTCACTGTTTTACAATTTAAAAAGCACGCCCAGAGCTGAGAACGTTCCAAGCCGGAAATGCCAAGTCGGATATCAATGAACCTCTCTTGTAGGAATGAATGAATTATGGTTTAGGTTGAAGACGAGCTCTGATTGAAGACCAATAAACAGAGGTTAGCGTCACCTAATTTATCTGTCTTGCGTTACGACGCTGGAGTCAATGGCGGAAGGTTGAGGAATGACGTCGACAACGCCTAGCCGAGAAAATTTTCTCCTTCCTCGCTTTTTCCTCCTAGGAAGGTTTACAGACCTTAGTCCTTAGTCCGTCAGTTTAAGCTTATCGACGGTAGGGGTTACTCATTGGGTTATTAGACATTAAACATTTTTTTTATTTCATCAAAAAATATATAAATTAAACAAACAATTTACCATTAACGGCCAGTTTTAAGACAAAAGAATCCTGATTGTGGCCGCAATTCTAACCACCTCCCGCACCACCATCCGCTATATCATTCCTCAAAAAAAAAATAATACCCTTTCCTCTTATCACACTTCTTTCTTTTTCAAAGAATGGGATTTAACCATTCTCTTGAGTGATGCCAGACTTACAGCCGCTCTGACCGATTCTGGAAGGTCATTCCAGACGCCCACACCTATGTTTCTGAAAACAAAACCTGCCCTTGTTGTATTTCTTCTCTCGTGAGCTAAAACACAAGGTCAAGATCCGTAGGTTTCATGGAAGCCCTCGGCATCACGTTTTATTTCACTTTTTTACTTTATTTTTTTTCAACTTTCTATTCTTTTCATTTTTGTTACATTTCAAACTAGATTTGAAACCGTATTAATGCTATGTCCCCTGCCTCGATGAAATTAAATCCTAATTTACCCTAATCTTTCCTTATGGATGCCATCTACACTAATAATAATTCTAAAAATAGTTTTACTGAATTTCATAAAATTATTGTTCTAAAAATTTTGTACCTGTCAATCTTTAAAAGTGTTAAATACTTCTTCTTCCTCGTCAAATCTCGTTTTCTCTTTTGCGATTCGTTTCCTAGAATGTCGTGTCCTTGTTCTTCTTCGTCAATTTCTTCCAGCGCCTGACCGTAATCCATAGATTGGGATTCTTCCTCCATTCTGAAAACACACTACACCACCCGAAGGTTAGGCACAACTGATCAGCCTAGCGTTTTAGGCCGGACGCGGATCTCAGCTGACCTATCACGAGTCAGTGCACTGGTGAGGTATAATCCTAAATCCAGCCAACACTCCTCACAAATTGCAGAATACGCCCCTCATAAAATTCCTCTCAGATTAGTTCTTTTTTGGCCGCTAGGTGCGCTACTGTAAAGAAAACAATGACACGTTACTTCTTTGTGTACGTTTATCCAGTTTTTTTGCTATTTTCAGTTCCTCTTAGCCCTAACCATGTTTAAAACTGTTTAAAATGTCTCTTCCCCTCTTTTTGCTTTATCCAACTCTGTTCTGTCAAGCGTCAGCAAGTTAGTCCTTTTGGCTTCCGACTTCGGTGATGAGTGCTTGCTGTCTTTTCCACGGGGCTAATGCGCGACTCGATATGAAGCGAAAGCCTAATCGCTCATTCACCCTCAGATAAGATTCTCACGTGTGATTGTTATTGTTCCTCGAGCGTGTCTGACTGCAATTCATCATCGGATTTTGTGAAGGACGTATCCAGTTTCAACCCTCTTTCGGTCCTTCTTTCTCATCGGCTCATTAAAGATTCACTAGATCTAATATTATTGATTGACCCTAGCGGACACACCTTTTCTTCTTGGAATATGACTGACTTTAAGCAGAAATGATATTGTTAGAAATGAAATACTGCCGAATATTTAGCTATTCGGGTTACTTTGCGAACATACACCATGCAGATAAATATTTTTCATTTCCTTTGACTTTTATTCTGGGAGCTACTTTGAACTGCCAGTCGTGCACTCTTGCCATTGATCATCCTGATTAATTGATTGGGCGTTTGCTCAGATTGGTTGATTGATTGGCTGATTGGTTGATTGATTTGCTGATTGGTCATTCCACGGTCATCCCACTTTTTCTTCTTGGAATATGACTGACTTTAAAGGACACCTGAATGAAGAGTACCAAGTATCATTCCTATCTGCATGACTTCCGTTAACATTGCCTGCAGAAAACCCCAATCCAAATACGAAATAGTGTTTCCAAAGCTATGATTTTTGCTTCATTTTGCATCTGTCCTTATTTCAGTACCGAACAATTTTAGAAATGAACAAATCTCTCCAATCAACCATTCTTCTGGCATATTTTTAACCAGTTAAGCCCAAACGTATATCTAGAAGAAATTCCAATACTATCCGGCCAGCGCTGTACAGGATTTGAATGAATTGCGCTTTTTGTCTTGGAGTCTGCATGTGCAAACCTCCAGAAACGAACATCCCTATTTTGAAAACGTCACGCTCAGGAGAAGAATGCTCTCCGTGGCCATGTTCGTAAATGCATTCTCCATGGTGAGTTCAGGTATGGTTTCATTCTTCAGGTGTCCTTTAAGCAGAAATGATATTGTTGGAAATGAAACACTGCCGAATATTTAGCTATTCCGTTACTTTGCGAACACACACCAAGTAGGTATTTTCATTTCCTTTGACTTTTATTCTGGGAGCTATTTTGAACTGCCAGCCATGCACTCGTGCCACTGATTATCCTGATTGATTGATTGGTCGTTTGCTCAAATTGGTTGATTGGCTGATTGGTCATTCCACGGCCACATCGATCCCCGTTTGAAATAGCGTCTTTAAAGTGATAATGTAGACCTCGTTCTAGACATTGCAAATGTGACATCGCTTCCGAAACAGTCTCTCAAGGACTTGCAATTTTGGGATTCTCTTTGCTAGAAGGAAAAACAATAATTGTATAGTATTGCTAACTGTAGTTTATTTTTAATGTTTTAGTTTTGTTAGTTTCTAGATGTAAAATGCCACAAAGTTCAATCGCGAAATAAATTTATTCGTGATCGAACACAGATACATTGATCCTCTTGTTTTTCAATATGATCGCATTTTTATGGCACTTGCCTTTCGGCCAAGTCCCATATAGCGATCGCAATTTCTGTCCGTCAGTCGGTCTGTCGGTCGGTCTGTCTGTCTATCTCGGTTTTGCTAGTTCGGGCACTTCCAGATAAGCTAGGACGATGAAACTTGGCAGGCATATCAGGGACCGGTCCAGATTAAATTCGAAATAGTCACTTTCCTGATCCGACCATCTGGGGGGGGGGGAGTTGAGGGAGGGGGAACTCGAAAAAAATAGGTAAAATGAGGTATTTTAAATGACGAACGGGTGATCGGATCTTAATGAAACTTGATATATGGAAGGATCTCGTGCCTCAGATGTCCCATTTCAAATCCAGACCGGATACGGTGACATTGGGGGGAGTTGGAGGAGGAAACCGGAAATATTGGAAAACGCTTAGAATAGAGAGATCGGGATGAAACTTGGTGGAAAGAACAAGCAGAAGTCCTACATACGTGGTTGACGTAACCGAACCGGATCCACTCACTTTGGGGGTGTTAGGGGGGGGGGGGGGTCGAGTTCCTAGTGATCCCGCAAGTTCGGTACTTCCTGATGTGCTAAGACCATGAAAATTGGCAGGCATGTCACGAACCCGAACAGATTGACCTGAGAATAGTCATTTCCCGCATCCGACCATCTAGAGGGGGCTGGAGGGAGGGGGAATTCGGAAAAATTAGGTATTTTTAACTTCCGAACGGGAGATCGGATCTCGATGAAACTTGATGTGTAGGAAGACCTCGTGTCTCAGACTTCCCAGTTTAAATCCGGACCGGATCCGGTGACATTGGGGGGAGTTGGAGGGGGGAACCGGAAATGTTGGAAAACGCTGAGAGTCGAGAGATCGAGATGAAACTTGGTGGTAAGAAGAAGCACAAGCCCTTGATACGTGTTTGAAATAACCGGACCGGATCCGTTCACTGTGTGCCAGTTCGAGAGGGGGGGGGTCCGAATTTCTATAAGTGATCCCGCGAGTTCGGTACTTACTGATGTGCTAGGACGATGAAACTTGGCAGGCGTGTAAGGGACCCGATCAGGTTTATATGAGAATAGTCGTTTCCCCGATCCGACCATCGGGGGGGGGGGGGGAATCCGGGAAGTGAGGTATTATTAACTTGCGAACGGGTGATCGGATCTTAATGAAACTTGATATATAGAAAGACCTCGTGTCTCAGACGCCCCATTTTAAATCTGGACTGGATTCAGTGATATTGGGGGGAGGTGGAGGGGAACCGGAAATCTTTGGTAACACTTAGAGTGGGGGGTCGGATGAAACTTGGTGGGAAGAACAAGCACAAGGTCTAGATACGCCGTTGACATAAAAGGACGGGATTCGGGCACTGTGCGGGAGCTGGGGGGGGGGGGGTTCTAGTACGCGCGCGAGTTCGGTACTTCCTGATGTGCTAGGGGGATGAAACTTGGTAGGCATGTCGCAGACCCGAGTAGATTGACTTGAGAATAGTCGTTTCCTCGATCCGTGACCATCGTGGTAGGAGTGGAGGGATTAGGAATCCGCAGTCTAGTGGCACTGACGGTTTTTTAACGGGTTTGAATGAAATTTGGCATGTGGAAAGAGCTTCGTCTTAGATGTTCCATGTCAGGTTCGGGAGGAGTGGAGGAGGGGTGAATCCGGAATCTTGACGTATTTATAACTTTCCAACGGGTGATCGGATCTTAATGAAACTTGATATTTTGAAAGACGCTGTGTCTCAGACAACCCAGTTCAAATCCAGATCGGATCCAATGACTCTGGCGGGAGCCGGAGGGGGAACCGGAAATCTTGGGAAACGCTTGGAGTGGACGGATCGGGATGAAACTTGGTGGGAAGAACCAGCGCAAGTCCTAGATGCATCGCCGACATAACCGGACCAGATTCTAACATTGTGGGAAAGTTAGGGGGGGGGGCTTAATTCTGGCGATCCCGCGAGTTCGGAATCTCCTTGTGTTCTAGGACGATAAAACTTGGAAGATGTATCAGGGACCCGAACTGACTGACTTGAGAAGAGTCGTTTCCCCGATCCGACCATCATGGGCAGTCAAACTTGATGGACGGGAAGAGGATAAGTCGGAGATGTGACATATATGATTCCGAGTCATATTCAGCCACGGTGGGCGGAGTTGGGAGGGGAGTCCCGGAAATTTTGTGGCTCGCACAAGGGTCAAACAAGTGGAGTAATTTGAATGGAACTTGGAAGATACAGAGATCATATGCCCTAGATGACATATTTTAAAGTTTGAATCGGATCTGACCACGATGGGGATGGGTGGGGAAAATGCTCAGATTCGAGTGAAAAATAGATGGTAAGAGAAAATGCTTCAGATGATCCAGTTCGGAGCCCAGACCAGGTTCTGCGGCGGTATATGGGGAATTGGAATGGGGTACCGGAAATGGGCACGTCTAGGGACATAGCGAGTGGAATTCTTGGATTGAAACTTGGAAGGTTGGCGATCGACTGGAGGCGATGTCGGAAATTTTCAGACTTGAGTGGAACTAGATATCCTAATTTTAGGTCCGAACCGCAGTTTTGTATGGCGGGGTGTGAAGTTCTCTTTTACTTTCTTGTACCACCTACTCGTAACAAGTGCCATATGAGCTCGTAGCTCTTGTTCTATTATTCATTGTTCGATCGCTGCGAGGCGAAAAATTAGTTAGCTCCTTTTTACGAACGTTGGTTAATACACTTGATGACATCTCTCCCTTCCGATGCAGAATCTCCGTGTACCCGCGGAAGAACGGAAGAAACGGTGTCAGAGCTGCGCTGACTCAGGATTTGAGTCATTGAGTTTGAGTCGTTACGGACACGTTTGCTCCTTCTTCCTGAGAATCACTGGCGTGTTTTGGACTTAGTCATATAGAGTATTATTCCGGACGCTTCTATAGTCGAACGAGCAGGAAACGCTGGTATTGGAACTGTTCAGAATACTGTTCAACCAGCTGAAAGTTGCCGAACTTACCGAAGAGACTTAGGAAAGAAAAATACTTTCCATCTCTTCGAACGAAAAATTAATTAGCATATCTTTTCTCGGAATTTCGGGTAATTATTTTGGACACTTCTAAAGGTGAACGAGCAAACAATCTTGATGTCTTGATTATCCTCGGTCACTTCGAAGAGAAAAATTAATTAGCTCCTGGCATTTTGGACACTTCCAAAGACGAACGAGCGAAAAATCTTGGGATTGGAACTGTTCAAATCCGTGTTCGACCTGCTGAAGGAATTGAGTTCGGCGAGGAGGTTCAGAAAAGAAAACATGCTCGATCGCTTCGAATCGAAAATTACATAGAGTGTGTTCCATCCTACTTACCGTAGTTACTACGCATGACGTCACGAATTCTGGCTTTTGCCCGGATCGACTTTTCTATTTTCAAGCAGAATATCATGCCACGGGCCAATCCGACCAGTCACGTTATAGAGATCCGTAGTTACTACGCTTATTACGCTCCCGAGCATGGTAAGCAAATAATTACTATTAGTTATTATTTCGAGAAGGTTGGAACGGTCAGCGTAGTAACTTTTGGTGAGGTTGGAACGGAAATAGTAACTAATAGTTACTATTTGTAGAAGGCTGGAAGACGCTCATGGCTCCTCTTTTCACGGACGTTACGTTAGTGTCGGACCCTTCTAAAGGCGAATGAGTTGAAAGCCTTTGAGCGTGTTCTACCCTACTTACCGTAGTTACTACGCATGACGTCACAATTTTCGGCTTCTTGGCGTTAAGGCTGGAACGCCATTTCCTTTTTTCTGTCAAATATCATGCCACGGGTTAACCGGACCAGTCAAGTTACAGAGATTCGTAGTTACCACGCTTACTACGCTCCCGAGCATGGTAACCAAATAGTTATTATTAGTTACTATCGAGAAGGTTGAAACGGTCAGCGTAGTAACTTTTGACGAGGTTGGAATGAAAATAGTAACTAATAGTTACTATTGTTAAAAGGGTGGAACCCGCTCTTTGTCTTGGAGCTGTTCAAAACGGTGTTCAAACTGCTGAAAAAAATGGATTCGACTGCGAGATTTGTGAAAGCACATTCATTCTCAATCGCTTCAAAGCAAAAAGAAAGTTCACGGAACTGTTTTGGACTCTTTTATTAACTGCTACTAATATAATTCTTCTGGCGAATTATTTTGGAAGGCAAGCGAGCGGAAAATCTGTGTACTGAAACTGTCCAAAACCGTATTAAACGTACTGGAGAAGCTAAACTCGACAAGGAGATTTAGTACAACAAACATGATTAATGTTTGCGGAATGTACTCAAACTCAACGACTCAAATCCTATGTCAATCATGCGATCTTTGGATGCAGCTGTGACACCACTTCTGCCTTTCTTCCGCTAGCTACCCGGAGAGGCCGGAGATTTTGCATCTGCAAGGAGGGATAGTCATCAAGAGTATTAGCCACCCTTTCCACGGACGTTCGGTTAATCATTTCGGACACTTGGAAGGCTAACGAGTGAAAGGTCTTTGTGTTGGAACTGTTCAGAACGGTGTTCAAACTGCTGAAAAAACTGGACTCAACGAGGAGATTTGTGAAAGCAAACATTCATTCTCAATCGCATCAAAGCAAAAAGAAAGTTCACGGAACTGTTTTGGACTCTTTTTATTAACTGCTACTAATATAATTATTCTTGTGAATTATTTTGGAAGGCGAACGAGCGGAAAATCTGTGTACTGAAACTGTTCAAAACCGTATTAAACGTACTGGAGAAGCTAAACAAGGAGATTTAGTACAACAAACATGATTAATGTTTGCGGAATGTAAATGCGGAAAATTAGTTAGCACCTCTTTTCACGGATATCCTGTTAATTACTTTGGACCTGTAAAGGCGAGTGGTTGGAAAGTCTTTATATTGAAATTGTTCAAAACCGTGGTAAGCCTGATAAAAGGAGCTGAACTCGACGAGGCAATTTTGAAACGCGAACATGCTCCATCAGCATGAATGGAAATCCAACCGTCGCGCGCGAAAAGAAGGATTGGCTCCGAATTTCACAATCGGGACCACAAATTCGGAGTTGCATCCGAAAATCAGATTCTGGTCGTTACTAACATCTGGTTGCCACCTATGTTGCGTCTAATGTCTCTTCGTTTAGCCAGAAGGAAAGGTTCCAAGTTTCTACTGAACTGAACTGAATACTGGAGAACAAAGTGAGATCGCTCAGTGGTCTCCCAACTAGCTTTGAACCAGAGCAAAATAACTCTAGAGAGCAATTCGCGAACTTTGAAAAAGTGACACACAGTCAAATCGTAGCGACACTAGCTCCGCTAGAGGAAACGAACATCCATACCGAAACTCAACCAGTCGTTAACGAGCGCTGGCTTTCTATATTCAAACAATGTCTACAACGGATATACGTCAGCTACGATTCTTCCTCAGCGATATTTCGGCCCTTCTTGGCAAGGGTCCTCGTAAGGCTGTCAATCTTCTGTCAACGTCGGGGAAGGAAACAAACCTGTAATCCTGTTTGACAGGACGTCCTGTATGGAAACAAATACCCCGTTCAACTGGTTGAACAGATCATCAGAAGACGACTAAAGCTGCATTCAGCCCCCAAAAGATACTGTAAGTTCCACTAGTAATGGTGAGGTAGAAGAAAAAAAATGCCCGCGTTTACCTTCCTTACGTCCGTGGAGTGACCGAAAAATTGTCCAAAAATTTGAAAAAAATACAACATCCAAGTCTTTCACAGAACCCAAAATACTTTGCTGTCTTACCTAAACTCCGGAAAAGATGAAGTCCCAAATCGGTACCAAAGAGGCATTTATTCAATATCTTGTGATTGCGGAAAGCGTTACGTAGGAAGGACAGAGAGAACTTTGGGAAAACGACTTGCAGAGCATGAGCAAGAAATTGACCACGCCCTCTCCAACGGACTTTTATTTTTAAGATTAAAGGTTTGTTTCCTTCCCCGACGTTGACCCAGAAGATTGACAGCCTGACGAGGACCCTTGCCAAGAAGGGCCGAATTATCACTGAAGAAGAATCGTAGCTGACGTATATCCGTTATAAACATTGTTTGAATATATGTTTCAAAGTCAGCTTGGGCTCAAAGAGTATTTATCTGCTGGCTTTCTATTCTCTACGTCCGCCACTGCTCCCACGAGCAGTTTGCTGAAGCTTCTCTCGCGAATCGAGCTGAGCGGCGCTGCGATGGAGGCCCATTTTTGATGCATGGGAAGGATAGGTCTTCGCACTGCTCTCTAGAGTTATTTTGCTCTGCCTTGAACTCTGGGACGTTTTCCAGAACTTTTCGACATTGCAGAGATCTGTTCTCCGAAGATCAGACTCAGATAGAGCAATCTCGATTGCTGTTTGCATAAAACATCTATGTAGTCCGAATAATTGAATTCCCCCAAGGCTTCTTAGGTCAAGTTCCGGAACGTGAGGTTTGTTTAATTTTGGACAGCCGAAGATCGGCATGCTTGGGTAATCAGCTTGCGATCCGGGCTATGTCGCATAGCAGGGCCGGAAGTAAAGGTCATGTTTCCTACTCTACCTTAAATTCCCTTAAATCGCACTTCCAGCGAGATAAGGTGGTGTGATCCTCCTGTAGAGTCTCTCGCTGGTTGGCGGCTTGATTGTCAGATCGTTGTTGTTACATCGGCTCACTGGCACTTCAGTGTAGCCGACATTCATTGGTTGGGAGATTTTGTTGTCACATCGGCTCACTGGAATCCCAGTGCAGCCGACATTCAGCATTTCTACTGAGCTGAATGTTCGAGAACGAAAATAAGGTAGCGTTCCAGTGACTTACTATTAGTTACGGTCGTTACTATATTTTTTTTTTATTATTGCCGTAATAAGTAAATTGGCTTTTAAATATTTTTCCAGACTCAATTCGAGAAGCGGAAAGTGTACCGCAGTTTAGAAATCGGTTAAAGAAACATCTCCTTGATGGTAGTTGGTGAGTGGAGGGTTTGGAAGATGAGAGAGGACAAATTGACAAATTAATTAATAAATTTTTAGTTTATTTTAGTGGAGGTTTGATTGATATATGATAGTAAATGTGTACTGGTTGAGTTTTTCAAGCACGTATGTGCTTTGTGTGTAACCGGTCGTCAAGCCGGAATGATTTTTTTTTAGTAAAGTTGTTGAATCCTGAATCCTGGCTCCTCCCACTTATTATTTTCGTTCCATGGCTGTTACGATCGTTACAATTTACTTATGATGGTCGCGAGCATCGTAACTGATAATAACTATCTGTTCTGAAGGAAGACTGATGACGTATGTTCGCGTTGTTATTATTTCGTTCCAGAGAGCGTGATAACTAAACTACCACAATACGGCGCTAGCCCCTCCTCTTATAATCGTAACTTGTAATAACTTCACTGGAACGCTACCTAAATTCGCTCAGTGGTTTCTCAACGAGCTTTGAACTGAATAGCTTTTTCCAAAACTTTCACACATTGTTTAGATCTGTTCTCGAGATCCTCGCACTATTACCATCCCTTCTCGATCCTGTTTGCATGTAACATCGTTGTAGTCCAAATAATTGAATTCTCCTCCCTTGGCTCCAGTTCTGGAACATTTGCTAATTTGGTCAGTAGCGTTGGGCGGTATTTGGATTTTGCGATGTATCGAAATATCGATATTTTCACTTTCAATATTCGATAATTGATGTATTGATATCAATATTTCTGCACCATGTTTCGCTATAGGATACGTCACGTTTCGCCAAAAGTTAAGAACAAAATTGTTGTTAAATGGCATCTTGCATCATCTCAAACTTCGTACAAATAAGATCTGAATTACGGAAAACATATTGCTCCAATTTCGGATACATAAACGTAGGTTACGTTGCATTATTTACAATAATTATGAATGAACAATTATCGTTTTCGATATCGATATTTACGTTACGATATCGATATTTGGTTCAGTATATCGATATCGAATATCGCTCAACACCATTGGTCAATCGAAGGTATGTATTAAGCTTGGGGTTCAGGGTACGATCATCCAATCCAGCCTTCCGTTCGATAGTAAGAGTAGGGCACATTGGATACCTCGCCACCAGCTTTTTTGGGGGGTATGTATTGAAAAAGCCACATTTCATCGTATAAGCTAGTTAATGCAATCAAAGACCTTAGGAGTAGGTTAGACCAGAGTCGTTACTAGCCAAATCGAATCGACTATTTGAGAAAAAAAATGTGTTGTTCAGAACAATCGACCGTTTTTACGAAAGAACCGACTGTTTTAAAGAAAATCGACTACTGTTTAAGAAGGAAGGAAGGAAGGAATTTATTTCTTCAACATTTCTACAACATATTGAACATATTCTTAAACCAATAGCCCGTCTCAATATGTGACAACAGGTCACCTGTGCAAGACGGATATCAAATTATCAAAATCTATTGATCACTTTTTTTTTTTTTTTTTATATATACTTAGTGAGACTTTAACTCACTCCAAATCAGCTTTCCTCACCCCTATCCTACCCAATTCCCATTCCCCTCCCGAATCCTGCCCCAATCTTCATTAAACAACCAACTCAATTACCCAACAAATATTTAAGAAAAACAACTGTCGTATGGCACTTGTAGCCCCTGGCTCCATCTGTCCGTCGGTCGGGGTACGTATCAGGAACCCGACCAAACTAACTTGGAAATAATCAGTTTCCCGACCCGATCATGTGGGAGGAGTGGAGGGAGGGGGAATCTGGAAAGAGTCGTGCGTAACTTTCGAATGGGTGAACAAATTCGAATGAAGACTAATAACTGAATAGAAGAAATGTCTCTGATGTCCCGTTTTAATTGTGGACCAGATTTGACAGCTGGGGGGACTGAAAATCTTGTGAAACGTTAGACCGGAGGTCTTTCGAAACGCTTAGAGTGGAGGGATCGGAATGAAACTTGGTGGGTAGAAGTAGGACAAGCATTAGCCGTAGATACCTAATTGACAGAACCAGATTGTATCAGGGCTCTTTTGGGGGGGGGGGGAGTTGGAGAGTCTTTGCCGAAATTCCGGTGATCGCCAGTTAGGACAGGTCCAGATGTTCTAAGAACGATGAAACTTTGCATGATCGGAGTAGAACTTGCTGGGAAGAACAAGCATCTGCTCTAAATAAGTCGTCTACACAAGTGTCATGGATCCGGCCACGGGGGGGGGGGGGGGGGGGGGTGATGACGGTTTTGAGAATTTTCAGCATATCAAGGACCCGATAAAAGACTTGGAAATAGTAATTTTTCTGAATTCGATCGTTGTGGGGAGTCATGTCTAACTTTTTAACAGGCTACCGGATTCGAATCAGATTTAAATTGAATAGTCGACACGTCTCTTACGTACAGGATCAGACAAGTGTGTGTGTGTGGGGGGGGGGATTCGTGACCCGCTTAGACTGGAGAGATCGGGATGTAACTTGTGGGAATGACAAACAAAATGCTTTACATAAATCATTTACAGAACCGGATTGAACCCTGGCACTATGGGAGGAGCTGAAGGGGGGGGGGGGGGTGGAATTCCGGTGATTGCGAGTGAAGGTACTTCCAGGTGTGCTTGGACGATGAAACTTGGCTGGGACATTAGCTACCCGACAAGATCGGGTTATAGATTGTCACTTCCCATATCCGACCATTGCTTAAAGACCATAAAATTAAATACAAAAAAATACTTTTAAGCAAAATATACATTTCGATAATCTCCAGTAGCCCATGATTATTTTTGCCTCAAGAGTTTTGCTTACAAAAGAATTTCAGGCTCCCATAAAGTGCGCATACTAACTGCATTGCTAAAAATCTGAAATCCTTCCGAGACCAAGCTGTGACGGATTGTAAGAAAAAGATCCAAGTATCTTACTCTAAAATTGTCGCTAATCGGGGCAAATACAGTAGGAAGTCCCTTGCTAAATTGTACTCAGTTTTTTACTGATCATTCAGTTTTGTTTCTTTCTGGTGTTTATCCCATCCTCGGGCGAAAAGATATTCGGTCGTTACGTTCTTATTACTTTCGGTTCTCGCGTTTTCTACTGTATTTGCCTCCGTGGTATCAGAACCGCAACCTTATTTCAGTTTTCGGGCTTCCAGATATAACCTGAAAGCTAGTTGAGCTTGCTGATAAACTCCCCCAGACAGTGAAGGCTCTCCCAGCTCATCATGGGTTTGTCCGCCTCCTTAAATAATCAAGTGTTTTTGTTGTGTATTTAGTCGTTTTTGTTGTATTTATTTTTCTTTTTTTGTTTATACTCCGCTTTTGTTCATTTAGCGGGTTAAAAAATAAATTAATTAATTAATTAAAGTGAAAAAAATACTTTCGATCAAACGATACATTTCATCATCCGCAAGAGCCCGTGATCATTTTTGCCTCAAGGGTTTTGCTTACAAGTGAATTTATTAAAGTAAAAAAAGAGTTTTGATCAAGATAAAAAAATTTATTATCCCCATGACTCATTAGCCCATCATTATTTTTGACTCGAGTGTTTTGCTTACAGATGAATTTCTTGCGCCCCTAAAGTGCGCATCATCACAGCCAAAAAAGTAAAACACTTTCTACAAAACGACAGATTTTCGTGATTTTGAAGGGCCCATGATCAATCTTATTTCAAGGGTATTGCTTACGAATCGTAACAATAAACCCAAGAAATGGGAAATTCGTACTTTCCTCCTCGGACCCAGCCTTGCAAGTGCCATATCAGCTTCTAGCTCTTGTTGAGAAACACGGCAACGCGTCTCGCCGATTCTTTTTTTTATGACGACTAGTCGACAACATTGGGTGGCCTCCCCCCCCCCCCCTCCCATACATGATGGCTCTGGGTTAGACAGGAAACGCCCTTGAAAGCCTGCCATGGAGAATCGAGCAGCTCTAGCGGCCTGACCTAGCATTTCTTCTATTTTTTTCCGCGCCACATTCCTCTCTTACCGTACTTTCGATTGAAGTATTTCTGATTTGCCACGACATTAAGAATTTTTAAAGAAAAATCAAGAGGAAAAACCATAAGCATTAGACTGAAACAATTAAAGTCACCAACGCTATGAATATCTAAATTTTCTGATGCAAAATTCTAAATCTTATCCATGAATTTCAGTAGTCTTTTCGAATTTACGCCCCCCCCCCCCCCATGTGTTTCCAACCTTTAGTAAGTTGCTACGACTCCTCGGCTATTCGTTTTAGTTGTTTTTCTCATCAGCTCTTTTGTTTTTCTTTTCTCATGTTGCTCTGCTACCCCTCACGTTCGTGCAGTCGGGAATAAATGAATCATTACATTATTTTATCATTTGGTACTACTTACCAAATGGTAGAGTCCATCTAATGGATTTCCGCTTACCCCTTGTTCTTCCCGCCGATTACCTTCCTCAGCTTGTCTTGTACCGTGAATTACGGACGGCGAGAATGTTTTTTTCAAACTCCCGAATTCCCAAAGGAAATGCTCTCTTCCATTAGGAAACGCACCGGTGGGAAACATTTCTACTTCGGCAAAAAATCCTCTTGAGATGTGTTTCGCAAATGACTAACTGCAGACGTAGACTTCGAGTAATTGGTATCTGTGGCCACTGGATGTATTTTGTTTACAATTTTTGGTTCTCTTAACCGTCAGATTTTGACAAGAGGCAAAACCCAGTTGGTAAACACTTTCTCACCAGAGAAAAAAAAAAAAAAAAAAAAAAAAAGAAACTGACCTCATAGTACAAATAAGGACGAACATTTTGAACTGGAGGTTGTGTAATTGCTGACGATCATTGATGGTTCGTCATGCTTTTGAAAGGAATTTAGGAATCAGAGCGTGTGGAGATTATACAAAAGTGACAGCTGTGATGAGGACATGTTATGTTGTGCGGTAGGCCGAAACTCAGGTCACAGATAGGCCATTTCTCTCACCCCCCCCCCCCCCAG
Source organism: Branchinecta lynchi (assembly GCA_023053575.1). NCBI lineage: Eukaryota > Metazoa > Arthropoda > Branchiopoda > Anostraca > Branchinectidae > Branchinecta > Branchinecta lynchi. The sequence goes on from JAKZAP010000010.1 coordinate 21,551,038, forward strand.
AATTTTTGGTTTTATGGCAAGTCATCACCCTAAACACAGTCGATGACGACGCTATTCCTTATTTGTTGCATAACTCTCATTGTAATTATTTATTTATTTATTTGAGTCCAATACCGGACAACTAGGGCCATTACACATATTAAAAGAACACTTTATAATCTTACACTTTACATACTAAGTTGGGTCAGACCCACAATCTACCAACTCCCCCCCCATTCCAGCCAAATGGGAAGAGATAGCCGCATGTGCGGCCCAGAGAGAACAGCCAATAGAGGACTCTGGGACTCGAAAATTCCATTCTGGAGCGAAAAACAAGCTGATCTACGGACTTCAGAGATCAGACAGAGACTGAATGCAGAGCATATGCATGCTGTGCAGTCAACAACCTAAAAGAAGTGAAAGCCTTCATCCCCCATTATAAACAAGACCAAAGGTTTCGACGAGATCCCAAAAATTGAATTTCTCATCCAGACAATTGGGTCATGTCTTTTCCAGCCTCCTTAAAGGACCTGTCTTACCTGTAATACTAACGCAGCCTATTTCCATAATCACTCCATATCCTTCTAAACCGGAGACCCCAATTTCGTACGGTACATTTAACCCCTCTAACAAAACAACGCTGATTTTCTCACTTGCCCTGTTTTGCTACCGTTGATGTGTATCGCGCTGTCGACGGTTGTCCGCGACATGTTTTTCCATCAGAAATCCAGTTATGTAAATTGTTTCCCTGTTTTCGCTGTACGTCAACTGGTATCCGGAAAGGCTTAAAACAGCCAAATCCTTGAGTTATTTGTTGAAAGTACAGCCTACTTTTACAGTATTCAAGTATTTTAAAATACTGCAAGTTGAAGAGTAAATAGTGCGAGAGGTCCTTTAAGCATTTTTACTATTAAAATTCAGAAACAGCTTAAGGCCAAATTGCTAATCATCTGAGAAAACCAGGTTCAGATATGGATTCAGCATGTGTGTTTACCCCTATAAGTGATATTTGTTTTGACGAAACTGATCGAAACTTCCTGCCTTAGCTTACTTCTGCCAAATTTCCGATTTCCGCCGAATTCGGGAACTACACCGACAAAATGACAAAGCTCAAAAACGAATTATCGAACGTCTGACCAACTTCAACTAAACCTTTAACTCATGACAAATTTTCCCGGGTAAAAAAAAAAACGATTGTCTATACGGGTTCAGGTTTTCCGGATTTGTCCCGATTCCGGGTGAACTATTTGTCCGGCGAGAAAATGGTTTTAATAATCGTCTTCATCATCTCTTTCTACCCCTCAACCGAAAATCTAATCAACTTCAAATAAACCTTTTGCTTTTAAAAAATTTTCCGGTTTCGGCCGGATTCCGGGTGAACTTCTTGCCCGTCGAAAAAATGGTCTTCACCATCGTGTTCAGCATGTCTTCTTACCCCATAATTGACTATCACATTAGCTGTTTAAAAATGTTTTGCTTGCCCCTTAATTTAAACCCCCTCCCTCACCCCTAAATATAGGGCTACAGAGCCCATCTACGAACTCGATCTTACTCTTGACCCAAAGAATACTGACACCAAGTTCCATCAAAATATCTCATTCCCTTCGAGAGTGCTTACAGACGGACGGCCGGACAACTTTTGCGATGTCATAGGTAGGCCTATATATCCCTCCACTTACGTTTTGGGATCCCAAAAATCACACAAATTCCAGGGCTGAGATACGTCAGTCTAGTTATCCTATGATTAACTCACTTCAGTCGGCTTGAGGGCCTGATGAAAATGCGTCACTTCGCTGTTCCCGAATAGTTCAGTTTTTTAGTTCAGTTCTCTCTCTATGTTTCCGAATAATCGATGTTTTATCAAACGAACTTATTCTTACGCATTTGTCGTACCTCTACGTCGTTGTACCACTATGCTCATGACTTTCATTCCTCAGACGCCCTTATCTCTGGCCTTCATCATCTCTAAGACTTGATCATAAGCTTCCCCTTGTTGGCTGAAATCCATGCTTTTGCCGACAATCAAATTCGCCGCGCGTTTATGAGTTTTGAATTTTCGGCCAAGCAATACATATTCTGAACGTCACTACTAGAAGCCGAGATGGAAAAATAAAAGTCCGTTAAAAGAGTCACGATAATTCCGTGTATTTGATTTAGGATATAAAAATAAGTTGCCGTTTCAGTTAAACTTTAAGGAAAAGCGTATTCTGAAGGAGTTTAGAAGAAGCGGGTAATATCAAATTTCGAGGGGAAGTGGAACCATCTCTGGCTTAATGACTTTTATAGTTCTTGATTGCGCAGCTGTTCTGTAAAATGGCATGTGTCTGTGAATGAATGAATGAATGAATTTATGACGCACTGCCCAAGGGCGTAAGTGCAGTAAAAAAGGATAAAGAAATATAAAATAATCGCAAAACACTCAACAAATATTTTCCATAAAGGTTCACTAATTTAGAATCACGTTGATGGGGTCGTGGACAGGTAATTTTCCAATCGGAGAACACAAATTAGAGGAGAGGGCTTCAAGCGTTAATTAATTAATGTTGTATCTATGTTGTGCCTTAAATTTCTCTTCTTTTTCTTTTTCCTTTCTCCGATTTGTTCCAAATGAACAAATACTGGTAATAAATACTTTACTTACTTATTTACTTAGTGCCTCAATAGTTTTGGTACTGGGTGTATTTGAACAGAATAGATCTGTTGGGTCAGTTTGTAATTACCTTCGGAGTAAGTTGTGACAAAAGAGTGTGAGTTTCATTATATTAAAGCTTAATCGAAAAGGGATGAGATAAGACAACCTAGTTACTCATCCCTTATTCAGTTAAGTAGGCTTGAAGACGATGAAAATGCGTTGCGTCATTACTCCGCTATTCACGAATAATCGATTTTCGAATAGTGGACTTTCCCTGTCGGATTTGCGGTACCTTTATGTGCTTGTACCTGTTGATGAAAAAGATTTACAAAAATTTGTGTCTGGAGTTAGGACGATGAAAGTTCTTACTCCTATAGATACTACGGTTGGAAAGACCTTCTCACCCTCCCTGTCCATAGGCAATTGGGCCCAGATTGCCCGAGAATTAAGTTCGTGAACTATTGCGGTATCGCATTTTAATGTCGTAGAACTATACTTGATGATATCGGGACCTATTTGAGCGTTTTCAGGGTTTGTATAACACCATTGATATCAAGGTGATATCTGAAATGGTTCTCTTGCCTTGAAGAGTGTTTACCCCCCCCCCCCCCCCCGTCCCCCGTAACATACAAAAATAATCATTTGTATAGGCTTTTCCCTCTGATCTATGTTTGTTTGTACTTTTTTGTCCGACCCGCAGGCAACCCCCTCCCCCCACCCCCCGAAATAAACTCCTGCATACGGACCTGCTTCCATTTACCTTAGCTTAGACCTAGTTCCTCCTGTGTCTCTGAGAACCCCTAGGGAATCTACGAATAGGTGCCGCTTTTCTCTTTGGTGGGTTGCTGTTAGTACATCTTCCCACTCAAGCTGAAAACTGACATGGATGTTTGCAAGTCACCTCTGGCAAGTGCCACGGATCATGGTTTCCGGTCTTCCCCGTCGACGTCTTCCTTACTTATGGGTGTGAATTTACCCTTCCATTTACTTAAAAGTAATCAGTTAATGGGATCTACTAAAGAAAAGAAAATAATCAAAGGAGATCATTAGAAGTACACCGGACTCGCGCGTAGCTTTAATCTGAACAAAAGACTGAAAAGGGACTTGTCTGCACGAGTTTTTAATTCTGACGATGGATTTTGGTTTCAGGTTTCGGAGCTCCCCGAAATTCCACGTTTGCAGTCCACCACGCCCGGTACACCTGCGTCGGGTATGACGCCGAGTAGCGGGGTTGCCCCCCTGGGTCTTCGTCATGAAGTGCAGCTTCTCCGAGAGCGACTAGAAATGCAGCTGCAGCAGACCCAAGCAGCCATGGCACAGTCGCAAATGCTGAGGGATCAACTGGCGGCTGAAACTGCGGCGCGGATAGAAGCGCAGGTAACCTGACTTATAACTTAAAATGGGACTATCGTATTTATTTACTTAAACTAGAATAACAGCCAACTAGGGTCAGATATACCTTCTAGGACTTCCCCATGGAATTCTGATTCAGCCCTGTCCAAGAAGACCACATCATCGATGCTTCCTCTAAGTGCGAATCATAGATTGTCATGATAGATTTCGGGTTTTCAAGAACACATATGAATCGTCTAACGTATTGTATTGCGGGCCTCAATAAATTATTATTATTACATAAAGATAAGTAACGAAAACATTAACATAATGGGACAAAATAGGTGCATTACCCTGGGGAGAACCCACAGTACAGTAGGGTGCTCACGAGATACAAATACTCTTGATGACTATCTCGCCTTGCCGATACAGCATCTCCGGCCTCTGCGGGTAGCTAGCGGAAGAAAGGCAGAAGTGGTGCACAGCTGCTGCCAAAGATTGCGGTGATTGATTGTCACAGGATCGTACGGACATGCTTACTCCTTCTTCCTGAGGATCGCTGGCGTGTTTTGGACTTAGTCATATAGAGCAGTGGTTCCCAACCGGTGGTACGCGTACCCCAAAGGGTACGTGAAACCCTTGCAAGGGGTACGCAAAGGAACCAAAATTGATTTTGTCTGTAGCTTCAAAATTTCGCCTCACTCAGTTTTGATAGCGAAAGCCTAATATTACCAGCAGAGGCATCACCAGGAAAAATGTATCTTAGGGGGCAAGGTATTTTTACTGACCGATGCTTTTTAACCGTTTTAACCGTCTGACCGACCTTTCTGGGGGGGATGGGTATTGTCAACCCGTGCGTGACAACTGGGATTACAAGCCCTAGTGAAAGTCAGTGAAATAATGTTGATTCAGAAACAGCTAGCCGACTGCCGTAAAATCTGTTCATGTGTCAAACAATATTGCTTCAGGAAGAATCGAAGACATTGCAAGTGATATTGTCATTCAGGTTGCGAATTAACCTAACATGTTTCAAGAAGAATCGAAGACATTGCAAGTGATATTGTCATTCAGGTTGCGAATTAAACTAACATAAAAAGTTTGCGATGCCGCTTCATGAGAGCATGGAGAACATCTAGACCAAACACAGAAACAGGCTGACTGTAAAAAATATGCCGCTTATGACGTCGAGCCGAGATTTGACAAAGCGTTTGCTACAAAACAGCCTCTAGTAATTGCCTCATGGTTTATATCTATTTTCACACACATCATTTATGATAACAACTATCGTCTTTTTCACATTCCGAAAAAGGGGGTACGCAATCTTTTCGAACCTTGATTAGTGGTACGCGGTGCGGAAAAGGTTGGGAACCACTGATATAGAGTATTCGCCATCACCACAAAGAGGGGGGTTCCCAGAAGGCAGAGCTCGTGTCTGCAGTGATAAAGCAGATGCCCGTGACAGTGTAGAAGGACATTGCGGTTCCATTGGAATCCGTGCAACCATCTTATATGGCTTACGCTGAAATAAAAAGTGTTATTATTATTATTAATATTATTAAAGAATTGACACAGAAAGCACTCAGCTTTAAGTAGGTATGTTCACGGTAAAAAGCTTCTCCGAGTAAGGATTAAAGTTAACTGCAGTACTTTCTACTGGGACTAATCTTAGCTCTATTGGGATAAGATGAATCCGAATTGGAGATAAGCTTATCTCATTAGAGACAAGATTAATCCCAGTAGCAAATACTGCAAGATTTTTTTTACAGTGTTGACAAGGTGAAACGCAGTAAAGTTGCATATAGTAGGCTACACTTTGAAAAGAACGGCTTTTATAGAAGCATCACATTCACCAAACCTACGAATTAACACGTTGGCATGGGATCAAGTTTCCTAGTTGGTTGTATTGTTGTACTGTGGATGTACCTCTGATCTTTTGAACAATTTTATTTTGTTTTTATATATTTATTTGTGAACCAATTTTCGGGTAGAAGCGGAGTATCAGTAAACTACACAATAGGTTAATCTACCTTGAAATTTCGATTCCAGTTGTTATGCAGAGTGCCTGACCCCAAATATTGATAACTATTTCCACAAGAGAAAACAAGTGGAGTGAAGCAAAACGAAAAGCATAGACAACTAGATAAAATTAAGCCACTTGAATACCAATTATGAATCGGGTTTGGGGGTGGAAGGGTGTGTGCGTGTTAACACTGAAGACCATCTGATGTAGCCAGAACTATACTATTAACGCTGTTAGGATCCTCGGTTGTTCTGCGTTGGAGTTTGCTATTGTGCTGTGTTTTCCCAGTGGTTAAGGCCAGGCCCGTATCCAGGAATCTTTTTCGGGGGGGGGGGGGGGGAGAAGCCTGCGGGTTGTACAAAAAAGACATGGTCAGAGGGAAAAGCCTGTAAAAATGATTATTTTTGTATGTTTCGGTGGGGGGGGGGGGTTGAGCCCCCCCCCCCCCCCCCCCCCCGGATACGGCCCTGGTTGAGGCTGACACTTCGTCGAAGTGATCTTCATTTATTATAATTCCACTTCCAAGGCGGTTGACCTCGTCTCGAAAGTTGATGGTCTCTTGGCAACTGCAAAAGTGCTGAAACTTCGTGACCCTCCACGGCTCACTCGTCATTCGCTTGGTATGACCTTCCCTTTTTTTCCCGAATGACGCCGTGGCGGTCAAGAAGTTTTTGAACCGTTGAACTGGTTTTATTTATTTTCCAGAGGTCATGTGACCAGCCGGGCTTGAAATTTGTTTAGTTCGTGTGCTGGAAAAAGTTCTTGGAACTTTGAGGGAATTCTGTCAGGATCTAACACCACAACCGCCACGGCGCGAAAATAGGAGTAACAAATTAGGGAGATTCCGTGAACGTAGAAAGTATTTGTCCGTATTTTTCGTCCTAAATTGAGCAGCGAGAGTCTAGACGACCCCCCCCCCCCCCGCTGAATGCAAATATATAGGTAATTATTAATAACTGTAGTTCGACTGCAAGCACGTAAGGATTTTCCTTAGACACGCGAGTTAACTGGAAATATGTGACGGCGTCTCACTCCCCGCTTGCGTCTATATATACTTTTCATACAGATATATAACATTTTATTAACCCTTTGTGGGGGGGGGGGGGGGTCGGGGATTTGGTAACCGGAGGGTTATCGCCATGGGGGTTTTGGTACGTTTTTTTTTTTGGGGGGGAGGGAAGGGGTTTTTATTCAAACAATGTTTACAACGGATACGTCAGCTATGGTTCTTCATCAGCGATATTTCGGCCCTTCTTGGCAAGGGGAAGGGGGGCTGGTAGCGGGGGTCAAAGGAATGATTTTAGTCGGAACCCGAACAGTGAAGCTTCTTTATAGAAGTGAAGCTCCCCCCCCCCCCCCGAAACATACAAATAATCATTTTATAGGCTACTTTTTTGTCCGACCAGCGGGCAACCCCCCCCCCTCCCCCCCAAAAAAAAAAGGCACCCCCCCCCCCAGAAGAAATAAATTCCTGGATACGGGTCTGTTGTCAAGCCAAGATTAGCCCATTAACTGATATGCGGGACTTTGTCAAGTACTGTATGGTTTAAAAAAAAATAAAAATAAATAATAATAATAAAAAAGGAATATTTCACATTAAAAGAATTGTCTACCTTTTGTAAAGAAAGTAACAAGTGAAAAGCAAACTGAGATTGTAGAAAGTTTCGAGATCTGGTCCGTAGCCATAGGCGTTTCTCGTGCTTCAACTCCGAATCTTGCCAAGAAATGGTCTTTAACCCGAAACAAGAATTCATTCTCGCTAGAAGAAACCGTGAACCCTGTTTCCAAGTGGCTTTCTGCCTGACCAGACTAAAATCATGCGTCATAGCCTGTAGACCTACACCAATCCTTAGATCAACACGTACAGTTGTTGTTTATCCAAAACTAGCCGTAAGAACATTAGTGGCGGGGACGTAAACTTTCGAGACATCTGTGTATCCTTGACGCCTCAGGTCAGGTGACGGCTTGACGCGGAGTTGAACTGTCGCCAGGTGACTTGGAAACGTGCGGACGCTTTTAATTCTTGTCGATCTGTCGTGTAATCCACAGTTTCCCTGAATTAGTAGCTGCGAAGGAGTTTTGTTTTTTCTATCTTTACCCCTGTCTAACATTTATCTTATTTTCTTCACTTGAAGTCAGTATCCAAACCTAAACTCGGTTTCATACCCAATATACAGCATCAAGCATTCCTGCTCTTTGTCAAAAAAAGGAAATTCAGAATAATTTTGAGTATAAGTTAAGCATAGCTAACCATAGATATTTCTTTGTCAATCATTTTCTCTTAGTTAATTAATTTCTTGTAACTAAAAGCTGAGCTTAACACAAAATGTGTCAATAAATAAATATATTATCTTATATATATTAAGCTGCGACGGATCCCGGCGTTGCCGAACCCATTCAAGAAGTTTTTCGTTTTTTGTTTTTTTACTCCCGATAACTCGAAGAGATTTGTGTTTGTTCTTGTTTTTGTTGTCTTTGTGTTTTTTTTTCAACACGTTAAAGGCACCCTAGGAAGGAAGGAGGAACTTTTTTGGACTGAGCATCTGTTGTTTGCCTCTGCTTTTCTATTACTTTCTCTTAGCTACGAGAGATGGATAAAAAAGGAGGTTTTCCCAAGATTCTGGAACAATCTCCAGAGAGGAAACTGCAGTCTGCATGAAAAATAAAAATAATCTCTGTTCATCTATCGCGATAACCCGTAGAATCTGCCTATAATCAGCTAGTTTTTGGGATCCCAAAACGTAAGTGGAGGGATACCTATGACATCGCAAAAGTTGTCCGTCTGTCCGTCCGTCCGTCTGTAAGCACGATAAATCTCGAAGGGAATGAGATATTTTGATGAAACTTGGTGTGAGGGTTCGTTGGGTCGTCGGACCAGTCAAGTTCGTAGATGGGCTTTGTAGCTCTACATTTAGGAGTGGGGGAGGGGATTCAAATTAAGGGACAAACAAAATATTTTGAAACAGCTAATGTGATAGTCGATTATGGGGTAAGAAGGCATGCTGAACACGGTGGTGAAAATCATTTTGTCGTCAGACATGTAGTTCGCCCGAAATCCGGCCAAAACCGGAAAGTTTGTCGAAAGTACAAGTTTTATTTGAAGTTGATTAGATGTTCGATTTAGGTGTAGGAAGACATGCTGAAGACGACGGTGTAAATTATTTTCTCGACGGACAAGTATTTCGCCCGGAATCCGGCCCAAACCTGAAAGTTTGTTGAAAGTAAAAGTTTTATTTGAAATTGATTAGATGTTCGATTTAGGGGTAGGAAGACATGCTGAAGACGATGGTGAAAACTATTTTCTCGATGGACAACTATTTCGCCCGGAATCCGGCCCAAACCGGAAAGTTTGTTGAAAGTAAAAGTTTTATTATAAGTTGATTAAATGTTCGATTTAGAGGTAGGGAGACATGCTGAAGACGATGGTGAAAACTATTTTCTCGACGGACAAGTATTTCGACCGGAATCCGGCCCAAACCGGAAAGTTTGTCAAAATTAAAAGTTTTGTTTGGAGTTGATTAGATGTTTGATTTAGGGCAAGAAGACATGCTGAACACTTATGTGAAAACAAGTTTCTACCCGGACATGTAGTTCGTCTGGAATCCGGCCAAAACCGGAAAACTGTTGGAAGTCAAAGTCTTATTTCTAGTTGATTAGATAAGCGTTTTAAGGGTAAGAAGAGATGCTGAGTCCCTGTGTGACAATCGTATTTTACCCGGACATATAGTTCGACCGGAATCCGGCTGGAATCGGAAAATTTGTTATAAGCTAAATTTCTATTTGAAGTTGATTAGATGTTCATTACTGGGGAAAGAAGATACCCTGATTTCGTCTTTGAGCTTTCTTTTTTCGCCGGGCAAGTAGTTCTGGAGTTCGGCCGGAACCGGGAAATTGGCAGAAGTGGCAGGAAGTTTTCGTCAAAACAGATGTGACTTATAGGGGTAAACACACATGCTGAATCCAGATCTGAACTTGGTTTTCTCAGGTGATTAGCTATTTGGCCTTAATCTGTTTCTGAATTTTAATTGTAAAAATGTTCAAGGAGTCTGGCGAAGACTGGATCTGGCTAAGACAAGACCCAGTTGTCTGGATCAGATATTGAATTTTTGGGATCCCATCGAAACCTTTGGTCTTGTTTTTAATACAGGCTGTTCTGTTCTGCAGGGTCAGTCAGAATCTTAGCTAACTTGAATAATTTCCAATTCCTTGATTTAATCTTTCTTCCATCTTTTTATCTTCTTTATAACTTAAAGCACAACTCTGACTAGAAATGACCTTTCCCGATGAAATGGCTCAGAAATATCGTTTATCAATAATGCCAACATGAAATTAGCGATCAAGTACAAAACAGAAAATAGACCTGATGGTCTACCATGTCTTCCAAAATGAAACAAAATACTTTAAGGCTTTTCATGTATTATTTATGTTATCATATACACATGTATACAACTCGTCACACTTTCATGTTGTATTACAAGTCCTTATTTCGCTTTGGCTTTTCACCTACACATATGGCCGACGTTGCCAAACAAGCTGTACTAACACTTCACATGTACAAATTATTCAGTCAGTGAATTGATATAAATAACTGTGCCATGTAAAAATGGCACAAAACGTGGCCGTACGGAGTATGTGAAAGACGATAAAGGAACGATAAAGAAAAGAAAAGATCCGACTAAACTAAATGACTAAACGCACTATAATACGGATGGCGCCGGTCTAGAGAAGAGTCAAACTCGGTACGGCGTTGGGCCACAGCCACAAAGGGATCAGTAACGCCGTAAAGTTGCGTAACTTTGTGGGTACGAGCCCATGGGGGAATGCTGAGCTTTTCCCTCTGATCTGTGTGTTCTTTGTACTTTTTTGTCCAACCTGCAGGTAAACTCCCCCCCGAAAGTCACCCCCCCCCCCTCCGAAATAAATTCCTGGATACGGGCCTGGCTGCAACCATGGGTAAAAATCATCGTATTACCATGCTACGTTCAGCTACATTATTTCCTCTGTTAATAGTCAGAAATCGAATAATTTGTCTTTTCCGGCGTTCTCTGAGTAAGTAGCAAGAAAGTCTGATCTTTACTTGCTTTTACTGTCATGTTTGTTTCGCAATTTTATCTCCTCTTCCGTGTCTTCTCTGTAGGGTTAACTAATTAGCGGTGATTCTTGCTTGTGCGCACTACCTGTTGAGCAATTCTCAACTAAAATAGGTACTTTTCGAAAAGGGGTCTAACACTTCCAAAAAGCAAGTATAAACGAAAACAAAAAAGTGGTTTTAGGAGTTAAGCCAGCGTCGGATACCACCGTTCCAAGCATATTGTGAATCAGGATTTTTTGGCCTACAAAATGGTATCGTCAGACTGACTGTACCTTTTGGGTCGGGTGTTTTTGAAACTAAGCGTCTTTTGACGAGCTGGCGGTCGGACTATAGCATACTTTTAAACGAGTTCCGAATTGTCCTCAAATCAGTTATGCTAATTAACTTCCAAAAATTATTATTAGTATTTATTTTTAAACCATCAACTGGCCGAAGTCAAAACGATGGATTACGAACAGAAATAAATGAATGGGTAAACAAAGTAAACTGAGGTACGCAGGAATAACAAAGTAATGATGTGCGAAAAATACTGATGTGCGAATATCACAATCATTTTCTCTCTTTCTCTCTATAATTGTTCAGTCTGTTTAGCTTTGCTGGTGATGCTGCAAGTCTACTTCAGTCAATCAGACAATCCTTTTTCAAACGTTCATAACCTTCAAGATTCCACAAGGACGTTTTTTATGGCACTTGCAGCTCTGCTCAAGTGTTATATACCGATCCCTTTTCGGTCTGTCCGTCCACTCTTCTCGAGTTAGGGTACTTCCAGAAGTGCTAGGATGATTAAACTTGGCACGCATGTTAGAGACTCGACCAGACTAACTTGGAAATAGTCACTTGCACGATCCGACCATCGTGGGGGGAGGCGGAGGTGGCGGAATCCGGAAAATAGGGTCATGCATAACTTTTGAACGGGTGATCGGATCTAAATGAAACTTGGTATCTGGAAAGACCTCGTGTCTCAGATGTCTAATTTTAAGTCCGAGCTGGATCCGATGAATCTGGGGGGAGTCGGAGGGGGGAACCGGAAATCGTGTGAACCTCTCAGAGTGGAGCGATCGGGATGAAACTTGGTGGGGAGAACAAGCTCAAGCGCTAGATACATCACTGACAGAACTGGACCGGATTCGGACCCTGAGGGGGGAGTTGCGAGGGGGGTTCCAGAATTCCGGTGATCCGTCGTTAATTTACTTCCAGTTGGGCTAGGACGATAAAACTTGGCAGGCATATCAAGGACCCGACCAGATTAACTTAGAAACAGTCACTTGCCCGATCCGACCATCGTGGGGGAGGGGAAGACGGCGGAGTCCGGCAATTAGTGGCATGCATAGCTTACGAACGGGTTTCCGGATCTTAATGAAACTTGATGTCTTCAAAGACCTCATGTCTGTCTCAGATGTTCCACTTCAGTTCAGGACCGGATCCGGTGAACTAGGGGGTGGGGGGTGGAGGCGAGAACTGGAAATCTTGTGGCACGCATAGAGTGGAGCGACCAGGATGAAACCTTGTGGGAAGTACAGTCACAAGCCCTAGATGCATCTGTGACAGAATCAGAACGGATTCGGGTACCGAGGGGGGGGGGGTGGAGTCTTCTCCGATCTGACCATCCCTTAAAGTGCGCATCTTAACCGAAAAGTGAAAAAAATACTTTTGACGATCACTTCCACCATTTCCATCATTTTCCAGCTTGAGCGGCTTGAGCCTGAAGAGGACCCTTGCCAAGAAGGGCCGAAATATAGCTCTAATAAAAATGTAGCTGACTTGTCTGTTTTGCACCGTCAAATACACTTTCATCTGACTCTTGCAAGTGCCATATGAGCTTCCAGCTCTTGTTAAGTGGGGTGTTGGCAACAGAATTGTTGATCCTTGGAACAGCCTTACTGAAGATGCGGTTAACCCTGAATCGATCAACAGTTTCAAGTGCATTGTTGATGGGATTTTTAGCTCTGATCTGTTCGACTAATCAAAGTTTCTTGGAGTTATTTAGAGGCGAAAGCCTTTCCTCTTGCCTTATATAATTATTATTATTATTATAACGTTATAAAAGAAATTGGAAGGCGCTTGTACTGTTCCGACATGTACCACATTCTGCGGAAAATAAGACATTAAAGTCTTAAAGGACCTGTATTACTTATGATACTAACGCAACCTACTTCCATAACCACTCCGTATATTTCTAAACCCGGAGACCCCAATTTCAAACGGTATATTCTAACCCCTCTAACAAAACCACGTTGATTGTCTCACTTGCCGTGTTTTGCTACCTTAGATGTGTATCACGCTGTCCACGGTTGTCTGCGAGAATTTTCAATAAGAAAAACCGGTTATGTAAATTGTTTCCCCGTTTCCGCTATAACAGGTCTCGGAGAAGGCTTAAAACAGCCCAAACCGTGGGTTATTTGTTGAAAGAACAGCCTTATAGTTTTAAAGTGTTCAAATATATTAAAATACTGTAAGTTGAAGAGTAAATAGTGGGCCTTTAAAGATTTGTTTCATCGTAAGTTTTAACGTGTCTCCCTCGTTCCTTTCGCAACCATGAATTAGTCCTGAAGTTCGGAGTGCAAGATGTCATTCAGTCACTCGAGAGGACATCGCCGTCTCTACTGTACACAACACGTCACCCAGTTCATCTTCTACACATTTATACACGTGTATTTAAAAGTCAGTGGCCATATACACAACTACAAACACAAAAATAAACAAAAACGAAAAACAATAACACTCAACAGGTTCAAGTCGCTGCCTTCCGCGCCTCCACGCCTTCTTCTATAAAACAACATAACGTAATCATTGAATCTCTCGAAGTAGTACCCAAAATACCAGGGAGCAGCGGTACACCCCCTCAAAAAATGAATCCCTCAAATTCATCGAACTTTGGCAACTATTCAGAAAATGGTCCAGCCGAGCATAATGTTTTTCACGGTTTTTAGGCCCATTGGAAGCTCATTCTAATAAAAATCTGGCCGGCTATAAATAATATACATATATAATTATATAAATATACATAATTGGGTAATGGTAGGTTTTTCTTTTTTTGGAATGAAGGCCTCGGTCCGACAAAATTTAACCCTTCCGATTTTTACCGAAGTTTTAAGACACGTTTAGATGACCAAGAATTTCGAATGGTGATCTGCATTAGATGAGTCACCGAGTTTAGTTTGTTACAGGCAATTTAAAGGGCCTTTCGGTAGTGAAGTGTTAGATTCAGGTTCTGTTTACCGCTAGGTGATGGTAATTCGTGGAATTCTATGTGTCCAGATGTGGATGGAGTACGTTTTTCTCCTCTTGGCCATCTTGATGGGGAAGGTCTGGATCATTTTCTTTTCAGGTGCCATGAGCTTTCGCACTTAAAGGCACAGAAAACTTGACTACGCAACTTTCGACCATCAAACCGACCTGGGGGCATAGATAAAGTGTCGAGAGGACCCCCCGTTCTTTGTTATCTCGAACCCCCTCCTTCGTGTTGCCAAAGCTAGCTGACAGGCCCTTGCCCCTTATACACTGTAATTATGCACTTCTGCACTGTAAAAGTTCGCCTTTGGCCGTGTTTCGGCCATAGTATCGCGACAGTAGTCAAGAGGTCGTGCGTTCGATTCCTACTCCCTGCCCACAAACCTTTTGCTTTTTTTTCTACTAACTCAAAAGTCGAATTCTCGGAAACTGCCCGGAAACGGCAATGGTCGTAACGAGAATTTTTCTTACTCTCAATATCGACTCAGGGTACATTCTTGATATGTCAGCTAGCTCCCCGAGTCAAGTTTTCTGTTCCTTTAAGGAGCTCATTATTCTCTGGGAATGGTGGGCAGCTTCTTGGTATCTTATGCTCTACGTCACCAAGAGTGATTGTTTCTTTTGGTAATTCCGTGCAAAAAGCACTCCAGTTGAGAAGTGCTGTTTCTTAGTTTGTTATTTTGTTAGTTTCCTACACTATCAGAAGTTTCATAAGAGATTGCGCATAACACTTTCAAGAATTATTCAAGGTTATTCTCGACGACCCTATCACTTCATGACTGCACTGTCAGAAGTTTCATAACAGATTGCGCATAACACTTTCAAGAATAATACCTTTTCACTTAGAAATAAAGTATTATGACCAATTAAGTTTATACTATTTCGTGCCTAGATCTCCAACAACACCTCAATAGGTAAAAATACTACACTGTCCGAAGTTACATAACGACAACGGAAGGATGCGCGGTTTCAACAGATTACACTTTGGGATGTTATCTGTTATGTTTCTTTCGTTCCGTTAGTATTTTTACAAGTTCAAGGTGTTGTTAGAGATCTAGGCACGAAATAGTGTAAACTTAATTGGTCAGAACATTTTATTTCTAAGTGAAAAGGTGTTGTTCTTGAAAGTGTTATACGCTATCTGTTATGAAACTTCTGACAGTGTATGAGTTGTTTGTTTATCTTCTATAATAATAATAGTAATTTACTGAGGCCAGCTATACAACAAATGAAAGAGCGGAGTAATAGAAAGAAAGAAAAATGAATTACACACAAAGAAAACGAAACACTACATAAACTTTATAAAACTTATAGATATGTTAGGCGAGTCAACGGCGATTCGTATATGTTTTTGAGACCCCGGGACCTAGCGCGACGCTCCATGATTTCCTATATATGGCCTTTAGGTTTTTTCAATACAGATATAGATATATATATATGTGTACAGGGCCATATCCAGGGGGGTTAGGGGGTTGACCCCCCCCCCCCCCCGAAACAAACAGTAATAATCATTTGTGTAGGCTTTTACATACACATGTGCGTGAGTGTGTTCATGCACAACGCGAATGTCTGTCTTCTCTTCATAACCAATTCTATCGATCGACAAACATATTTTGTAAATACAAACAGATATTAAAACTGCGATTCAATAGGAATGAGAGGTCAAAATTTCACTTTAAATTTCCTCAGACCGAACTAAAAACGCACGGATGGCTTTGGCTTTTTGGAACCAGGGACTAATTCGTGGGACCTTCGGGATGTCTTCATGATTTCCGGGAAATCCTGTGGACATTATTCTTAATGGCAATCTAATGGAGTGTTGTAATCCCGCGGTAGAAATATAGTCAGTTTCTTATGGTGCTTTAATCAAGGGAGATGTTTTATTCATAGCAATCCCGAAAAGTGGGTTGTCTCCTAGTGAAAGAGTAATAAGTCCTGCTTTTAGCTCATTTGATCGACGAGGGGCTAAAGGACACCTCGCACTACAAAGTGTTTCTGCTAAGATGCTCTGAGATCTGCTTGATTTGACTGCTTTAAAACTTGGCCGTGTTTAGAGAAAAAATAAGTTTTTTCTTATTTATTTATCACTCGTCATTTCGAAAAGAAAAAGGAGTACAAACGAAAAGAAAAGCAAAACCAAAGAAAAACATGACACTTTCATAGGAAAAGAATCAACAAGTACAACTGAAAAACTCTCTGATTGACAATTGAACACGATTACATACATGCACACTTATACTCTGAGAATTTTACTCCAGGGGTGGGATTAGATTTTTGAGTTGTACTTGTGTATCAGGTTAGCAATAGCAAGCTCAGGGTCTCTTAATGTTATATACTTTCATAATTTTAGTATTTCCTGTCCAAGGGGTGGAGACGAAGTAAGTATTTAGAGAACGTGAAGAAGGTGGAACGGGGTTTATTTTTTCACTAGCTGAGAATATTTGCCAGAAGGGAGCTAGGTAAAGAAATTGGGGTATTTCAACGGAAATATACAGTGACGCTAGAATTTGTAGGTTGAAACGGTTTACAAGCTTTGCAGTAGAGCATAAGAAGTGAATATTTTTCTTTCAAAATGGATCCTCAAGGTTCGAGCTGTTTTTAGCCTCTTACCATGTCCCTTGGCTTGGATGACAAACTTAGTAGAATCTGCAGAACTGGTCTTCTGACCAATAAGTATCTCGAAAATAAAGATAGGGATCTCGGGAACGAGAATGGATGGAAATACTACTGAAGTAGAATGAATTACTATCATAAGTACGACCTGTGTTGTGCGTTCAAGTTTGTATATCAGTGTTTCCGTCATCTGATTATGGGATGATGAATTCGGCAGCTTTCCCGAGACGGAAGCAGCTATGACTATCACCTAAGGCAGTGGATCCCAACCTTTTCCGTAGAACGTGAAAAAGACGATAGTTATTATCACGAATGGTAAGGCATGCATGTGTAGAAATATATACAAGATCAATGATGCAATCACTTGAGGCTGCTTTGTAGCTAAAATTTTAGTCGAATCTCGACTCGACGTCATTAATGGCAATATTTTTTTACAGTTAGCCTGTTTCTGTGTTTGTATTTTGATGATCTCCGTGCTTAGGTATATCAAGCTGTAACGCAAACTTTTTCGTTAGCTTATTGTGCATCCTGAATGAAAATATCACTTGCAATGTCTTCGATTCTTCTTGAAACCATGTTTGACACAGAAACAGATTTTACGGCAGTAGGCTAGCTGTTTTGGAATCGACATTATTTCATTCACTAGTGCTTGTGATCCGAGGCGTCACGCAAGGTTGGCAGTACCCCCTCTCTGGCCAACTATACTCGTGGTCGGCCAGTCGGTAAAAAAGAAAAGGTTCGGCGCGAATTGCAGCGTTTTTTCGTAAAAGCAGATATTTAAAAATTAAATTTCGGTAAAACTGAGCCCCCCCCCCCCGAAACATACAAAAATAATAATTTTTATAGGCTTTTCCCTCTGATCTATGTGTTTTTTGTCCTTTTTTGCAAGACCAGCAGGCACCTCCCCCCCGAAAGGCACCCCCCCCCCCTGAAATAAATTTCTGAGTATGGGCCTGGCCTCCAACCACCCCCAACTCCTGCCCATGCCGTAGTTTGCGTTAATGAGGCAGTTTTTCTCACGGGCAAATGATCTGGTAAATTTTCACGCCTCTGTTCTATTTTATTTTTTCTCTGCTCGACCTTTTTCATTCTTTCGTATACTGGCCAAATAAGCTGCATCCATTCATTGATTTATTTTAGCTTGAAGTTACGGCGATGTTACACACTTGTGTTCAGTGACAAACACATATGTGGGGCACACAAATATGCCACGGAAAAACTGACTTTCGACCGAGTCTAAGCTTTGTCTGAAAAATCTCTACATTCATGGTATCGCCCACCGTCGGAAGAGCTTCACGACGTGCACACTACGGAGAATTCCACCTTTTTAGCACTCACTGTCGAACGGTGTCAAAACAGCGAAGCAATAATCGGTCAAACTGGCCCGAGATAACACAAAGGCACACTAAAAAAACAAAAACAGAGGTGTCTTATCTGCCCATACTCGCTAATGGTTCGTAACTACAAGTGCCAGAAAATGGCTCGTTAATTGCCAGCGGACGTTAGTTTATGAGGTAATCTAGACGGTTCCCGAAATACTCCACTGGCTAACGGGGGAAGGGGATTAAGACCAGCACCTGTATAATCGGCCTTGATTTACTGGTAATTTTTCCGTGGAGCGGAGAAGATTCTTTATTTGTATCCTTTCGTGTCTGATCCTTGAAGCTTTTATGACTTCGGAGATGCTTCGCAACGACCTATTGAATACCTCGAGATACGGCAATCATTTTGGTTCCTTTGAAACCGCTCCCGCTTCTTTGAAACCCGCAGATATTTGGGTTTAGCAATCTGAATGTGGGGATTGGACAGAGACAACCGGTCGATACGGGGAAGGATCATGCCCCCCCCCCCCCCCCCATTTCTGAATCTTCCTTATTGGCCATATTTGTCGGCTACTAAATAGGTTAAAAAAGGCAAAATGCAAAGCAAAGAATGTAATTTTAAGGTTTATTCGAAAACTACCTTATATTTATCCCAGAAAGAGTAATTAAATTGTGATTTATGGAGATAAGCCTTGGATTATGGCGAAATCTGATCTTTACCCCTCTCCCCCTAACCTTAGGTTCACACTGAGTTTCACACTTAGGCGATATCGGCCATCGCGGAGATTTTCGTCGCCAAAATCGGCGATTTCTATTGCTTCGTCAGGCGATTTTCAATGTTGGGAAAATTCAACTCTAATCGGGCGACAGTACGATTGTATGCACGCAACATCAGCGGGGACGACCCTTTTGATGATTCACTTTTAGAAAAATTAATTAGTTTGTATTATTCTAAGGGTTATTTTTAATTATTTTTATTATTTTTCGCGTTAAATTATGTTGCAGACGAAAATTCAGTGTGAACATCCAGGCGATACAAATCTTCTGTCGCTGCGATTGAAAATCTCGTTCATCGCCGCGATTGAAAATCTCGTTCGCCGCGATTTGCTCTGTGTGAACCTAGGGTAACGTTTACTAAAATGGTGCCACTGCGTCGATACCAGTGAGGAAACAGTTATCAGGGAACTATGTCAATAGGTAACCAGCGACATCTGATCCACGGCGTGTCTGACCGAAAACGACTGGGAAAGAAACGAAAGTACTTGATAGGTTGATTACAGCTATGACAAAGAACACTAACAGATTACTGCCAGCTATCACTGTCGAGATGAAAATTGAATGATTATATCCAAGTAACCATGGGTGCTGCGACTATTGACCGAATCCTCAACATGAATACTCTATATGACTAAGTCCAAAACACGCCAGCGCTTCTCAGGAAGAAAGAGTAAGCGTGTCCGTACGACTCAAACTCGACGACATCCTGTGTCAATCCATCACTGCGATCTTTGCGACCAGCTGTGCTGTGACTCCACTTCTGCCTTTCTTCCGCTAGATACCCGGAGAGGCCGTAGATTTTACATCGGCAAGGAGAGATCAAGAGTATTAGAAGTCACCTCTGACTTCGCAAAAGTTGTCCGTCTCGCCGTCCTTCTGTCCGCACGATAACTGTCGAAGTATTTTGATGAAACTTGATGTGAGGATTTTTTGGGTCAAGGGAAAGGTCGAGTTCGTAAATTGGCCCCATAGCTGTATATTTAGGGGAGAGGGGGGGGGTCAAATTAAGGGGCAAAAAAAAATATTTTTCAAAAGCTAATGAGATAATCGATTACCTGGTAAGAAGTTATGCTGAAAACCATTTTCTCGACGGACAAGTAGTTCGCCCCGAATCCGGCCTAAACTGGAAAGCTTATTAAAAGTAAAATTTTAGTCTGAAGTTGATTAGAGGAGCAACTTAAGGACGGAGAGAAATGTTGTGTCCGAATATGAAGCTTATCTTCTCGCTGAACAAGTAGATCGCCCGGAATCCGGCCAAAACCGGTTTTATTTGAATTTCATAAGGTGTCCGATTTACAAGTTAGAAGATATTCTGAATTCAGATATCACAATCATTTTCTACCTGGACACATAGTTCGCCACGAATCCCGGTGAAATCGGAAAATTTGTTAAAAGTGAAGTTTTCTCTGAAGTTGATTAGAGGTTCGACAGAGGGGTAAGGAGATACGCTGAATCCTTTTTGAACTTCAATTTTCTGAAAGACAAGTTGTTCGGCCAGAATCCGCCCGAAACTGGAAATTTTGTAGAAGTAATGCAGGAACAGCAGGCTATAGGGGAAACACACATGCTGAATCCATATTTGAACTTGGTCTTCTCAGATAATCTGTTCCTAAATTTTATTAGTAAAATGCTCAAGGAGTCTGGCGAAGACTGAATCTCTACAAGACCTAGCTGTCTGAATCACATATTACTTTTTGGGATCCCATCGAAACCTTTGGTCTTGTTACTATTGGTCTTGTAACTGTCAATGTAAGGCATAATTCCACTTCCAGGGATGAGCCCGTCCCATCTTTGTGGCTGTTATAGACCGACGAAATTATGGTCGACAAACTTGCTTTAAGGGTCATCTGTTTCAAGTGAGAGTATTCTAAAGTTACTGAGAGGGGGGAAAGTGAGCTGAGAGCTGAAGGGTGCTAACTTTCCGAGATGTAGAGTGGCTGTCTGTTTTGATAAGAGATGAAAGGTCGAGACAGGGAGCCGCTAACCTTGTTTAAGAGGTTGGCTCTGTTATTCATTCCCAAGCGAGTCCGCGAGCCTTGGAGCAATCGACATTGTGCAAATTGAGTAAATAGTCGTGTATGGCCTGAGTACTAGTGTTGCCTTCTGCACATCTGGCAGATGTTAGATTTAGCGATAAAACTCATCTTTTGTCCCCTACTTTGTTCAGCACTACAGTGCCAGATAATGTGCGTCTTGTTTTTGTGTGTGCGCTCATTTTAACTGTTTTTTTTTAACTATGTCTTGACATTAAAAACTCTGTCTTACTTGTCTACTTGAACTACTTACTAATCTCTTTTATTCCTCGTGCCTCCTGTGCCATGTTGTGCCGTACCGTGCCTCTTTTTAGTTGATCCCTTCTCCTCACTCCTTAACCATGATCGTCGTCGAGGAACGAAAGTTTGTACAACGATGTGATAAAATATCTGACATGAAATTTTATGTTTCAAGAATAAACTTCTGTTATAACCCTGCTAAGTGTTAAGTTTTGCGAAATTGCACTTAAAAGGGTTACAACAGGTATATTTGAACACCTAACACAAGGAAGCGGAAGTATATAATATAAGTAATATATAATCAATTTTCTCCATATCCTGCGTTGTTTCATCCCATCATTTATTTCTGGTCATATCTTGTAAGTGTATTAGTTAATTTGTTTCTTGCCAGTGTATTTCGTATATTTGTATTTCTCTTCTAGCTTTTAGCTATTTGGATTAAACTTGATTGATTGATTGATTGATATGTGTTATCTATTATAGCTTCTGTTCTCTATACAACCATCTTAAAAGGTGGGAGTAGAAACCCTGCTCGTTGCAAAGTGTCTTTGAAGTGGGCTAACGCCTCATAGCAGGAAAAATGTTTCAGAAAGGCTTGATCAAATAGGGGTGACGGTTAGGACCTAAAAGTAAATTTATAGGAGGGGTATCCAACCTCGAATTTATACAACCTCAAACCTGGCCTAGAAAGGTTGAAAGGAGACTTCAGTTTATGTAGCGTTTACACGGACAAGAAATCCCGTCGGGTAGAAAGGAATTCCGGTCGAATCGAAAGGATTCCGTTCGTGAAGACGAGTAGAAAAAAAGTCTAGCGGGACGGAAATGCTTTCATGATGAAAGGAATTCCGGTCTACTTAAAAGGAATCTTGTCGGCGGCGCTGGTAAGAAGTACTAAAAAAAAGTTTATCTAGCTTTTAAGAGCAGCAATCATCAGTACTGATGTCATAAATGATATCAAAATATTTTTTTGTTGACAAGTGAGTTTATTTTTGTCGGATTTTCTGGTTTGAAGAATTTATTTTTTCCCTCTGCGTGTAAACATAATCCTGTCACCAAGATCCGAATCTGTTCAAGTTTTCCTGTACTTGTAAACGCTGCATTAGTCCCAACGAGGTCTTAAATGTCAAGAACGGAACTGAATGATCTAGGACCTGTTTTAGAATGTAAAGAAGATTCCTTGTAAGATTTCCAGACCAAGTTTGAGATTATATAAATTCGAGGTGGTTTGCAAAATTCGCGGAGGCGAATTTTTTTTTTTTGTTCGAAATATGTTCGAACTCGGGCGAAAAGGAAAACGAACAGACAGGTGACTAATTATGATGCGCAAAATAGCACGCGGCAGCAAAAAATGCTGCTACTCCCACACTGTCAGAAGTTTCATAACAGATAGCGTATAACACCTCCAAGAATAACACCTTTTCACTTAGAAATAAAGTGTTATGACCAATTAAGTTTACACAATTTCGTGCCTATAGATCTCCAACAACACCTTCAATTGGTAAAATTACTAACGGGGACGAAAGAAACATAACAGATAACATCCCAAAGTGTTATCTGTTGAAATCGCGCATCCTTCTGTTGTCGTTATGTAACTTCTGACAGTGTAGTATTTTTACCTTTTGAGGGTGTTGTTGGAGATCTAGGCACGAAATAGCATAAACTTATTTGGTCATAACACTTTATTTCTAAGTGAAAAGGTGTTATTCTTGAAAGTGTTATGCGCAATCTGTTATGAAACTTCTGACAGTGCAGTCATGAAGTGATAGGGTCGTCGAGAATAACCTACGGCTCAACAAATAACGTGATTACTAGCTAATATTAGCCTCATATAGCCGATGGCAGCTCCAATGAGCGACTTTATTGAGAGGACCGAAAAGGTTAAAATAGATTAGCCCACTCCCTTTTGGAATCTTGTGTGCCTTGTGTGTCGCTTAAACTTGGCTTTTCAGTTGCATTTCTTTTATCAGAGATAGCGGCTCAGATTGCAAAAGATGGTTTAAGAAAAAGCTGCATAATTTCACCCCTTCTTCTGCTTCCTCTCTCAACTAATTGCTTTTTCTTCTGAAGCATGCCACTTTAGGAGAATATGCGAGTCTGTCTTCCATTTTCCGTAATTTAGCTGAAGCTTTCGTTTGAAATATTTTATCTTCCAGCAAGGAAAGTTCCATTTTCACTTTTTAGTGAGTGCGAGAAAATGTTTGTTGGAGAAGAATGTCTATTCGTTGGTGTGATAGATGTGGGGAAATTGGTTCCACACTCGTAGAACATACTTGAGTGGACCAGACAGAGTCTTAGTTGTTTTACAAAGAAATGTGTAAGAATAAGAATGAGGACAGTTTTCACCAGAGCTAAGAAACACTAGTGAGTAGCGTCAAGACCTATGCTCTTCGTGCTTTGCAAAACGGACGATACTCGTAGCGCCGCCCACTACGCTTGTGGCATTTAAAGCGAGACAAATCTACGGGTTTAGAAATTTCTAATAAAGCTAGATCTGGCCGGCACACACCAAGGAAACAATGGAGGCTGTATAATTTGTTGGCTGGATCCAGGATATGAAGTTATTAGGGCCAGCGCTGGTGATCGACTAACTGAGTTTCAGTAGGGATGTTCTGTATCGCTAGTGGTGCTAGTATCGCTGTTATTCGAGCGTGTATCAATTTTGCCAAGTCTTGCTGCTACTCCCTAGTTTTATTTTGCTCTGGATCTGACATTAGACACCGCGCATAAGTGACTTTGTACAATTGTCGTATTTTTATTTCCAAGTTCCGGAGGGTTTGGGGAGCCTGCTAACAAGTCCCTCTTCTTGTTTCTATTATTTTTATGATTATTTGAGGGTGGGTGGGTGCTGAGGCTTGGAAATGAGTTTCAGTTGTATGTTATTTATTTTTGTTTATTTAAAAAATTATGATTTCTTTTGCATAATTTCTTAGTTCTTTTATTATTAGTTCTCTGCAGTGCACAACCCTTACGGTTTTTCTAGTGCTGCATAGTGTATTATTTTTTCTTCATTAGTTTGTACGAAAAAGTATGTAGCCTACAGATTAATTTTAATTAGAGATTTCTTTTCACTGCCTCCACAGTCATTCGGGCTCTCATGCTGTCAGAGGTATCGACTACATGTCTAGAGAATAACACAGTGTTAAAACGTTTGCTTATGATGTCTAATTTATAACCGTTTATTTATATAATAAAAATTACTAAGCTTGGACTTTAACTTGAAAAATAGTTTATGTTTATTTAAAGCATAATAACCTTACGCTAGCATGTGTAGCATAAATATTCCTTCAGCCAAGCTGACTGCGAATCCTATTTGATAGTGCAAACCTGTGTAATACCCTGAGTTACGTTTTATTTGAAGTTCATAGCACAGAGGACTGGTTCGTTGACGTTTTATTCGCCAGCGGGCCGTACGCTCGGAAGGCGCGAGGTGCCAGAAGTTGTTTTATTTGCCAGCGGGCCGCCCGCTGAGTGCCAGCGGACCCGCTAGTTTGAACGCTGGGTGGGGCAGAGAACAATTCAGCGTTCCTTCTGACGTAGTCCGCCATGAATAAAACGACTACTTAGAGTTCGCCGTCCGCTCTCGCTGTACTATGAACTTCAAATAAATCGCAACTCTGGTAACACCCATAAATACAGACAAGACGGCAATTCAATTTATAGCCAAACGGCAAAGCATACTCGGGTGAACCCAGTATGGTTCATACTTAAATCTCTTACTATTTGGAAGTTTAGCTCATAAGAATGTGTTCGCGAAAAACTCCACCGTAAATATAGCACCCAGCTTACTCTATCTCCTTTTCGCCTATGGTTTTGTCTTAAAGGACCGCTCTTGCTTGTTCTACCTTTGATAATATATCTAGCTCCCTTGCGGAATTATAAGCTTCTAAAATCCCCACCTTTCTCCATTGTTTCGTTTTGTGCCTACGAGTTTTAGCACTTTTTCGGCAATGCCGAGTTTTGTCCGTCACAGAAAGCAAATTTTGCCGGAGTCTCTAATTTCCACTGACAACTCTTTCAAACACAAGGATACGAGATCTTCTGTTTTTTACTTCTTTTATTTATTTAGTTTTCGAACATTTTAACCACGGCGCTTTCAGTTTTCAAACGTTTTGCTTCCGCCCGCCGCGTCGGAGAGCATAAAAGCTGGATAGTCTCGACAATCGCTAACAAGAAAACCGCTAATGTCAGGTGAAAAGTAATGAAAGCTTTTTTTTCTGATCCCTTTTATAGGGAAAAGATCATTTCTAGTAAGAGTTGTGCTTTAAGGCCTAAGACCTAATATCGACTAGACCCGATCGACTGTGTTAGAAAGTTTCAACAATAATCCCTTTGGGATCCCATCGAACCTTTGGTCTTGTTTTATCTCTAGCTCTAGGGTTGTAAAGTCACTCCTGCTTGTTCAGTTCAATTCAATTCAGTTATTTCTCAAAACCAATACAACTTTGAAAATATCGTATCTGACAAAAATAAATCAACACTATAGATCAAATATTCTTGAAAAGCGTCAGACACAAACATAAATTATTCAGATACATATACAATTAATGTTGCAAGTTAGAAAGGTTGACGAAGGAGGGGACAAAACTTCTCTGATAACGAGATGTTGTGTGTTTTTTTGACTGCAATTTTGGTACTGGGTTGGGGCTGCTAGGTCGCAAATGGGCCTAAAAATCCCTGTTTCGGTTTTATGGGGTAAGTTCTATGCGTCAGTTACACCGGCTGAATCCCCGTTTACTTGTATTGTTCGTATTTAGCCTGAAACAAATATTTATAAAATTTCCTTTTTTTAGTCTCGAACCCATCAACTTCTTCTTCACAACAAGGAATTACTAGAACACATCCAAACCCTGGTGGTTCACGTACAGCAGCTAGAGGCCAAATTAGGAAATTCAAATTTATCGCCAAACGGCAACTACGTACATCATGCCGTTGGAGGCTCCCTCCCCTCGCAGGTTTGTTTTAAATGTTTCCCCGTTTCGTCTTCTCCTTGCCTATTGGCTAAGATGGCTTTATTTCACGTTTTATTATTAGCACTAGTTTGTCCTCAAGGACATATAGAGCGTGTTCCACCCTACTTACCGTAGTTACTACGCATGACGTCACGAATTCTGGCTTTTTACCGTCAAGGCTGGAGCGATTTTTCTCTTTTCCAGCAGAATATCGTGCCACGGGCGAATCCGACAATCACGTTACAGAGATGCGTAGTTACCACGCTTACTATGCTCCCGAGCGTGGTAAGCAAGCAGTTACTATTTCGAGAAGGTTGGAACGGTCAGCGTAGTAACTTTTTACCAGGTTGGAACGAAAATAGTAACTATTGTTAGAAGGGTGGAACTCTACAATATTTGTGTCAATACACCTAAAAATCAATCAAACTTGGTTACAAAGTTTAACAGGTCAGTTTCAGAGGTCAGTTATTTATACAATATCAGCATCCCTCTCACATGTGGGCTGGCTCAGTGATTAGAGAAAATTCTCAGACGCTGCTTGAAGCTTCGGACGTCTGTTCTCGGAGTTTGAAGATTGGTGGTCGTACCGCACTTCGTTAGTTAGAGTACATGTCAGATAGGGAAAGTGTGGCAAATTTAATTCTTCTTTAGTTAATTTTTCTCCAAACTGTTTTCGGGGAATGTACGACGCATTATGGGGCTTTCATATTAAGAACGTAGGACTCTTGCCTTGCACTCGCGCACAGTGTGCAGTGCGTTCGGACACACATGGAGCACTTTGGGCACACACTGCGAGGGCTCTTGCGTCCCGTCCGCGCGAACGTTGAGTACACTGCAAATGTTTCTCCGAGTAATGATTAAAGTTGACTGCAGTATTTGCTACTGGGATTAATCTTATCTCTACTGAGGTAAGGTTAATCCTAAATAGAGGTAAGATTATCTTTTTAAAACAAGATTTAATCCCTGTAGCAAATACTGCAAGATTTTTTTTTTTTACAGTGTCGTTAGTTCCGATAAGGATCTAATATTTACTTCCGTTGGGTTTATATATACTTCCTCCTTTCTACTGTATATTCATTATACATATATTATAAATATCAAAAAAATCTGCGAATCATATTTGATAGTGCAAAACGTTTGATGTTTCCCACAAGTTCGTTATTCCAACTTGAGCTGTTTTGAGCCTGAAGAGGGCCCTGGCTAAGAAGGGCCGAAATATAGCTCCAATAAAATTCAGCTGACGTATCCGTTGTGCACTATCAAATATATTGTACACCCTGGTTCCTATATATTGATATTTATTTGGGTTGGGGTCATCTGAGGACTGGCCACGCAAACGCAACACGTCGCTCAATGTAAAAGTTTCACATTCCAGGTTCTCCATGTCCAGGGTGTTCCCAAATTCTTATGACAGTAATGACAGCTAATTTTGCTATTCTTCAACACTTTCTACATGTCGTCTTAAGTATCTCTTGCATCCCTGTCACAAATCACGACTGTCAATCACTCTCCCTTATCTTCCTACATGTGCGTATTTCTTATGTCTTTCGAATATGTTGCCTCTATGACACCTTCTAGGCATCCGGAATCTGGGGTTTCTAACGCCCCAGAATGCCAGACGTTTTTGGGCTTCACCTGGCTTCACATTAAGATCAGTTTCGATGAACACGTGTCCAGTCCAGGCAAAAAAATACGAATATAAAAATAAAATATATAAAAAATGTCAATAAAAATATAAGGTGAAGCCTGACTTTTATAGTGCGAAAACACGATCAGGGGTTGAGTGCTCCCTGACTAGAATTCCTATCCAAATTTTCGGCACCATCGTCAGTTTCCTTACTAAAAAGTTGAGATTTTTTCAACTTGATGATGACACTGCAGAAGATCTGACCGGAAAATCCTGATTGCGAATTCGCACTATTAAACTTTAATGATTGAATGAATATGTTTATTACCCATCTTTGCACAAAATGTCACTGATGGAGTATAAGAAAAGAAAAATAAACAAAAACGAAAAATGAGGAACCCACAAAATACAATTTTTAATTGGCACTACATGTAATTTATTTCCTTAATAGCTTGTATCATACACGCTAGCACTGGATCGTCATTCACACAAATAACATATGACAATTACATAAGTAGACATTTCATCTACACGTACAACTTGAAAATATAATTTGACTTAACTTCATCTACACGTACAACTTGAAAATATAATTTGACTTAACTAGAATTAAAATATTGGCTAAAATAGGGTACAAAAGATTTCAGGTAACGATCTGTCGAGGTTATGGGTGGTCTTTCTAGTCTCTGGGAATCAGCGTCCCTCTGTCTCTGTCGCGTATTAGGCCTGCTATTTGCTGTGGTATCAAAATCAGGTAGAATTGCACGATGAGCATGTGATGGCAGACACTTGCTCCCGAACACTATTGTCGGTAAAAAAAGAGAGACAAAAATAATTTAATAATTCACTATTTCTTAACTATTGCTCAATTGCTGGATAAAGGCTATTTAGAGGGTCGAGGGATTCCAGAAATCGAGCACGACGCTCTAAAGCAAACTCAATCGGATCTTTAACTCCATGATTTCGTGTAACGCGTCGATTATCAGACCGCAGCGGCAGCCCAAGCAGGAATTTCAAGTGCATGCGGTGATGCAAGAGCATTATACAGCTGCCGCTAGCACCAGTCTGTTGGAACGCACTTTGAAACAAGACCAAAGGTTTCGATGGGATCCCAACAATTCAATATCTAACCCAGACAAGGTCTTGTCTTACCCAGATCCAGTCTTCGCCAGACTCCTTGAACATTTTTACTATTAAAATTTAGAAACGGATTAAGGCCAAATAGCTCATCATCTGAGAAAACCAAATCAGATAACCCCAAGCTGTCAATGATTCATAGAGATCATTTTTTGTAGTTTTAGTGTATTAGTGTTTATAGTTATTTATGTTTTAAGGTAATAAATATCATATCTTATCATATCATATCATATGGATTCAGCATGTGTGTTTACCCCTATAAGTCATATCTGTTTCTAATCAACTGATCTAATTAACTTCAAATACAAATTTAACTTCTAACAAATGTCCGGGTAAAAAATGATCGTCACACACGGATTCAGCTTCTTTTCTTACCCCTAAATCGGATATCTAATCAACTGCAAATAAAACTTTAACTTTTAACAATTTTCCGGTTTGGGACGGATTCGGGGCGAACTACATATCCGTGTAGAATTGTTTTGACATAAGTGTTCAGAATGTCTTCTTGCCCTAAACCGAACATCTAATCGACTCCAAATAAAACTTTTAATTGTAACAAACTTTCCGGTTTGAGCCGGATTCCGGGCGAACTACTTGTCCTTCGAGAAAATGGTTTTCACCATCGTCTTCAGCATGTCTTCCTACAACGAAATCGAACATCTAATCAACTTCAAATAAAACTTTTACTTTTAACAAACTTTCAGGTTTTGCCGGGTTCCGGGCAAACTCCTTGTCCGATGACAAAATGGTTTTCACCATCGCGTTCAGCATGTCTTCTTACCCAATAATCGAATATCACATTAGCTGTTTCAAAATATTTTGTTTGCCCCTTAATTTGAACCCCCTCCCCTAAATGTAGGTCTACAAAGCCCATTTACGAACTTTTGTCCGATCACCCAACGAATCCTCACACCAAGTTCCATCAAAATATCTCATTCCCTTCGAGAGTTATCGTGCTTACAGACGGACGGACAGACGGACAACTTTTGCGATGTCCGTTCATTACCTTTTGGGATCCCAAAAATGTGAAATAAGCAATACTTTTGCATCTGTCTGTTGTTGGTATAGGACAGCCCGTCGTCTAGCATGTCAATGACGCCAATCGCTGTCTCACCCCTCTGCCAGGAGAAGATGGATGTTTGCATGGCTGTAATCTCATCGCTGCTTCCAGAATGTCAAAGTCCGATTTAATTACCGAATTTACTTGTTGTCTTCTCTTTAGTAAGCTGTTGTTCCCCATCGTCGTTGAACGGCTTTTTACTTCCTGTCTAATTAGTGTTGTTAAGTTCTAACAAAAAGTTTGAGGGTGTGGGTTGCCCTGCTTCCAAGTTGGGAATCGTGGATGGCCGAGAAAGTATGATTTTAGCTAGAGGGATTTTTCTCAACTAAACATCTTGGAAATTTGGCCTGTATTGAAAATACATTCAAACAGTATAAAAACGGATAGTCGACTACGATGCTTTGGCGGCAAGGGTCATCGTTAGCAGAGGCTTTAGTAGCCAAAATGTTTGGGGGGGGGGAGGGCAAGGTATTTACCGACTTGCTGGTCATTTTTACCGACTTTTTTGCAGATAAAAACGACGATTATTGAGAAAAAACGACTCTGTTGACGAAAAATCGGCTGATTTGAAGAAAACTACTATCTTAAAAAAAAATCGACTATTTATGGTCCATTTACACACTGCGTAAAATCCGAGCGTATTTTAAGATCCAAGCGCATTTTACGCAAGTTTTGAGCTTGAAAACATTTCTAGCAATACGAAAATATTTGAGAAATCGGTCCGTTTTGTATCTAAATACGTCCGTATTGCTTGATCCGGCTGCATGCCTTAGATCATGAATACATGGCAGACTGTTAGGCAGAATTGATATAAAAAGCTCAAATAAATTATCGAAGGAAAGGAATGCTGCCAAATATTTAGCTGTGATTTTTTAACTTTTCCGTATGCAGTCTAAATCTTGTTGTCCGATTTTCTTGTTGATATCCATTTTGAGCTTGTCCGCGAAATCCTGATGCCCTCTTTGTCACTCATTAAGAATATCAATATCATCGGTCATATGACAAAACAGTGCAGTTTCCAACTGTTCATTAAAGATTAAAGTATGTCGCGTCGGCTTATTTGTTGATGTTACACCAAATCCTCATCCATAGATATATCTCCCCAAATATACAAAAGTTGGACTTGAGACCTGTTATAGACGAACTTAACCTCATGAGGAATCTGGGCCCAGCTGCCCATGAACGGGAGGGGGGGGGGGGGGGGGGGGCGGGATCCATCAAAATGTGTATTTACACCTTTTTCCCCTCAAGTATACCAGCTCAGAGTTTGATTGCTGTCACCGGTCAAAAACTTTTTTCATGGGCAATTTGGGCCCACTTGCCCATGAACGGGGAGGGTGGGGGTGGTTCAACTCTCCCCGGCCCCTATGATCCAAAAACACAAAAGAATTTCATTGCCTTATCTCCATTTATTGTCAAATCAAAAACATTAAAAAATGGGCAATCTGGGTCCAATTTATTTCTGGTGATTTCTTGTAAGTGTATTAGTTAATTTGTTTCTTGTGTGTCTGTGTATTTTGTCAATATGATTGAATTGCATTGCATTGAATTGAATTGCCCTTGAACCAAGTGGGGGTGGGCTTTGGGACCCGCAAACGTAAAAAGAGACCCCAATACTCACAATCCTACCAAGTTTCAACTTGCTGCCTGTTGATTCCTGGCAAGGGTAACGAACTTTACTTCTGGTCAAGTTATGAACTTTATTCACTGGTCAATCTGGGCGCATTTGCCCCTGAACCGGGTTGAGGTTAGGGGTGGGACTCCCAAAAGGTACAACTAGACCCCAATACCCACTAGTATACCAAGTGTGAACTTGATACCTGTTGATTCCTGTCACGGGTAAAGAACTTTACTCCTGGGCAATCTGCGCCCAGTCGCCCATGAACGTGGTGGGTGGGGGAGGTGAAACTTTCAAAGCTATTTCCCAGCCCTAAGATCTACATGTACAAGGAATGTCGTGGGAACCCTGAAAGGCAGAACTAGACCCCAATACCCACTAGTATACCAAGTTTGAACTTGATACTTGCACTGGTTCACGAGTAATGAGCTCGACAAAATACGGTGAAAACCGAAAGCTGCTACAGCGCTCGCAATAGTGGATTGTTCCCAACACTCCACTAATAACGCTTTTACCGAGTCCAGTTTCAAGTTGCAACTGGGGTGGGGGCTTTGTAAACATTTCAGATGCTAGAATATTCTTGAATTAACTCCTTTGAATGCTCAGTTGGTTTTGAAACATTTCATGTTTTATTTTCGTATTTTTTTGGTGATGCAGCTTCGCTTTTTGTGCTTTGCTTATCCTTTTCTTGTGCCTACTGTTTTTGGGATCCGAAAACGTAAATTCCGGGATACCTATGACTTCGTAAGTTGTCCGTCCTACGTCTGTCCGTCTGTTTGTTAGCACGATATCTCGCGAAGGGATTGAGATATTTTGTTCAAACTAGGTGTGACGATCCTGTGGGTCGAAGTACGGGCCACATTTATAGATATGCCCAGAACATTATATTTAGGGGTGTGGGAGGGGTTTTAGTTAAGGGACAATAAAAATAGTTTTAAAATACCAATGAGATTGTGAGATAGTCGATTTAGGGGTAAAGAGACATGCTGCTTCCATGTGAGAAATTTATTTTCTCGCCGGACAGCTATTTTGTCCGAAATCCGGCGAAGACCGGAAAGTTTTATGAAAGAAAAGTTTTGTCTGAGCTTTGTTGGAGAACCGGAAAGTTCCGGAACATATTTCCTCGCTGAACAAGTAGTTCTTTCCGAATGTGGCAAAACCCGGAAATTTGGAAAAAAGTTAATTAAATCGATTAGAGGCTCGCATCAGGGTTAAGAATACACGGTGAATCCATTTCGGAAGTTTCTTTTTTTTATTAGAGATATATAGAGGGGTAAACATATATGTTGTATCCAAATCTGGTTAGCGGTTTGGCCGTATTTTGTCAAAAAACACCGTTGGGTATAACTTTTTGCACATTTTCTGGTGCAACTCACAAATACACAACTACACAAATGAATGAATGAACTTTATTACCCGTAAAGCGTAAAACACAAAATACGGAGTATTATAAAAGAAACGAAACGATAAATAAAGAATCAGTAAATATGCTTACGGGGTTTGGCGAAGATCGGAAATCAGCAAAACCCGATTGTCCGGATCAAGAGGTCCAGTTAATGTTCATTTCTTTAATCCCGTCGAAACCTTTGGTCTTGTTTTTCTGGACCTAGTTTTGCGACTGTGCAGCTTTTACTTTATTTTCTTCTTATTCTCTCTCTTATTCTTCTCAGCTCCCATTAACAAAGAAGTCGGGCCTTGTATCTTGGGTAGGTAGATAGATAGATAGATATGTTTATTTATCCAACTCGTAGCGCCGACATGGCACT
Source organism: Branchinecta lynchi (assembly GCA_023053575.1). NCBI lineage: Eukaryota > Metazoa > Arthropoda > Branchiopoda > Anostraca > Branchinectidae > Branchinecta > Branchinecta lynchi. The sequence goes on from JAKZAP010000010.1 coordinate 21,584,466, forward strand.
AAATACGTCGACCATTACATCTAAATACTTGAATAACTGAGTAACTGATTGAATAACTGATCTCTCCCATTAACATAAGGTCTGATGATGTCCTCACTTTCATTCACAGTGGTCTCAGAGGACACAGCTTTAGAATTCGGGGTGAGAAGTTCCGAAAAGATATTTGAAAGTCAAGCTTCAAAAATCGGATAGTGGAACATTGGAATAATCTCCCTGAAAATGTCGTAAATGCTGAAAATATCAAAGTTTAAAGTAGGTGTGGATCGTCACCTGGCTGAAATTCAATTTAGTGTACACAGTGTCTTGAGAAATTAATAGAGGCGAAAGCCTTTTTACTGCAGTTATATTATATAATTATTAACACCACAGATACTTTTATGTAACAAAAGAGCATGAATCGGACAAGTCAAACTTTCTGAAACATTACCTTTCCAGTCTCGTGTCTCTCAGTGAACTTGCGAGCCCGGACGTTTTCTGTAATCACGCTTAATGCACATTTATGTGGGATGTGTATCTTTAAAGCACAACTTCGGGAGGGGAATGGGAATTGGGTAGGATATGGGTGTTTGAGTGAGGAAAGCTGATATGGAGTGAGTTAAAGTCTCATTAAGTGTATAGAAAAAAAAAAAAAAAATGATCAATAGATTTTGATAATTTGATGTCCGTCTTGCACTGGTGACCTGTTGTCACATATTGAGACGGGCAATATGTTGTAGAAATGTTCCTTCCTTCCTTCCTTCAACTCTGGCTAGAAATGATCTTTTGCCTATGAAAGGGATCAGAAAAAAGTTTTCAAAAAATACCATTATTTTCAACCTGAAATTAACAGTTGCGTTTTGCAGATACCATGGTATCTGTTACCACGGTAACTGGATCTGCAAATAGTCGTTTTTGCAGTTATCGTGGTATCTGATATACGGATGCTCTGCAAAAACGACTATTGCCGAAATTGCACTTTTCGACCCAAAAGAAAAACTGATATCCAGTTACATTAGTAAGTGCTAAACTACTTTCTCACCAATTTGACAAAATTTGATGAAAGTGAGATGACTTTTCAGATATCACGGTACTGGCCAGATACCACGATAACTGCATAAATGCCTTTTTACCGTGGTATCAGAAACCACGATAACTGCGAAAACGACTTTAGACCGTGGTATTAGATACCATGGTATCTGCAAAAGCGCAACTAACGATTTTCTTGTTAGCGATTGTCGATACTATCCAGCCTTCCTGTTCTCCGACGTGGCCGGTGGGAGCAAGGCGTTTGAAAACTGAGCGTTCCGTGGTTAAAAAGTTGGAAAACTAAGCGGATAAAAGAAGTAAAAAACATAAGATTCTCATATCCTTATGTTTGAAAGAGTTCTCAGCGGACATTGAAAAGGCAAAACTCGGCATGGACGAAAAAGCGCTAAAACTAGGCACAAAACGAAACAATGGAGAAAGGTGGGGATTTTAGAAGCTTATAATTGGACAATTGGAAGCTAGGTATATTATAAAAGTCACAATAAGCGAGAGGGGTCCTTTAAAGATCCCATCCTGCCTGTAATACTCATCCTCTCCACGTCCCTAATCAGTCCATCCGTTCTCATTTCTGCGAGTCCGGTGTCAGTTTTATCCACCCCAACGGCAGTTCACCAATCTGGCATCTGCCGCCATGTCCACCTCTTTTCCAAGCGGATCAGGCTGCCGCGTGCTCAGTCTAAGGAGCCCACTGATCAGAAAGACAACAGTTTGATCATACAAAGTAGTTCTATTTGGTCCCGGGCTCATTGGTCAGAAAGGCCGGTTATGGAGTTTTTTCCGTGTTTCGAACGTTGGAACATAAACTGGATCTACTGTGTCGTGTGCTTTAAGGAAATATAGTTTTAGGTAAAAAAAAAAAAAATAGGCTTCGCCTTTGTAAATATGTTCGGAAGTTCTTTATACATAAATTACTAGCCATCTGGTGTCAAGGGGTCAATTGAAAGCTTTCTGGAGGGGCCACTCCTTGCAGCTATGCGACTGCTTAAAGTTTAACTGAAAAGCAAACGTATTTCTGTGTCATTTAATTGAATACACTCATTTATTTGGATTCTGCAAAGGATTTTTTTTATTTTCCTCTATCTACTCTAGTTATGACGTTCAGAGCATCTGCGGCCATCCCCACAACGAAAATTCTACTATGACGCGGGAAATTTTAATCTAAACACAAACGCGGCTTTTTGGGATCCCAAAACGCAAGTGGAGGGATACCTATGACATCGCAAAAGTTGTCCGTCTGTCCGTCCGTCTGTAAGCACGATAACTCTCGAAGGGAATGAGATATTTTGATGAAACTTGGTGTGAGGGTTCGTTGGGTCGTCGGACCAGTCAAGTTCGTAGATGGGCTTTGTAGCTCTACATTTAGGGGTGTGGGAGGGGATTCAAATTAAGGGACAAACAAAATATTTTGAAACAGCTAATGTGATAGTCGATTATGGGGTAAGAAGACATGCTGAACACGATGGTGAAAACCATTTTGTCATCGGACAAGTAGTTCGCCCGGAATCCGGCCAAAACCGGAAAGTTTGTTGAAAGTAAAAGTTTTATTTGAAGTTGATTAGATGTTCGATTTAGGGGTAGGAAGACATGCTGAAGACGATGGTGAAAAATTATTTTCTCGACGGACAAGTATTTCGCCCGGAATCCGGCCCAAGCCGGAAAGTTTGTTGAAAGTAAAAGTTTTATTTGAAATTGATTAGATGTTCGATTTAGGGGTAGCAAGACATGCTGAAGACGATGGTGAAAACTATTTTCTCGACGGACAAGTATTTCGCCCGGAATCCGGCCCAAACCGGAAAGTTTGTTGAAAGTAAAAGTATTATTTGAAGTTGATTAAATGTTCGATTTAGAGGTAGGAAGACATGCTGAAGACGATGGTGAAAACTATTTTCTCGAAGGACAAGTATTTCGACCGGAATCCGGCCCAAACCGGAAAGTTTGTCAAAATTAAAAGTTTTATTTGGAGTTGATTAGATGTTCGATTTAGGGCAAGAAGGCATGCTGAACACTTATGTGAAAACAAGTTTCTACTCGGACATGTAGTTCGTCCGGAATCCGGCCAAAACCGGAAAACTGTTGGAAGTCAAAGTTTTATTTCTAGTTGATTAGATAAGGGATTTAGGGGTAAGAAGAGATGCTGAGTCACTGTATGACAATCGTATTTTACCCGGACATATAGTTCGACCGGAATCCGACTGGAATCGGAAAATTTGTTATAAGCTAAATTTCTATTTGAAGTTGATTAGATGTTCATTACTGGGGAAAGAAGATACCCTGATTTCGTTTTTGAGCTTTCTTTTTTCGCCGGACAAGAAGAGTTCGGCCGGAACCGGGAAATAGGCAGAAGTGGCAGGAAGTTTTCGTCAAAACAGATATGACTTATAGGGGTAAACACACATGCTGAATCCAAATCTGAACTTGGTTTTCTCAGGTGATTAGCTATTTGGCCTTAATCTGTTTCTGAATTTTAATTGTAAAAATGTTCAAGGAGTCTGGCGAAGACTGGATCTGGCTAAGACAAGACCCAGTTGTCTGGATCAGATATTGAATTTTTGGGATCCCATCGAAACCTTTGGTCTTGTTCAGTGGGTAGTGGTGAGATTGGTGAAGATTGCTTAGTGCCTGAGCAAAAAAAAAATCATAAATCTTTGTTGTCAGCCATACAACAAAAATACAAGCGCATAGAGGTACCACAAATCACACGGTTGTTCCACTAGTTGAAAATCTCGTGAATAGCGGAACACCGTAGTAACGCATTTTCAGCGGGTCTTCAAGCCAATTTTGGTGAATAAGTGATGGGTAACTAGATTGTCCTATTCCAGCCCTTTTCGGTTAAATTTTAAGGGCCACTGCCAAAAACTGGTGAAAGTGACTATTTTTTAAGTATACTGAACAGCACCTCCGATTTCTTTGCTTAATCCTTCGCTTCAGCTGTTTGGGGTATAGGAAATCAACCTCCAGTAAAAGGTAGCACAAACAAGTAGGCTGCTGCCATTGAAGTGTGAGCGATCGACAAGGACTAGTTTTTGACCTATTGTAGTATTGCTTTTGGTGGTGGTAGCTTACTCGCCTTTGCTTTGCAGATGCTTTCGCACTCACGCCTCCCCACCCTTCAAGAGGTGGATTCGACCTCCAAAGAGGAGGAAGCTGAGCAGTTCGAGGAGGAGGCCTGCATTTCCGCTAGCCTCCAAAACCTGATGCAGCAAGTCCAGGAGCAGCAACATGAATATGCGATCATGTTGGCTCAAAACCAAAATAGGCTTATGTCTCCCATGTCCCCTATTGGACTATATGGGCTTGGCATGATGAGCAACTCGTCATCAATGCAGTTTAGTCACCTCATGTCACCCCAGAACCATATCTCTTCCCCACACAAGTATACGCCAACCCAGATGCTCTCAGCCAATGGCATTTTCAACAACCATATAGTTTCACCCATGCAGCCTGCAGCTCCCACTTCAAGAAGTCAAACCCCAGGTGAAAGTCCGAGCGGCAGCAGCCAGGGGCTGTCGTTTCCTTCCCCCTTCATTCTGCCATTGGCTCATAGTGAGTCAGACACACTTGATGCCCCGCCTTCAATGGTGGGGACGAGTCTCAATTCGCTGACGGACTCCAAAGGCTCCTCCTCCTTAGAGAGTATGCCGGGAGGCCGACCCATGCTCCCGCCCCTTCACAAGCAGTTCGAACAGTTGAAAATAGGAGGGACGATGCGCCGAAACGGGCCGTTTATTACCCGATCGACTAGTGAGAAAATGCCGCATAGAAATGAAATTTTGGCACAAGTTCAGAGAACAACCTGGGCAAGGCACACTACCAAGTAAGCCCAGCTCGTCAGAGTCGCGAAAAACAAAATAATAAAATATACCCCTCTTTGAAAGCATATTACCCTCATCAAGTTCAGAGCTACAAGAGCTTTAGCAAGAAGTCCCTGAAATCGGGAAACAGCAACGCTCTTAAGAAGAGCAGATTTCGTCCAACGTCAACAAAATTGTCGTAGCCTATCAAGGGGTGGAACTGATAATAACCATAGATTGAATTTTGTCTATCATACTCGGGAGTGTGACAGACGCTACCCAGAAGATGACAGTATTGTAACGGAAAAGTTGCTCGTCAATATTGTCAAACCAGAGCCGAGGAAAAGAGACTCTCTTCTTTTGTTCTTGCGGGCGATTACAAACCTTGATCAGATCCCTCACGATCAGAGAATCTGGAGTAAGAACTGTGTCAAGCCATCTGTTTCTTTCTCAGCAACCAGCACTTTAAATAGCTGGTGTGATCCCTCCGTCTCTTGCGCAGTGGATAATGAGTGCTATTTGACCACGACACAGTGTCTCAATAGTTGCGTTTTTTGATCTGAACTCTTAGTTCTCTGTTCTCAGATCTGAATTCTCGCACAAATTACCGTTTTTGCTTCTCTGGCTTCTCCATTCTTGCTTTTGACAAAAACACTCGTCCGCAACCCGGTATACGTGTTTATGCATATTGAACACCCACACTCTGTTGACTAATCAGGGAGGAGAACGGAGAGAGGAGAATCGAGAATTCACCATCGGAGCAACTTCCGTATTCTGCAGAGTCGCGAGGCTTTCCCCCGTGTCGATTCTGACAAAAACGCAAGAAAAGCAGAATTCACTTCATCTGAATAGTCCGAAAACACGAAATAGGAGAATCGCAAGGAGAGTTTGGATAAAAACGCAACTAATGAAAAAACCTGCGCAGTTCCTCCTATCGCCGTACTTCTCGGTTTCCAAGCACTGTGACAAAATCTGGGCGGCTAATGGCGGAGAGCGTTCATGGTACATGTGTCCTTGACGATCTCTCAGAGGAGGTGAAACGTGACTAAACAAAAGCAAGAGATCTCTTAGAGTGACTTCGGTTTGGAATACAGCTTTGGAATGCAAGTGATGGGAATATTCATTTAGTCTTTAAGCTAAATATGAACCTCTAGATATGAGTACAAGTGGTAAAGCAATAAGTATGGCTCGCAGTGGAGCGCACTACGTAGAGAAAAGTTCAATGGTGTGCAAATTAATGAATCATCGCTGTTTGAAGTGACTCTTACCTGATTGTATTGATCCTTTTTATGGATACCCGGTGCCAATTCTCCATATTTGAGTTAAGCGTTCCCAGTTAATTAGTCTAGTCAACATCGTAGTGTTGTTAGTTGTTTATATTGCTTTAAGTTAGGCCCAATACCTTGCAAAGTGCAGTATCGTTTACACGCCACCCGGTTATGCGCAGTGCCAGATACGTATGGGATTTTCCTTTGTGTTAAAATGTGATGTCCGATGTAAATGAGGGATACTGAGCCGTTCGTCGCTCTTTCTTCTTAAATTTTTTCTTGACAAATTTTGCACAGAAGTTTTTAGCTCTGGTACGTGAAATGGAGAAGGTCCGTGGGGGAAAAATATGGGTAAAAAGTAGAACAAAAATTTGCTGTCTTTTATTTACGAGTGGAAATTATCCCCAATAGGTATTTATTCCTCCCAGAATCATAGCTGATTAATCGAAAGACTTTCAGACACGTGTTCGGTAGCTCCAGTGATCCATAATTGTGTATCATCGCTCACGATTCCGAGGACATGTCAATTTCATCCTAGTAATGCTTTTGGTTTATTTGCCCTATTGTTGTTTATTTTCCTCTAAATGGATTAGAGGAGTATAGAATTAAATAAAATAGATACAGTAAAACAAAATATGACTTACATGGCAGCGTAAGAACTTGAAATAAGTTTCCAAACAGTTCAAAATAACGCACTTGTTAATATTGTCTTCGTTGGCGGTAAGGCTGTGGTAATTGAACATTGAGGTTGATATTTTTTTTCGTAAAAACGAACCAGTTTTTTTTTTTTTTTCAAAGCGTCGTCATTGTAGAGGCTTAACGGCCTGCCATCCAATTTGCGAATATATTATTATGACTATCATGTCTTTAAAGCACAACTGAGACCTGAGACTAGTCCATTATTTTCCTTCAGAATAACAAGCGCCATCATTTCCTCCTGAATAACAAGCTTCCAGCCTCTTTCCATTTTCCGTTCACAGTTGTGGTTTTGCTTTCTTAAAGGACACCTGAACAATGAAATCATACTTGAACACACCATGGAGAATGCATTTAGAGTCATGACCACGGACAGCATTATTCTCCTGAGCGTGACGTTTTCAACTTCTGGAGGTTTGCACATGCAGACTCCAAGACAAAAAGCGCAATTCATTCAAATCTTATACAACGCCAGATCGTATTGGAATTTCTTTTAGATACACGTTTGGGCTTAACTGTTACAGATATTTCAGAAGAAGGGTTGATTGGAGACATTCATTTCTAAAATTGTTCGGTACTGAAATAAGGATAGATGAAAAATGGGGCAAAAATCATAGCTTGGAAACGCTATTTTGTATTTGGATTGGGTTTTCTGCAGGCAATGTTAACGGAAGTCATACAGACGGGGATGATACTTGGTACTCCTCATTCAGGTGTCCTTTAACAAATTTAGTCATTCCATGGAGAATAATCAATAGTCCCGCCTCTCGCATCTTTTCTGTCGCAGTTTGAGGTACGGACTGTACAAGCCAATCACAGACAACGTCTGCTGGCGATGTTACTCGAGGTAGCAAGAACAAATAGTCACAAGAACCTCCGTCTCCCCGACCATGCGGAGTCGAATATATTCTCCATACCCTGCCCGATGCACAAGAGCGGAGGGTAGGAGCTACGTGGAACAGCATAACTTCGTTACCACTACAAACAGCTGTATCGCAGTGGAGCTTCAGAGAAGAAATTTCCTTACGAACGTCGTCCGAGTCTTCGTTCGCAGCGGATTGGTTATCTGTCATTGAGACGTCACAGGTGACCTGAGGCAGAGCGGGTCTCTACAGTTTTTCATTGGGTACACGCAGTGGGGAAAAGGTATTGACAGGATGGTAATAGCGAGTAGTGTGCTATTCCATAGCAAAGGGAAGTAGACGGGTATCAGCTCGAAGCTTAGCAAGCACCTCTAGCTCCGCTCAGTTTTGTCAGGATATCCATAGTCGCTGCATAGGACCAAAGATGGAGGTTCTTTTGGATTATTTGTTCTTGGTGATAGGTAGCATTTTTTCGCAGAGAAGAGACTTTGCGTGAGTTAGTGCATCGAAGCCGATCTGTACTTTTTTTTTCTTCGAGGGAATTTGAACTGGAATGTAATAACTATGTCTCTGGTGGGAATTTAGAACGATAATAGCAAAAACAAATAATCAGGTAGAACCTCTGTCTCCCTATCTCTGTAATATGACCATGTGGAGTCGAATATTTCCCCGTACCCTGTCCGCTGCGAATGAGCGGAGGCTAGTAGCTTCGCGTCACATCACGTTTCATTACCTCTACAAATAGCTAAATTGCTGTGAAGCTTGCTTTGAGGAAAAGTAGAAGTCAAAGCTGATTGGTTCTACGGACGCACTCCAGAGCGGGTTAGCGCGCGGAGTATGCCTCCTGCATTTTATCAGCAACGGCGAAGACGGAAGATGAGTAAACGTGTATCAACATCAGCTCAAAGCTAGAGTAAATACTTGTAGGTCCGCTCAGTTTTGTCGGGGTATTCTTAGTCGCTGCATGTGACTAAAGACGGAGGTTCTATCTGATTATTTATTTTCGACAATAGTGAACATTTTAATCAAAATAGATTTCAGATCATGGAATGCTGGGGGGGGGGGGGGGTAGATAATATCCTTGAGAGTGCGGTATAGCCGAAGACGTTTTTTTCTATGAGCGACTCGCGTTCGTTGCCATGGCCGTTGCTGTTGCTTTTGCCATGATAGTGGTCCCAGAATTTGCTTTGCTCCAAAGTAAGTAGTACGTAAACTAAGAGACGTAGGCTTTATTTCAGCAATATGTTTATTTGCAAATTATTGTTAGAAGACTGCAGTGAACACTGAATAATAAATAATAAATATTATATATAATAATATATAATATATATTATAAGTAAAAAATATAATAAAATATATAATAATAAACATTATAAGTGGATGAATAAATGAAATTGTAGAAAAGTGAACGCAGAAGTTTAATTTTTTGTTATCTCACTTACGTCTACAGAGCAGAGTAAAGACAGTGCCCGAACCATCTCATTGTATAGTGTGCAGTAAATCAACAAGGTCTAAGAAACAACTGATTGTGCCTAAACAGTCCAAGTACATAAGCAACACAAAGATAATTTCGTAAACCACATTGGCCTGACATATCACAAAAAAAAACGAAGAAACCAACGAAAATGTGGTTTGTAAAGCATTTTACTTCTTTGGTTTATTTGTAAAGCATTTTATCTCAGGCCTTTACAAACCCATTTTCGTTGGTTTCTTCGTTTATTTTTTGCAACATAAAGTATCAAAATTTTCAAAAAAAGGGTTCGGTCCCGTAAGGTTCGTTTTCTTTGAGTAGTACTGGAGCCATAGGAGTGAGACGCCCTAGGAATCGTGAGCGACTATCAAAGATCCGGTATTAGTGTATTGACAATCTCTCGGTGCTATTTCTAGTCTTTTAATTTTCCCCGGAGAACCCGTTGTTGAATGTATCGTCTGGATTGAAAAGGAGTGTTTTTTTTGTTTAATTAGACAAGTTTCCGTGCTGGTCAATGTCCTCTTGGAGGGAATCCAGGATGATGAATCCCAAGCGCCACAATTTTTGTATCTTGGTAGCCAGAAACGTCATGTGACAGTCTCAAGGTGACAGGTGTGGACAAAAAAATAGTTGATTTGGTCGGCGAGATGGAAAGAACAACTTTGTGGCCGGTTTTCAGCAGTCGTGTCGGTGAGTCGGTGAAAATATGTTACATAAAGACGGACGAACCCAAATCCGAATTATCTGGGATTCCTTTCTCGCCGGATTAGGATTTGTCAATAAAATTGTACCTTACCAAAGATTCCAAACCGTTAATATCCCTATGGGCCATAGACGAGGAGGATGGAACTTATGGAAGAAGGAGAATATTTAGTAAAGAGGAAAGATAAGAACATGTTACATAGAGATAGGCGAATCCAAATCCGGATTCGAATCCAGGATTCGTTTTTTGCCGGATTCGGGTTCCAAACCCTCACTATCCCCTGTGATGAGGAGGCTGAAAGAAGGAGAATATTCAGTAAAGAGTAAATATATTGAAAAATATATTGATTAATTGAAAAAAAATTCAAATTTTGAAAAAATGTATAAAGATATATATTGAAAAATATATATATATATCTTGACAATATTATTGACAACACAACTATAGTTGCGTCTTTTGCCGATACCGGGATATCTGATACCACGCTCTAAAGTCGTTTTGCAGTTATCGTGGTATCTGAAAAGTCATCTAACTTTCATCAAGTTTTGTAAATTTGGTGAGAAAGAAGCTATATATCAGAGATCACGTAAACTGCAAAAACGACCAATTGCAGATCAAGTTATCGTGGTAACAGATACCATGGCAACTAATAAATGTCGAAAGAATCGACAAATTGTCAGTACTGTATGCTAATGTACTTCTGAGCCTACTATAACCTGATATTGTCAAGTTCAACTGAAAAGGGCTGAGACAATCTCAATCAATCAATCAAAGTTATACATCACTTATTCACTGACAGAGGCTTGAAGACCTGATGAAAATGCGTTACTTCATCCCTTACTTCATTGCTCCGCTATTGACGAATAATCGATTTTCAAATAGTGGAATTTCCGGCGGATTTGTGGTAACTATTTGCGCTTGTACCTGGTTGTATGCTTGATGAAAACGATTTACGAAAATAAGTTTCACGCAGATTGAGATTCAAGTTTTCCGCGTCATAGTAGAATTTTGCGTTGTGAGGACGGCCGTAGATATTCTGAACGTCATTCTAGAGCAAATAGTGAAAAAAAAATTTTTTTTACACAATCCAAATACTGCAGTGTATTTAGTTAAATGTTACAGAAGTAAGTTGGCTTTTCAGTTAAACTTTAAAGGGTGGCCGCGTGTTATAAGACATTTTTTTGTCTGTACGAGCTCTCGATCCATTTAAATCTATAACAAAAGGAAGAAAACACAAAAAAAAGAATAGCCGTCCCTAACCACGCTATCTTATTTCAGTATCCCTTCAGTAATATTTACTAACCCATGTAAGAAATGGCCCAGCTGTGGCCCTGTTGTTCATTTGAAAAACAATAAAAGAAGAAGAAAGAAAAAGATCAGACTAAATAACTAAATTATAATATGGGTGACTCCGATCTAGAGAAGAAACAAACTCGGCGCTGCGTTGTTCCACAGCCGAGAGTTCATGGAGAGTTTTAGGAACCTGCCTAATTGTTTACTGAGGAAGAATTTTTTACCATTGCACGATTCGCACTAACCACACCTGAGCCTCGTTTTTGTTGCAATAGTGCTTCCCAATAGCTGCTGCAGCACTTATTCGCTTTTGCACAATATGTGTTTTTAGTGGAGTGTTCCTTGGAACAATCCACTATTGCGAGCGCTGTAGCAGCTTTCGGCTTTCGGTTTCCGGTTTTCGGTTTTCACCGTATTTTGTGGAGCTCATAACTCGTGAACCAGTGCAAGGATCAAGTTCAAACTTGGTACATTTGTGGGTATTGGGGTCTTGTTGTGCCTTTTGGGGGTCCCACCCCCCACCCCAACCCGGTTCAGGGGCAAATGGGCCCAAATTGTCCAGTGAATAAAGTTCATAACTTGACCAGACCCCCCACCCTCCCGTTCATGGGCAGCCGGGCCCAGATGAGTTAAGTTCGTCTATGACAGGTCTCAAGTCCAACTCTTGTATATTTGGGGAGATATATCTATGGATGAGGATTTGGTGTAACATCAACAAATAAGACGACGCGACGTACTTTAATCTTTAATGAACAGTTGGAAACTTGACTGTTTTGTCATATGATCGATGATATGCCGTTCTTAATGAATTGTGAACAAGGGGGCATTCGTCTGCTACGAATTGGTTTATTGCACTTGTTATTACCTTGCTAATGGACAAGAGGATTAAAGAGTGGGACTGGCAGGCAGACCAGTGTTCGAACAAATGCTATTGGTGCAAGATCTTCAACATTTCTTTGGATTTATACTGGCGGTTTGTTTACACTTAAAGCTTTTAAAAGGGGGTGTTTACAAGGTTATTTCAATACTTATTTGGTTATTGGGGAAGAGAAATGTCTTGGTTCTAAAGATGTTCGTTTGATAAACATTTTACTTTTACACTCCACGTCCGAGCGCTTGCGCACTTGTTGGATTCACTTTCTTCTTGTTGAAGCAGCAGCTGCAGCACCTTGCAGGGAAGCACGGACTTGGTCAGTGAGGAAGTCCGTGATTCTCGAGAAGCGCTGCCGTCTTCCTCGGAGCACTGCAGTGCAACAACTGACGTAGACTGAATCAGTCCGTAAGCGGCCGAGAAGTGGACCTGCAGCGTGCAACAAAAAAGAGGCTGAGGTTGAACTTAATCAGACCGAAAATCTCTTGTCTCAACCCGTTCAGTTCTTTGCATAGTGTTGATGGGTCAGGCCATGATAATAGTTGCATTTTTACACATACCGTGGTATCTGATACCACGGTCTAAAGTCGTTTTTCAGTTATCGTGGTATCTGGTCAGTTATCGTGGTATCTGAAATTCAAATACCACGGTCCGACCGTGGTATCTGAAAAAGTCATCTCACTTTCATCAGTTTTTGTTAAATTGGGCGGGGGGGGGGGGGGAAGAAGTTTGACACTTAGTGATACGACTGGATATCTGTTTTTCTTTTGTGATGACTTCGAAAAGCGCAATTTCGGCAATTGTCATTTTTGCTGAGCAACCGTATATCAGATACCACGATAACTGCAAAAACGATTAATTGCAGATCCAGTTACCGTGGTAACAGATACCATGGTATCTGCAAAAACGCAACTAATGTTTGAACGAATGAATACTTTGGTTTCCCATCAGACTCGGTCACTGCAATGCAGAAAACAATTTATTCTCACCTCTCCTATCGTGCGTCAGTAAAGAGGGATTGAGTATTTAGTTATTCAGCTACCTAAATACCCTCAAGCGGGTAAAACAACAGGTTTTACGTCGTGGTGTTAGGATTTACTGTTCTAGTGTTCTGCCTAAATGGCCGCTTAACCGAGTGGCCTGAAAGGAAGGGCTCTTCCTTTCAGCTCGCTTAGTTGTTCACTTTCAAAACGGTAGCGTCTTATCGAAGGCGTAGATGTGTTCGTACGGTTCTAGCTATGTTCAGGTTCAGGACACGTTTATTAATCTTTACCCACTGTCATGTTTTCACTTCGAATCGTTACCGTGATCTGCAACCATCTGCAACTATCTGCGCCATTTTCTGCTTAGAAAAGCCTTTTTATAGACTCTTTCTCTGACGTCAAACTCGCCTTGCTCAACTCCCACTGATCACCTGCTCATCTCCCGCGTGCACAGCGTCGTGGAAGCGTGATGTAAGAACTTGTGGTGGAACTTGGTTTTGAATTCTCCTTTTAAATCTTGCTGAGTTTAAAAGGTTCGGAAACAATGTTCCTTTCGAATCTGAATTTTGCCAATAATAAAGACATGAAGACCCTTCGTGACACGGGTATTCAGAACTTCCGCCCTCAACAGAAGATACCAGTTGCTGCTTTATATTCCATTGTCTCCATATTTTAAAACTAACTTGAATTCTACCTCTATTCTAACCTCTCTGCAATGGGGTCAGCCCTTAGTCTTCTCACAACCGGAACGGAAGAAGATGCAAGCAACAAGCGGGGTTGTAACCCAAAATAAGAAAGGAAGACTTACCTAATGTTTTCCCAGTGTATGAGATCAGTTAGACTGTCCGAGCGGATTCAGGAGAGAAGAAAAGAAGCCGTATGAAAATTTAAATATGTTGTTGTTCTTGTTTGAAGGTTGACGTTTTGGCGAATCAATCGCCCGTATACGTGCGTATCTTCTATATCTTTGATCACTTCTTTTGTCAAATTATGGCTTTCTGGCCTTGTCACAATTATGATCTAAACTACGGCCATCTGGCCTTGTCAAACTTTCTAATGTAATTTAAATATTCCTTCAGTCCAAGCAGATTGCGAATCATATTTGACAGAGCAAAACTGATACATCAGTTGAAGTTTACTAGAGCTATACTTCGGCCCCTTCTTGGCGAGGGTTTCAGACTCAAACCAATCAAGTTGGAAATGGAAAAACACTTAGTTTCACAAGTTAGCTTTTCCAAATTTAGCGGCATTGAGCCTGAAGAAGACCTTTGTCTAGAAGGGCCGAAATATAGATCTAACGAAAACTCAGCTGACGTATCCGTTTTGTGACCCTTGTAGGAGTTGTGGGTCATTAATATATATCGTTTGGTCAAAAGTATTTTTTTCACTTTTCGGTTAAGACGCGCACTTTAAGGGTGCTAGAAATAAATGGGTTAACATGTATCGTTTGATCAACTTTGCAGGTAAGATGCGCACTGTAAGGGACCTAGAACTTCATTTGTAAGCAAAACCCTTGAGACAAAAACGATACTGGGCTCATGGAGATCATGAAAATGTATACGTTGCTTAAAAGTATTGTTCTTACTTCACGGTCATGATTGGTTCTTTAAGGAATAGTCGGATTTTGGAAGTGGCGATTTCTAAGCGAATCTTGTCGAATTTGCAATATTACAGGCAAGTCCTTGATGTGCCTGCTAAGTTGCGTCGTGAAAATCCCCCAAACCACCATCAACGGAATTTTGGACCCCCCCCCTCCCCCCAAGTGTCCGGAACCGGTCCAATTGTGTAAATGATTTATCTAGAGCAGATGTTTGTTCTTCCCAGCAAGTTTCACTCCAATCACTCCATTCTAACCGTTTCTCGAGATTTCCAGTCTCCCCCCCCCCCAACTCCCCCATAGCTGTGAATCCGATCCTGACTTCAAATGGGATATCAGAGGTATATCATCTATTCAGTTATTAAGTTTCGTTCCAATCCGATCACCCGTTCGAAGCTCACGCACTACTCAATTTTACGGATTCCCCCGCCATCCACTCCCCTCCCCCCCCCCAGATGGTCGGATCGGGAAACTGATTTTTCTAAAGTAATTTGTTCGGGTCCCTGATATGCCTGCCAAGTTTCATCGTCCTAGCTCGTCTGGAAGCACCCTAACTCGAAAAAGTGTGACAGACAAACGGACCGACGGACGGAATTGCGATCGGTACGTGGCACTTGAGCCAGAGGCTGCAAGTGCCATAAAAACTGGGAACAGAGGATTTTCATCCGCCAAAAATTCCATTAGATGTCAACTGTCGGCTAAGAAACTGGAAACCGGTTGGCTTAGAATTTCGAAGTACCAGGCTATGAAACTATAACTATTGGCGCGTGTCCGATAGGTAGAGATAAAGGGTCAAGGTAACGTTTCCCCAAAATAAGGGCTAATAACTTGAAGAGCAAGTAGAAACTGCCCAGTGGCCGCTGCAAGTCGTGGAATAGAAACAAATATGTGTATGTTAATCTACAATAGCTAACAAGTGTTATCGCACCAAAACAACAAAACATAAAACATAAACTATGTATCTCTTCGCCAGACTACAGGGATGCATCACTGTAAGGTAACGATTTTTTACTGACAACTGCTTTGAAGCTGAAATTGCATAAAAGCGACACACATGCCAGTGGTATAAGACGTTCGACAGTATATGTCAGAGCTATATCTCAGACATCTCAAAAGAATCAACTTGTTCTTTATCATAGCCAAAGATCACCTGTCTCAAAGAAGCACTGAGTATTTGGAAGCCTCAGATTTAGGGTCTGGTCTATCCATCACCAGCAGTTCTACCAACTAGGCGGCTGTTAACTACATAGATCAATTCTAACACTAACTATTTAGAACAGTAATTCTTTGTAGAATAATTACGTAGATGGAACGCTACGCAAGGACCTTGTGCTGTGACAAACAAGAGCTACGAGCTCATATGACACTTGTTACGAGTAGATGGTGTGAGAAGCGCGAAAGTGAATCTGAGCATTTTTCCGGGAATTCCGATACCCCTCCCCACCGTGCTCGAATCCGGTCCAGACCCTAAAATATGTCGCCTAAGGTAGACAATCGGTCTACTTTCCAAGTTTCATTCCAATCACTGCCCTCGTTTAACAGCTATGCGAGCCACAACATTTTCGGGACTTTCCGCTACTGTGGCCGAATACGACTCGGACACATGCTAACATCCCTTCTTCCCGTGCATCAAGCTTAACTCGAATCGGAGCATATCTGCAAATTTCCGGTTCCCATTTCATCCTCCTCCTACCTTGGTCGGATCCGGTTCGGACACCAAATGACAAATCTAGGCTGCATGATCTTGGTACTGTCCAAGTTACATCCCATTCTGCCCATCCGTTTGTTTTTTTGTGCATGTCACAAAGTCCCCCCCCCCCCCCCCCCAACTCCCCCAACCATGCCCGCTTGGGTTCGCAGACAAGACTTGCATATCTAGGTCATCACCCGTATGGAAATAATTTAGACGTTTCCAGCTGTTCTCACCTGTTTTCAGCTGAAAACAGCTGTTTTCAGCTGATTTCAGTTGGAAACAGCTGCTTACAACTGTTGAATTTACGGCTACTGGGGATAGACGTCGATGTTACAGCTGTTTATAGCTGTTTTTAGTTGTGAACAGTCGTATACAGCTGTACTTCTTACGTCTAGTCGGGATACGCGTTGGAGACACAGCAGTATGTTACTGTATACACCTGTCTGTTGGTGTATACAGCTGTATGTCTTACGTCTAGTTTGGATACGCGTTGGAGACACAGCAGTATGTTACTGTATACAGCTGTATGTCTTACGTCTAGTCGGGATACGCGTTGGAGACACAGCAGTATGTTACTGTATACAGCTGTATGTCTTACGTCTAGTCGGGATACGCGTTGGAGACACAGCAGTATGTTACTGTATACAGCTGTATGTCTTACGTCTAGTCGGGATACGCGTTGGAGACACAGCAGTATGTTACTGTATACACCTGTCAGGTGGCGTATACAGCTGTATGGCTTACGTCTAGTCGGGATACGCGTTGGAGACACAGCGGTATGTTGCTGTGTACAACTGTCAGAGATACAGGTGTTAAGTGCCGTGAAAGAATGATTTCCTAACAGCTGGGTTCGCAGCTGTGCCGACCGTGTCCGAAAAGACCGTCAGATCGACACACGGTTGTATGGATCCTGTTACGCTTTTGTCGATTTTAGGAGACATAGAACCAACTTGCTATTTTTGTAAATACAATGTTCTTACTCGACTATTTTTATTAATTGACAGTCATCCCTTTTCTAAGCAGGTTTACAGTTTGTTTACAGTTTGCTCAACGCCAAGCTGCTGTTGTAAACATTTACGGCTGTAAACAGCTAGTTACGGCTAAATACTGCTGTGTTCCAACCATCAAACAGCTATATATACAGTGACATGCTGCTCTGTCTCAAACACTGACAACTGTAAACGTCTGCTTACAACTAGAAACTGCTGCATTCCCACCGCCAGACAGGTGTATACAGTAAATACTGCTGTGTCTCCAACGCGTATCCCGACTAGACGTAAGACATACAGCTGTATACAGTAACATACTGCTGTATCTCCAACGCGTATCCCGACTAGACGTAAGACATACAGCTGTATACAGTGACATACTGCTGTGTCTCCAACGTGTATCCCGACTAGACGTAAGACATACAGCTGTATACAGTAACATACTGCTGTGTCTCCAACGCGTATCCCGACTAGACGTAAGACATACAGCTGTATACAGTAACATACTGCTGTGTCTCCAACGCGTATCCCGACTAGACGTAAGACATACAGCTGTATACAGTAACATACTGCTGTGTCTCCAACGCGTATCCCGACTAGACGTAAGACATACAGCTGTATACAGTGACATACTGCTGTGTCTCCAACGTGTATCCCGACTAGACGTAAGACATACAGCTGTATACAGTAACATACTGCTGTGTCTCCAACGCGTATCCCGACTAGACGTAAGACATACAGCTGTATACAGTAACATACTGCTGTGTCTCCAACGCGTATCCCGACTAGACGTAAGACATACAGCTGTATACAGTAACATACTGCTGTGTCTCCAACGCGAACCCTGACTATAGACGTAAGAAGTACAGTTGGATACGACTGTTCACAACTAACAGCAGCTATAAACAGCAATATCGACTTCTATCCCCAGTACCCGTAAATTCAACAGTTTGAAACATGTCAGATCAGCTGAAAATGTCTAAATTATTTCCATACGTTAGAAAAGACTCGCTCCCCGTATGGAAATAATTTAGACGTTTCCAGCTGTTCTGACCTGTTTTCAGTTGTTTTCAGCTGATTTCAGTTGGAAACACCTCACCTGCTTCCAACTTTTGAATTTACAGCTACTGGCGATAGACGTCAATGTTACAGCTGTTTATAGCTGTGAACAGTCGTATCCAGCTGTACTTCTTACTTTGGGAGGTGTACACTGTTTTTAAAAGCCGTGGAAATGCTTGAAGTCGGGAGCTGTCATCCGTGTTTTTGCTAACTTCTCTTTTCTTTGAAGCGCAAAATATTTCAGAAGCAGGTTTCGCAGTCGAAGCCCCCTCTATACTGCTAAAGCGTCTTCTGGTAATTCGTTTAGAGTACTGCCGTTTATTCGATAATTTGAAAAAAATTTAATTGCATCAGTATACCAGAATGCAAATATTTCTCCATACATAATATCCCTGAGTCTTGACTGAGTTGGATCACAGCAAATTAAGCATAAGTTGAAGTTGGAGAGAAGCAACCGCCGAAAGAAGTTATACAACACAACATAGCAGTAACGACACAGTTGGTATCATCTGTGTTTCATACGGACACGGACCTTGGAAAACAGCTCGTTACAGCTATATTTGAGACACCTGTTGAAAACGTCAGATAATACTTTTGTGTGTTTACAACTTCATACAGCTATATCCACCTGTGTTTGGGACAGCTGTTGAAAACGTCCCATAATACTTCTGTACGTTTACAGCTGTTTCAGTGACACCTGTTGGATAAACGAAAGTAATTGCGACAGCTGAAAACAGTTAAATACAGTAGGATACAGCAACTTACAGCTGTTTTACAGACAGCTGATTAAAACAGCTGTAAATATTACACGTGTTGAAAGCGTCCCATAATACTTCTGTTACTTTTACAGCTGTCAACAGCTGAAAACGTCTAAATTATTTCCATACGGGCAGTTCTTATCACCCATGAAGTTTCACTTGAGTCGGACCATTTTTCGCAACCGGATTCCTCACCCTCCACTCCCCGAAAAACGGTCGGACCCAGGACCGGAAGTCTTCCTAAGGCTTCCTGTGCCGGGTCCTTAAGCGTCGGGTCATTAATATGCCTGCCTAGTTTTATCGTCCTTCGTACATCTGGAAGTATCCTATCTCGCGAATCGCGATCACCGGAATACCGGAAAATCCACTCTAACTCCCCCCCAAAAAGCCCCGACATGATCTGGTTCCGTCAAGAACGTATCTAATACTTATGCTTGTTCTTCCCACCAAATTCCATCCCGATCCCTCGACACTAAGCGTTTCATACAAATTCCGGTGGCCCCTTTCAACTCCCCCCCCCCCCCGATTATCGGATCCGGCCCGGACTTGACATGGAACATCTGAGACAATAGTACTTTCCACTTGCCAAGTTTCATTCAAATCAGATCGCCCGTTCAAAAGTTATAAATGCCCTAGATTCCGGATTCCACATCCCCCCCCCCCCACCACCAGGGGCGTCACTATGGGGGGAAGGGTACTCCCCCCCCCCCCCCCCCAAAAAAAAAGGTCTTGAGAAAGTACTTCCGTCGGGCGAAGCCCGGCGAAAGTTAACCTGTTTGTCGGCGCGAAGCGCCGGCAAACACAGAAGAAATAAAATTTTGTATGCTTTTGTCAGGCGTCGGTCGACTCGTCGGCGGGTTCTTTTTATACTCAAGAAATGAAATCCTGCAAACATTTGCCGTCAAAACGCTGAAGAAGTCAAATTCTGCTTGCTTTTGTCCGATCTAGATGTCCGATCTTTTTATACATACAAAATCCAGAAGAAATAAATTCTTTATGTTTTTGTCGGCCGTCGGTTGACCCGTTGGCACACCGGGTTCTTTTAATACGCAAGAAATGAAATCCTGCAAACATTTGTCGGGCAAAGCACTGAAGAAATCGAATTCGTATGCTTTTGTTGCGACTCGGTATTCTCGTCGGCACATGGCTTTGTCGGGCGTCGGTCGTTGACACATCAGGTTCTTTTTACACAAACACAAAATTATGTAAATTCTTATCGGGCGCATGCGAAAAGTTCAAGTTTCGTCGGTACATCGCACAACGTAAAGATTAAAGTTCTTTACTGTCTTGTCTGGCAAAACACAAGTGAAATCGAATTCTGAATGCTTTTCGGCGTCGGTATTCTTGTCGGCACATCGGGCCTTTTTATACGTAAGAAATCAAATTCTGCAAACATTTGTCGGGCGCAAATTTTTCCGGAAATTTCGCAAGCGTTGCTTAGTTCAACTTGTCCTGGGTACAGTCGTTTGAAGCTTCGCTTTTTAGCGATATGAGGGAAACGACCAGGTTAACTTGGAAATAATCACTTCCCTGATCCAGCGATCGCGGGGGAAGTGGAGGGATGGGGAATGCGGAAACTATAATCATACATAACTTTAGAACGGGTAATCGGACATGCATGAAACTTGATAAGTGTGAAGAACAAGTGTCTCAGATTTTCAATTTCAAATTTGACCCGAATCCGATAACTGGGGGTGGGGTAGAGGGGGGACCGGAAATCTTTTGAAACGCTTAGGGTCGAGGGATCGGGATGGGACTTGGAGGAGAGAACAAGCATAAGCCGTAGAAACAATACTGACAAAACAGGACAGGATGTTGTCACAGTTGGGGGAGTTTGAGAGGGTTTTCCACAATTCTGGTCATAAAATTCTCTATGCTTTTGTCGTGCGTCGCTAGACTCGTCGGCACATCGGGTTCTTTTGATACCGTCCGGAAGAAATAAAATCCTGCAAACATTTGTCGGGCAAAACACTGAGGAAATCGAATTCTGCATGCTTTTGTCGTGCCTCAGTATTCTCATCGGCACATATTCTCATTCTCATCGGCACATCGGGTTCTTTTTATACATAAGGAATCCAGAAGAAAAAAATTTCTTACGCGTTTGTCGGGCGTCAGCACATCGGGCTCATTTATACGTAAGAAATCAAATTCTGCAAACATTGTCGGGCGCACCGCGAGCTGGGGTACTTCCAAATGTGCTATGACCATGAAACTTGGCAATCCGTGCTATGACCATGAAACTTGGCAGGCATGGTAGTAGCTTAAAAATAGTACCTCCCCCGATCCGATCATCGTTGTGGGAGAAACAGTTATTAGTGAGTGGAATAACCATTTCATAGTTAGTAGATCAAGCCGATTTTCTGATGAAATGAATTTCGGGAGAGAGATGCAGCCTTGACAACTGCAAACCGTATCTGACAAACATGCTAACTGTTCTTACAAGTGCCATATGAGCTTTCAGCTCTTGTTTTTTCTTGGAAAAGTTTTAAAATGTTGCTCGTAAAAATAGTCGATTTTGTTCTTAAAATAATAGTTTTTCTTATAATCGGCCAAATTTTCGTTCGCTTTTTTTTCGTTTCGCTTTCGAAACGAAAAACGAAAAAAAAGAAAACGAAACGAATTTTCGTTTCGCTCTTTTTGTTCACTGAGCTACCGACTGGCAATTGTAAACATAGTTCGCAAACCATTACAATAGTCAGATAGAAGCCGACAATAGGAGCAGTGATGGCCTGCTTCTATCTGACTATCTGACTGACTATTAAATCATAAAATATTTACAGTATTGAAATGAAATTCACTGTGAAATAAGGCACAACTAACTAAAGATACTTTCCGCGTGCATGAGTAGCGAGGGGTCGGCGTTGAGCTTTATTTTTTACAGTTCTCGGTAGAGTGTATAGTAATCGAGTTCTCGGTAGTTTATCTGCAGTTTCAGTTCAGTTTCATTGGACTATTTAAAAAAAAAATAATTAATATTCCTGCCAGGAAAGCACAAAAGGAGTGCTTGGCTAGGTCTGAGAAATAACCGATATTAGTTAAACAACAAACAGAATCAACTAACTGATTACTCTATATAAAGAAAAAGGAAGCAGACAAAAAAAATTAACCAATGGTTTCAACTTTGAATGAAAAAGAGAGAAAAATAAGGGAAACAAAAAACGATAAAGAAAGAAAAAAAAACAGAGGAGGGGTCCTAAGGATAACACTAAACAATTTTCCTGTAATGACCTTTCGCTGCTGGCTTGAAGGAAATAATGTTATTGAATTCTGGATATCTAACGGTAGTAGATTCCAAATAGTCGGCCCAAAAATTCGAATTAAAAAAAGAAGCTCTTTTGTTGAGGGTGCTTCTTGGACGATTTCACACAAATTTTGGGTGTCATAAGAATGCAGTTATTATTAACAACTCATTATGGGTCCTTGATTCCGATGGAACATTTCCCCTATCCTGCAGTCATCTTTTCAAGCCACCAACCTTGACAGACACAATGCGTGGTGAAAGGTTTTGCTCAACTTCTCTCTCTATTCGGAGCTTGTCAAAAGAATAAATACTTTTGTCCAACATTAAGCAAATCCAGTTTTCAAAGAAAGGTTGTCAAAAACATAAGTTGAAAACCCTTCACAAACTGTCAGGCGCAGCTAAAGGGACGATTGAACTGTCAGGAGTATATTCTGCTTAAAACATCCGTGTTACATTTTTGAGAGGCACTTTTCAGACACCTTCTTGGTAAGAGGAAAGTTTGCGTAACAATTTCTGTACAAAAGAATTGACGTCATGAGGGGGCTGGAAGCATTCGAGGGGGCACCAGAGATGTAAGTAGGCTGGGATGCGACGCGGCCGTGACGTTTCTTTTTCTTTTTGGGATCCCAAAACGTAAGTGGAGGGATACCTATGACATCACAAAAGTTGTTCCGTTCGTCTGTCCGTCCGTCTGTCAGCACGATAGCTCTCGAAGGGAATGAGATATTTTGATGAAACTTGGTGTGAGGACTCATCGAGTCAAGTGGAAAGTTGAGTTCGTAGATGGGCCCGATAGCTGCATACTTAGGGGAGGGGGAGGGGTTTCAAATTAAGGGGCGAAACAAATATTTTTCAAAAGCTAATGAGATAGTTGATGACGGGGTAAGACGACATGCAGAAAATGAATACGAAAACCATTTTCTCGTCGGACAAGTAGTTCACCTGGAATCCGGCTAAAACCGGAAAGTTTGTTAAAAGTAAAAGTTTTATCTTAAGTTGATTAGATTTCCGATTTAGGGGTAAGGAGACATGATGAATCCGAATATGAAAATGATTTTCTTGTCAGACAGCTAGATCGGCCGGAATCCGGCCAAGACCGGAAACTTTGTCAAAATAAAAGATTAATCTGAAGTTGATTAGAGGTTCGATTTAAGGATTTTGAAACATGCTGAACCCGAATATGAAAATTATTCTGTCGCCGGACAAGTAGATCGCCAGGAATCCAGCCATAACCGGAAAATCTATTAAAAGTAAAAGTTTTATATCAATGTCATTAGGTGCTCGATTTACGGGTAAGAAGGCATGCTGAATTTGTGTATGATAGTCATTTTATACCTGGACACATTTCACTACGAATCCTGCTGAATCCGGAAAATTCGTTAAAAGTTGAAGTCTTATGTGAAGTTGGTTATGGAGATATGGATGGTATGGAGATAAGCTGAATCATTTTTGAACTTAAGTTTTTTGCAAGACAAGTAGTTCGCCCGTAATCCGGCTGAAACCGGAAATTTGGCAGAAGTAAGGCAGGAACTTTGGTCAAAGTAGAGATGACGCAGGCTATAGTGGTAAACTCACATGCTGAACCCATATTTGAACTTTGTCTTCTCCGGTGATTATCACTGGACCGCTACAAAACCCGATTGTCTGTAAATATTACATTTTTGGGATCCCATCGAAACATTTGGTCTTCTAACCGATGCCCGCTTAAATTACACCCGAAGATGTATGGAGCGGGTATGTTTAGCATCTGGAGTACTAGTGGATACAAGACATTTTTCTTGAAAAACATGTTGCTGGTCAAAGTCGGTCCTAGTTTATCGTATAACAGGTCTTAGTGCGAGTAAAAACTTATGATCTACAATAATCACGAAGAAAAACATTAAAAGATCAGAATACACAACGAAAAGGAAAGAGCCTAATCGAGATGTAGCTACCAAAATTCATCTTTAAAAAAAAAAATCCTTTGCACTCCTGCTATGAAGTCGGGAATTCTAAGCTTGAAAATCTGACCTGCGACCTTTCAGTTTCTACTCATTTAAGTTTTACAAGTCCAACGAAGCAAAAATAAAAATCTAGAATCGTTTGACAAATGGAGGTCGGGTGCTCACTGCTGAATTCCCTTACCAGATTTTAAATACCATCATCGTTCATATAGAAGATTTTATATTTCCCCACTTGGTGGTGAAAGAGCGGAGAATCCGGTTGGGAAATTATGGTCGTGTATTCGCATTACTGGAATTTTTAGTCGCGGAAAGAGATGATTTGTGGACGACAAAAACGGTCGTGGAAACACTATTTCGTGGGAGCACGGCAGACTCCTTTATTGTTGTCGTGTTCGCCAGCGATTCGGTGGAATACTTAGCACATTGCGCATTAAGCCACGCGACAGGGATTAAGTTTTGTTCGAAATTTCCAGAAGTAAAAACAAAATTCCGTGGTCACTTGAGTTTAATACACTTGGTCGGGCTGGCACTATGAGTGCGTTCTTTTCGGTCTGGTCTGCCAGAATTTAGGTTAATTGGAATTCAAGGCATTCGTGCAAGGAAGAGCTAGGAGCTTGTATGACACTTGTAATGGTTGGAGATGGCTGGAGAGTCATCTAGGCACGCCGACCTCCTTAAAGACGGCCTTACGCAATCGAAGAACAAAAACAGTAGCCGAGTCTAGAATAAAACTAGACCTACGTTGCCTGGTCAACGTAAAGTGTTGCGAGAGCAACTTTGGTTCTTCGCTGTCGGTTAAATGCTGGAGTTGTCAACTTATCGAAGCGAAAACGGTTTGTTCTAAAAAGAATAATCACATGATGAATTAAAGCTATTATTTAGCGTTGTAAAAACAACAACAAAACAATATTGGAAGAAGGGACTAAATTGACTTTGCGGTCAATGGAACTTTATCCTTTTCAGTCGTAGACGTCTCATAAATAAATTACTTACTTACGTACTTCCTTGACGGATGAAAACTTGGAACAATATCTTATATAATCAAGTTGGTATTATAAAGCTATCCGTAACTTTTCAGGATTAAAATACCATAGATGACGCTATTAATTATTACGAAACTACCTCGTTGTTTTACATTATCGTTTGTACCCGTTGCGTAAACAGTTAATCCTAAGTTATAGTGATAGACCATCGATACAAACTTTCTCACCGTCATATTTACAGAAATTGAATACAATGTGCACCAATTTTCAAAAATTTCTAGCCCCTCGTGAACCAATTCCTACTTACAAGTCCGTCTCCCGTGATAGACATCAAGTTCACCGGAAACAAATACTGGGTACACCAGCTAGCAAAAGTTGCAAACCCCTCATCGCTGAAGATGATTGTAGCATAATAGCCGATTATTACTTACAAGTCCCATGCATGTCTTACAATTGGGAACAAAAGTGTTCTTACCATCGAATACACCGGAAACAAATAACAGGTACACCAACTAGCAAAAGCTGCAAACTCCTCATTGCCGAAGATATTATGAGCTAACAGTCGACTATTGCTTACTAGTCCCTTAATGTCTCACAACTGGGATCGCCTGTTTTTGGTTTCAGTCTGTACCTTACTCCTGAAGTTGTCAACCCCTTGAAAATTTCAAGCTGGTTTATCTCATGAAGGAATTTTTAAAAAAATGAATGACATATACTTTGATCAACTCATCAAGGGCTATCGATTGCCCTAACAACAACAAAAGGATATCGGAAAAAGGGACTAAATTGACTTTGCAGTCAGTTGAACTTTATCCTTTTCAATCGTAGACATCGTGACGGATGAAAACTTGGAACAATGTCTTATATAATCTAGTTGGTATTATAAAGCTATCCGTAACTTTTCAGGATTAATATACCATAGATGACACTATTAATTATTACGAAACTACCTAATTGTTTTACATTATCGTTTGTACCCGCTGCGGAAACAGTTAATCCTAGGTTACAGCGATAGACCATCGATACAAACTTTCTTACCGTTAAAATTTATATAAATCGAATACAATATATAACAATTTGCGAAAATTTCTAGCCCCTCGTGAACCGATTCTTACTTACAAATCCCTCTCCCATGATAGACATCAAGTTCACCGGATAAAAAATAATGGGTACACCAGCTAGGAAAAGTTGCAAACCCCTTATCCCTGAAGATGATTGTAGCATAACAGCCGATTTTTACTTACAAGTACCTTGCCTGTCTTACAATTGGAAACCAAATTGTTCTTACCATCGAATACACCAGAAACAAATAAGAGGTACACCAACTAGCAAAAGTTGCAAGCCCCTCATTGCCGAAGATGATTATGAGGTAACAGTTAACTGTTGCATACAAGTCCCCTACATATCTCACAACTGGTATCGCCTATTTTTTGTTTCAGTGTGTACCTTACTACTGAAGTTGTCAACCCCTTGAAACTTTCAAACTGGTTTTGTTTCTTCGCTGTCGGTTAATGCTGAAGTTGTCAACTTGTCGAAGCTTTTAAAATGGGAAGTTCTAGAAAAAACAGTCACATGATCAAAAGCTATTCTTCAGCGCTGTAAAAACAACAATAAAATAATATCGGAAGAACGGACTGTCAGTTGAACTTTATCCTTTTCAATGGTAGACATCGTGAGGGGTGAACACTTGGAACAATATCTTATATAATCAGTTGGTATTATAAAGCTATCCGTAAGTTTTCACGATTAAAATATCATAGATGACACTATTAGTTATTATGAAACTTCCTAATTGTTTTACATTTTCGTTTGTATCCGTTGCGTACACGGTTAATCTTATGTTACAGCGATAGACCATCGACACAAACTTTCTTACCAGCTAGCAAAAGTTACAAACCCCTCATCGCTGAAGATTTTTGTAGCATAACAGCCGGTTATTACTTACAAGTCCCTTGCATGTCTTACAATTGGGAACCAGATTGTTCTTACCATCGAATACACCGGAAACAAATGACAGGTACACCAACTGGCAAAAGCTGCAAACCCTCATTGCCGAAGATGAGTATTAGCTAACAGTCGACTGTCGCGTATAAGTCCCCTACATGTCTCACAGCTGGTATCGCCTATTTTTGGTTTCAGTGTCTACCTTACTACTGAAGTTGTCAACCCCTTGAAACTTTCAAGCTGGTGTATCTCATGAAGGAATTTATGTACCAAAAAATGGATGCCATATACTTTGATCAGCTCGTCGAAAAAAAATTCTACCTGTCTTAGTTCAAAAGTTGACTTTTTTGCCGTAGGCCACTTGGAAAGGAGCAAATGATAAGCTCTGATTTCTTTAGCAACGATAGCACTTCAAAAGTTTAAGAGGTACATCTGATACCATCTTTCTACCGCAAACCCAAGTGCAATGGAACCAATGATAAACTCAGCTGAAATCGCGAACACAAATGGATAGACACAAAAGACGGTAGCACTTTCGGACTCGTGGGAAAAAGCTGCTTTTTTGTTTCTGTAGATTTTTCTATTTATCACTCAAAGAAGATATGTTGGCTGTGGGGACAGGGAACTGCCGCATATATTTAACACTTATAGATTTTAATCCATCTTCAATTTGAAACTGGTGCCTGCCTACTTGCGTGCTAGAACGGAGCTTTCCACTCGAAAGTAGAAACATGGTTTGATGCAACGAAAGGTTGGCTGCACAACTTCAGATAGTCCTCTCTGACATAGGCTATATTACTCCACTTCACTTCGCACACCGTAGGCTCTGGGTCGAGGACAAGCAAAAACCATCCTTTTTGGCCCCAGGCAAGAGATCAACGGAGCTTTCCAAAATGTAATGTCATATTCATCAATCCGGCCTAAGGTCCACACTTTCCGTAAAAACCGCACAGGTTAGACCCTTGCCAATTACCAGGAATAAAATGAAATCGGCGGCATAGGAAAAAAAAAAAAAAGAGGACAAAACCAAAGTTTTTGCTCTCGCAACACATTTATAGCACCAGCTTTAACTCCAAACAACTTTCAAAGATGCAGTTCACAAAAGCACATAATTAAGGAAGAATCTTTAATTATTCTTCCACAAGTTTTTGTTCCAGATTGAGAGGCTTGAGCCTGAAGAGGACCCTTGCCAAGAAGGGTCGAAATATAGCTCGAATAAAATGTAGCTGACTTATCCGTTTTACACCGTCAAATATCAATCTCATGTTTTTCATTGATTTTGATTGTATTGCCTGTACTTCTTGTAAAAAGTGAAGGAAATACGCACTTGTGTCTTTGAAAGAGCGTTGCTGAAGAATTGAACATGTTTGACAAATCGCAGAATTTTGCTACCGGTGTTGCCACCGGTTTTGCCAGTTGTCACCTATCGGTTCACTGGTTTCGACCGATGTTAATTCTGCACCGCTAGATGACGTGTGCATCGCCAAAAACGTAATAGCTTGTTCACACGGGACCGAAATAAGCGCGTAAACAGCGGCTGATCTGTTCAGACGACGGATCAACTGTTTGGGGTTGGTTGACGGGAGAATGAAAAAGAAAAACCAAACTCTCAATCATATAGTGATGTTCTGTCACCTTTCAGTGAAGGTTGAATGGAAAAGTTATTCAAATTATTAATTTTTTTTAGAGAAAAACAACGAAAATAAATATTAGACATAAACAGAACAAACGCTGTTGTAATTAGAATCTTATTCTATTTCTGAAATCATTTTGTAATCGTGGAATGCTTTGTGTAAAAATCATGGGATGTTCACATTGGTCTGACAGAATTTGAACTGGATTGACCTAAAATTCGCCAAGCTTTGCCTAATTCATTTCACTTCGGAACGCTCTACTCTACGCAATGCAAATTCATTACGACGAAGTACAATTTTTGATTTTTTTCTTCTTTACATTATTTGATTTCTCGTTACACATGCAACCTGTCGTGTGTCAAGAGGTACTACTTTTGGGGGTACTAGTTTTGGGGATGGTAAAAGGCGGAGCCCAAGTTGTTCTTTCTCCGTCTGGAAGCGACAGTCTAGGTGTGGTGCCAGCTAGTTTGTCTAGGTTTTTGCAAGGAATAATTTATGACCCTAACAGGTTTTGTTGTGACCTCAGCTAGTCAATTGTCAGAGGTATGCTTATTTGAACACTTTTTTAACTGTTCCACTACCTTGGCTTTTCTTACTTGCATATAAAAAGTAAAACGGAAAAGAAAAACAACAAACTTGATATCAGCTAACAGCCAACTATTTCAGGGTTTTTCTGGCACAAACTTGAAGCAGAAATTCAATTAAATTTCTTTGATTTTGAATTTATTAAAAAGGTCCTTCCTCTTTTGAAGGCATCTGACGGTTCGGACCGCCATCTTCTCCATTGAAGCTGCGTTCCTCCCGGCAAACTTTTAAAATTATAAAAAACAAAACAGAGGTGTCAGCTGAGTCACTTTCATAGGTGAATGGTGAATTAGCAAAATATTCAAAAAGTGACAAAAGCGTGAGTGATTATTACTAGTATTCATAGGAAAAAATGTCTGGTTTGGGTTTTAGTTTTGTCTTCGGCGATCGTTCACTGTTAGCAGACGTTCACATAAGCATACCTCTACTGTAATGTTGTTGTTGTTGTTGTTTTGTATACGACGTTGAGCTGAACTCCCTTACCAAAAATACTCAGTTTGATGAATTATACGTGTTTTAGGGTTGATCCATTTTTGTTTAAATAAAAGTTTTAAATCATTGTGTCCGGGAAGAGCTCGGACTCCTGAGGGTGAAGGAATTCGGTAGTGTACGGGGGGGTTATGTACCATTGCTCGTACCATCGTATCTTCTGGAATATAAAAAAAAAAATAAGCTGTATTGCTTATCAGGCTTCTCAAGAACAAACTGAGGAGGAAAAAATAAAGAACAAGAACAAAACCAAGAGCAGTATAATGTATAGACCAACTTTACAAACAAACACACAATTGACGAAAAATAAGATTTTACAAAGCTGACGTCCATAAAGCATTGTCCAAATAGGTGTTGTAAGGTGTATTACGGCGTGTAAGCCTTATTAAGATTCCTGTTTTCCTCTGGCGCGCTGTATTAATGGTGGGTTTACACACTGCGTAAAATCCGAGCGTATTTTACGCAAGTTTTGTGCTTCAAAAGATTTCGAGCAATACAGACGTATTTAGATACAAAATGGACCGGTTTCTCAAATACGTACGTCCGTATTGCTAGAAATGTTTTCAAGCTCAAAACGTGCGTAGAATACGCTCGGATTTCAAAATACGCTCGGATTTCAAAATACGCTCGGATTTTACGCAGTGTGTAAACGGACCATAAGGTGAATAAGGGAGAATAGAGCTCGCCTCTATTCTACCTTCTGCAGCGCCAATCAGATTGCTTCGTTGGGTCCGCCAGCGGACCGATGCCAGGAACAGCGCCGTCGGTGTTGCTACAGTAAGCACTAAAGTCCTACTTTGTTGGAAGCTAAAGAAACAACTTTTCTTCAAAAAGAACACGTTTTGTTCTGTTACGACTGCTTACTGCTAGTTCGAGGACCAATGCTGTCCATCCGTAAATTGAATAGCTTTTTATAATATTGGGTGTCAAATTGTATTGGTGCACTTCAATAGTACTAAGAACACTTTTTCTGATCTTTAGAAACTCGAAAAACTGTACCAGCGTGGCAACACCGAACGCTCCATTCATAAGAACTTCTCGGGTTCCTATTTAAACAGGCGTGTGTATTAAGACGTAAAGATCGTGTATAGCTCTATTCTGCTTATTACACGTATTTGGACAATGCTTAATGACCTAAAATATCCAGCAACCGGCAACACTGGAAAACTGCGTTGTTCAAGTACGATCCTCTGTAAAAGTCAAACTTTCAATTATATTGAACAAGTTACCTCTGAAGCAGCAAAATTAAATATGGTGGTAAATAAAGATAAATCTTCAGTAATGACATTTTCATTTCTCAAGAAAAGCCTACCTGAATTCGAACCACCTATAGACCCAAACCTCCTCAGTAACAGCACTACCCTGCTTGGGGTAGTGATCTCTTCTGATCTAACTTGGCATGAAAACACAAGATTGATTGTAAAAAAGGCAAATGCTGCTATCCAAATGCTGAAGACTCTAAAGAAATTCCGGGTTCCTAAGGATAAACTAAAATTAATTTTCTGCATGTTCATCCGCCCACTAGTAGAATATGCATGTCCTGTTTGGCATTTCGCTCTTACAAAAGAAGAAAGTGATAAAATTGAACGGGTTCAGAAGAGGTCTCTACAAATCATCTACGGAGGTTCCCCACTGCCTTACTCTTTTTATCTAAAAGAATACAAACTTGACCCCCTTTTTGTCCGTCGAGAGAAACTGTGCCTAAAATTTGGCTCAACCCTCCTCCTCCACCCCATCTACAAGAACTTCCTCCCGCCTCCCTTTGTCCCCCTCAGATCCCGACTCCCCAGAGAGGCGGCTGCGAAAGTTCCAAAACTGACACCGGTTTACTCCAGGTCACAGCGTTATTCTCGAAGCTTTGTGCCGAGTTTTGTTTGTACTTTTAACAATTCGTAACTTGTGCGTTTTATCCTATTCTTTTTGTTTTTATCGTTGACAAATCTTTCTTGTTTTAACTGTTTGACTAAAAGATACCATATTTGGGCTATGCCTATGAGAGACTGTATCTGGTTTACATTAAATGATTTGAATTTGAAATTTGAATTCGATCCACACCTTTAACTGTTTGACTAAAAGATACCGTATTTGGGCTATGCCTATGAGAGACTGTATCTGGTTTACATTAAATGATTTGAATTTGAAATTTGAATTCGATCCACACCTTGCGTCGTACAGCGTTCGAATGACACGTTTTTACCTAAAATCGTTTCCGAAGTGTCGTGTCGAAGCTATATGGCCCCTCATAAAATTCCTTTCAGATTAGTTCTTTTTTGGCCGCTAGGTGCGCTATCGTAAAAAAAATAATGACACATTACTTCTTGGTGTACGTTTCTCCAGGTTTGATGGGCTATTTTCAGGTCCTCTTAGGCCTAGCCATGATTAAACTGTTTAAAATGCCTCTTCCTATATTTTTGCTTTACCCAACTTTTTTATGTCAAGCGTCATCAAGTTCGTCATTTCTGGCTTCCCACTTCAGTGCTGAGTGCGGGTTGACTTTTCCACGGGGTTAATACGCGACTCGGTATGAAACGAAAGCCTAATAGCTTATTCACCCTTCAGATAACTTATGCCAAGTCTCATGGATGCGGATATTTATGAGGGACGTCCAAGTCAATCTCTGAAGTACCTTGGTGTAACATATGGAACTCACATAAATAAGAGCTGAAAGCTCATATGGCACTTGTAAGAACAGTTAGTATGTTTGTCAGATACGGTTTGCAGTTTTCAAATCTGGATCTCTCTCCCGATATTCATTTCATCAGAAAAAGGGCTTGATCTAGTAAATCTGAAATGGTTATACCACTCATTGACAACTGTTTCTTCCTCCAACGATGGCCAGACCGGGGGAGGGACTATTTTTAAGCCAATCTGATAGAGTCCCTAACATGCCTGCCAAGGTCATAGCACATCTGGAAGTACCCTAACTCGGGACCATCGGAACTGTGGGAAACCCCCTCCAACTCCCCCCACTGTGACACGATTTCGGTCCTGTTTTGTCAATAATGTATCTACGGCTTATGCTTGTTCTCCCCTTCAAGTTCCTTCCCAATCCCTCGGCCCTAAGCATTTCACGAGATTTCCGGTCCCCCCCTCTACCCCCTCCCCCAGTTTTCGGATTCGGTCCAGATTTGAAACTGAAAATCTGAGACACTTGTTCTTCACAATTGTCAAGTTTCATGCATGTCCAATTATCGTTCCAGAGTTATTAATGTTTCTAGTTTCCGGATTCCCAATCCCTCCACTCCCCCCGCGATGGCTGGATCGCGGAAGAGATTAGTTCCAAGTTAATCTGGTTGGTTCTCTCATGTTCCTGCCAAGTTTTATTGTGCTAGCTTATGTGGAAGCGTTTCACGAGATTTCCGGAGCCCCGCTCCATCCCCCCCCCAGTTATCGGATCAGGCTCGGA
The DNA here is from genome assembly GCA_023053575.1 of Branchinecta lynchi. NCBI lineage: Eukaryota > Metazoa > Arthropoda > Branchiopoda > Anostraca > Branchinectidae > Branchinecta > Branchinecta lynchi. The sequence goes on from JAKZAP010000010.1 coordinate 21,617,752, forward strand.
TTGGAAATTCAACATACGAACACTTGTTTGACATATTTCAAGTTTCATGCATGTCCGATTACCCGTTCCAAAGTTATGCATGTTACTAGTTTCCGGATTTCCCATACCTCCACTCCCCCCACGATGGCCGGATCGGGGAAGTGATTATTCCCAAGTTATTCTTGTCGGTTTCCTGATATGCCTGCCAAATTTCATTGTCCTAGCTTATGTGGAAGCGTTTCACGAGATTTCCAGCGCCCCCTCCACCCCCCAAGTTATCGGATCTGGTCCGGATTTGAAGTAGAGCATCTGAAGCTCTTGTTCTTGACACATGTCAAGTTTCATGCATGTCCAATTACCCGTCCTAAAGTTATGCATGTTATTAGTTTCCGGATTTCCCATTCCTCCACTCCCCCCACGATGGCCCGATCGGGGAAGTGAGTGATTCTCAGCTAATCTGGTTGGGTCCCTTATATGCCTGCCACGTTTCATCGTCCTAGCATATATGAAATTGCCCAAACTAGCAAAACCAGGACAGACCGACATAAATTACAATCGCTATATGCCAATTGAGTATGCTTAAGTGCCATAAAACAGCCGAACAATGATAGTTGATAGCGTTGCAACGTGTTTAAGGATAAGTTACGCTAAAGTGGCTACATTGAAATTCAGTCTAAATAGAAAAGTCTTGTCACGTCTTTATTGGGCAGTTGCTTTCAGGAGCGTCACTAGCCTTTTACCTTTGGGGGGTGGACGTCCCGTTTGTGCCGACGGACTAAAACATGTGCCGACAAAATGCGCCATTTCCGCGAATCCCACTAGCATAGAATAGAACCGATATAAAACTAACTGTAATACATCATTTGAAGATATTCCTTTATTATAATTTCGTGTTTTAAAGTTCACATATTCGGCTTTTCATTTCAGCTTTCGCTAAAAAGCGAAGCTTCCGACGACTGTACCCAGAACAAGTTAAACTAAGCAATTTTCTAAATCTGCCTTTTTTCCAGTTTTTTTGTCTATACCTGCCATTCAATTTCTAGCTTTTAACGTGTTTCAAACCCAGATGTCCATCCTAAAACGCCAACTAAAGAAACCAGCGATGCTACAGAGAATATTACAGATCCACTAAATCTACAGACTGCAGAAAATGCTACAAAATGCGCGCCACAGGCTAAATTTTGTGTGAAACTAATTGTAACGCATAAGTTGAGGTTATTCCTTTAATCTAATTTTATTTACTAAAGGTCATTTCAGCTTTCGATGAAAAGCGAAGCTTCCAACGACTGTACCCAGAACAAGTTAAAGTAAGCGCCGCCGGCGAAATTTTGTGTATTCTGCCTTTCGTCCGGAAACATTTTGCTATATCTACCATACAAGTTCTAGCTTTTGACGTGTTTCTATCCCCCAAGAATGTCAATCCTGAAACGCCAATTAAATGAAACACCGATCTTCCAAATAGGGAATACTACAATACCCCTGCCCCCCCCCCCTCCCCATAGTGACGCCCCTGGTTGCTTTACTAGTTATTTATTATGTTTCGCCAATGTGGAATGGGCTATCCAATACAGAGAAACTAAAGATTAGATCAGCTTCCTTCAAGTACCTGAAGTTTCTCCTCCGACTCCCTCTCTACACCAGAAATACATACCTGGAGAATGAGTATGTAATGTAATGTAATGTTTATTTTTCAACCATCGTACAGGAAAGAGAAAATGATGGAGTATAAAAAAGAAAGAAAGTAGAAAAACACAGAAAAAAGATCACACAACAAAGAAAAAACAAAAGGCAAATCACAGAGAGAAAAATCACACTTATGAATCGCAAAATGTCAACAATCCCTTGCCACTCATGGCCGCTCTTACTGCATTTTACTCGTTGACATAGCTCATCGAGCTTTTGAATCGGGTCAACGATACCGTATTTGTTGGTCATGTAGGTATTGCGTGTCCAAGGAGGAAGACGAAGAAGGTATTTTGCGAATTTAAAGTAAATTCGATTAATTAAGTATAAATTATGCAATATTTTAACTCAGCTGCCCGAGCTTGAAGATCATGCTCGCTCAAAAGCTCTATGCGGTCTTTCTGAATGTGTATGTAGATATTTGATATACTGTGCCGTTTGCTGAATGTTCAATTTTTCTCTCGTTGTTTATTTACTCCGCCCATTCCTCTTTTGTTGTTTAGCGGGCTATAATTAAAATTCATTCATTCATTCATTTTGTAAAGCATTTTAATGAGTAAGTTACAGTATGTTTCATAAATTATTGATAGGGTCTTATTTAACTATTATGTTATTTGACCTAATAAATTCGTATCGTAGCGTATCGTAGACTGATATATCTGGGGCTTGTGCTTGTTTTTGGGATCCCAAAACGTAAGTGGAGGGATACCTATGACCTCTCAAAAGTTGTCCGTCTGTCCGTCTGTCAGCACGATAACTCTCGAAGGGAATGAGATATTTTGATGAAACCTGGTGCGAGGACTCTTGAGTCAAGGGAAAGGTCGAGTTCGTAGATGGGCTCGATAGCTGCATATTTAGGGGAGGGGGAGGGGTTTCAAATTAAGGTGCGAAAAAAACATCTTTTAAAAGCTAATGAGATAGTTGATTAAGGGGTAAGACGACATGCTGAAAACGAATATGAAAACAATTTTCTTGCCGGACAAGTACTTAAACCCGGAATCCGGGTAAAACCGGAAAGTTTGTTAAAAGTAAAAGTTATAGCTGAAGTTGATTAGATATCCGATTTAGGGGTAAGGAAACATGCTGAATCAGAATTTGAAAATTATTTTCTCGTCGGATAAGTAGATCGGCCGGAATCCGGCGAAAACCGGAAAGTTTGTCGAAAATAAAAGACTAATCTGAAGTTGATTAAAGGTTCGATTTAAGGATAGTGAGACATGCTGAATCCGAATATGAAAATTATTTTGTCGTCGGACAAGTAGATCGCCCGGAATCAGGCCATAACCGGAAAACCTTTTAAAAGTAAAACTTTTAAATGAATTTCATTAGGTGTTCGATTTACGGGTAAGAATGCCTGCTGAATTCGTGTATGACAATCATTTTATACCACTTGCCCTCTCGTCTCCTGATCATCCACCTTTCCAACTCTTAGTGACAACGAAATGAATTATACAAAGCACATCCCGGCTACCGCGTATTTTCGCGCCACGTGCGCTACGACACATTTCACCACGAATCCTGCTGAAATCGGAAAATTTGTTAAAAGTTGAAGTTTTATGTGAGGTTGATTATGGAGATATGGATGGTATGGAGATACGCAGAACTTAATTTTTTACAAGACAAGTAGTTCGCCCGGAATCCAGCTGAAACCGGAAATTTGGCATAAGTAAGGCAGGAACTTTCGTCAAAGTAGACATGACGCAGGCTATAGGGGTAAACTCACATGCTGAATCCATATCTGAACTTCGTCTTCTCCGATGATTACCACTGGACCCTACAAGACCCGATTGTCTGTAAATATTAAATTTTTGGGATCCCATCGAAACCTTTGGTCTTGTTACCACCGAGTTGTATCCCTATCGCTCCACTCTAAGCGTGTCACACGATTTCTGGTTTTCCCCTCCAGTCCCCGTCCCCACAGTCACCGGATCCGCTCCTGACTTGAAATAGAAGATCAGAGACACGAGGTCTTTCCAAATATCAAGTTTCATTAAGATCCGGTCACCTTTTCGAAAGTAAGGCATACCTCCTAAGACATACCTCAGATCTCCCCTCCCTCGACTCCCCCACGATAGTTGGATTGGGGAACTGCGACTATTTCCAAGTAAATATAATTATGTCCCTGATATGCCTTCCAAGTTTAATAGTCCCAGCCATCCTGGAAGTCTAACTCCGTATCACCGGAATTCCGGAACCCCCTCCAACTCCCCCCACAGTGCCTAAGCCCGGTCCTGTTCTGTTAATGATGTACCTATGGTTTGTATTTATTCTTCTCGACAAGTTTCGTCCCGATTGCTCCACACTAAGATTGTCAGAAGATATTCGGTACCACCTCCGACCCCCCCCCCCCCCCCCCCATATTCACCGGAACCGGTCCTGACTCGAAAGTGAACATCCGAGAAACGAGGTCTTTCAAAATATCAAGTTTCATTAAGATCGGATCACCCCATTCGAAATTTACACATGCCTCTAAATTCCAGATTCCGCCTCCCCTCCCACCCCCACGATGGTTGAATCGGACAAGTGACTATTTCCAAGTTGGTTTGGTCTGGTCCCTAATACGCCTGCCAAGTTTCATCGTCCTAGCACTTCTGGAAGTACCCTAACTCGCGACCACCGGACTGACCGACAGACAGACCGACCGACCGGCGGAAAAGTGATCGGTATATGGCACTTGGCTGGAAGGCAAGTGCCATAAAAAGTCCGTTGTAAGCTACACCTACGATCTAGAAAGTGAAAATGCTGATGAATTTTAAGGTGCGTTTTTGGATGTAGATTTGTAGTGGTTTCACTGTAGTTTGACGTACTTTCACAACTGAAACAAAAGTACGTCAAACTACAGTGAAACTACATAAAAACGCACCTTTAGGATCTAAGTGTTGTGAAGTGTGTTCGTACAGTTGAACCGGTTATTTCGCGGCGCCATCTTGCACCTCTTTTCCGAAGCGGACGTTGACAGACCTTACTCCTACTTTAAAGAAAAACGCTAGATGACGGGCTGTATTAACATGTATCCAGTTCAAAAATGTGGAGCCACTATGTCCAACCACGGTGTCAGACTGTCAGTCGCTTTCGGTCTTTCCGCGTATAGGGAAGTATCGTCGATTGATTCTGTACTAAAAAATGTCATTGAGTTGCAAACTTGGTGCTGCAAACAATGGAGTTTGGAGTCTTGTATTCAGAATTTCAGATTTCTGCTGAAAAACTGAACACTAGATGACGCAAACTGTCTTTTTCACAGATGGATTCGGCGATCAAAGTGGCAGTGTGGCTTCAAGTCCAAGACAAGTCGTCCCGCTATGAGAGTGGCTTTGTAGAGGAAGAAGAAGATAACGAGGAAGAGCATTCAGAAGACATGGAAGAAGAATTGATAGTAAAGAACCTGGGCGCCCTCAGAAGAAAACCATCACGTTGGAAGCGGATATTTTCGAGAAATGAACCTAGACGGACATTATAGAAAATTTGAAGGACGTAACCTGACGTGAACCCTTCTCTTCCCGTACTTGACAGAACAGTTCAAAGTTATTTAGACGAGAGGTATGCTTCTGTGAACATTATTTAAGTAGTGTAAATTTTTGTTTACTTAATTGGTTAAATGGAGACGCGAAACACTCATTCAGGTGTTCTTCGGAGTCCTTAGGTACTTTGACTGTCTGGTAGTTGATTTTTGTCATAGCATCAGAGATGAGCGAATCCGATCATGAAAGGATTCGAATCCGAATCCAGGAATAGGTACGAATCCGAATATTCCCAATACACCATTTCGTGCTAAGGATTCGAATCCGTCCTTTTTTCCGTAGCATCTATTTAATTAACTTATTTTTATATCATTTAAAAAACTAAGAAATCATATTTCTTACTTTCTGTGGCTACTCCTTCGTCCCTCAATGACGTTAATTTCAATCTATTTTTACCGACTTTCACCTATTCACGTCATCTAACTTTTGAAAATAAACCTATATTTTATTTACTATTCTTCCCCCCTATTATTTGGAAATCCTTAACAAAAATCAAATCATGTACGTAGGTTATAGTTTCAAAATAAGAGGTGACAAAAAGCACTGATATCTAAGGTAATCAGATAACTTGATAGATTACTGGGGACGGTTGGTCGTGGAGACCAAAAAGTTGGATTGACTAAGCACACTGTAAAAGTCTGAAAAACGGAAACTGGAACGATGTAGAATATAAATTTTTAGCGGATTTGTAATATTGACGGTTTGGAATCCGAGTCCGAATCCGAATCCAGCCTGTCAAGCACAAGATTCGAATCTTGATTTGAATCCGGCCAAAAGGACGAATCCCAGATTTGAATCCGGCTCCGGATTCCCCATCTCTGCACAGCATAGGGATAAAACGGCACTGTTAAAGTTAGCTAACGTTTAAAAGCATGTCCCAATTTGGGATAGCGTTTCCTCATGCTACCGTTTACTGCCTTATGGTCCATTTACACACTGCGTAAAATCCGAGCGTATTTTAGGCCCGTTTTGAGTTTGAAAAGATTTCTAGCAATACGGACGTATTTGAGAAATCGGTCCGTTTTGTATCTAAATACGTCCGTGTTGCTGGAAATCTTTTCAAGCTCAAAACGTGCGAAATCTGATTAGGTACGAAATCTGATTTCTTAGTTTTTAAATAATATAAAATAAATTAAATTACAAAAGATGCTAAGGGATTTGAAAAAAAAAAAAACGTGCGTAAAATACGCTCGGATTTCAAAATACGCTCGGATTTTACGCAGTGTGTAAACCCACCATTAAAAGGAGACCCACTCGTCCTTCTCACGATGATAATAGTTGCGTTTTGGCAGATACCATGGTATCCGATACCACGGTCTAAAGTCGTTTTCGCAGTTATCGTGGTATCTGATACCGCGATTAAAAAGCGTTTTTGCAGTTATCGTGGTATCTGGCCAGTTATCGTGGTATCTCATGTTCAGATACCACGGTCCGACCGTGGTAACTGATTGTGGTATCTGAAAAGTCATCTCATTTTCATCAAATTTTGTCAAATCGGTGAGAAAAAAAGTTTAGCACTTATAGTGATGTAACTGGATATCAGTTTTTCTTTTGGGATGACATCGAAGAGTGCAATTTCGGCAATAGTCGTTTTTGCAGAGCAACCGTGTACCAGATAGCACGGTAACTGCCGAAACGACTAATTGCAGATTCAGTTAAGCACTGTCCAAATAGGTGTAATAAGCAGAATAGCGCTATACGTGATGTTCACGTTTTCATACACACACCTGTCCAAATAGAAACCCGAGAGGTTCTTCTCAGTGCAAAGTTCGGTGTTGCCACGCTGATACAGTTTTTCGAGTTTCTAAAGATCAGAAAAAGTGATCTTAATACTACTTGAAGTACGCCACTACATTTTGCCGCCCAATATATTGTAAAAAGCTATTAAATCTACGGATGGACAGCATTGGTCCTCGAACTATCAGTAAGCAGTCGTAACAGGCAAGGCCGTATCCAGGGGGGGACCCCCCCCCCTCCCCGAAACATACAAAAATAACGATTTTTATAGGCTTTTCCCTCTGATCTGTGTGTTTTTTGTACTTTTTGTCCGACCAGCAGGCAACCCCCCCCCCCCACCCGAAATAAATTCATAGTCAGGTACGCCCGATACCATGGTATCTGTTACCACCGTAACTGGATCTGCAAATAGTCGTTTTTGCAGTTATCGTGATATCTGATATACGGTTGCTCTGCAAAAACGACAATTGCCGAAATTGCGCTTTTCCAAGTCATCCCAAAAGAAAAACTAATATTCAGTCACATCACTAAGTGCCAAACTTCTTTCTTACCAATCTGACAGAATTTGATGAAAGTGAGATGACTTTCCAGATACCACGACCAGTTTACCATGGTCTGACCGTGGTATCTGAATATCAGATACCACGGTAATTGGCCAGATACCACGAAAACTGCAAAAACGACTTTAGACCGTGGTATCAGATACCATGGCATCTGCGAAAACGCAACTAATATTTCTTGGTATCTTACGCTCTACGTCACCAAGAGTGATTGTTTCTCTTGGTAATAAATACTGTTTGAGCCCAAGGTGACATTGAAACAATTATTCAAACAATATTTACAACGGATACGTCAGCTACGATTCTTCATCAGCGATATTTTGACCCGTCTTTGCAAGGGTCCTCGTCAGTCTGTCAATCTTCTGGGTCAAAGTCGGGGAAGGAAACAAACTTTAATAAATATCGTTGATGAAGAATCGTAGCTGACGTATCCGTTGTAAACATTGTTTGAATAAATCTCTTGGTAATTTTGTGCAAAAAGCACTCGAGTTGAGAAGTGCTGTTTCTTAGTTTGTTATTTTGTTTAGTTTACTACGAGTTGTTTATTTATCCTGTATATGGCCTTTGGGTTTTTCTATACATATATATATATACATATATCGTACCGATCTAAAACACCTTGGATCGTAAATCCAAAGAGAATCGGACGCTCGGCTGAACGCAAGCTTAGTGCATTCTACATACCGAATTTGTCGGACCGTGTTATTTCTAGAGGACAGACTTGTTGTTGTTTTTAGTTCAAACTTCCATATGGAATTATTTATTGTTTTATTTATTGCACGCATTCATTTATTGTTCTTTGACATTCCATTTATAAACTAACATTCGTGAAAAAAAATCTCGTTCCGCCTCCAAAAGTGGAAACTAGGTTGAAAGTTGAAAACCAAGATTGAGTTTTTGAAGTGGATCTCCATTATTATTTTGGTCTGTGGTATTTTTGGCGGCTTTTTCTCTTTGTTACGGTATGAATTTTTACTCCTGCCAAAAGACCACAATTAGATATTTATATAACTTCATTTTTCAGAAGGGACTTAAGCGATCTTCTTCCCTCTTTAACTAAGGTTGACAACTGTTGACCATTGCGCTGAGAGCACATTTTAAACCAGAAAGAATGAATTACAAGTTCATGGAAGTCATTTCTTTTTATTTTGGTGTGTATACTCTATTCCATCTTTTCCAGCTATAGCGCGCTGGGCAGTCCGTTGTTAAAGTCTCTCGTCGGTAGTCGAGTTTTTTCAGATACCATGGTATCTGATACCACGGTCTTTAGCCGTTTTTTGCAGTTTCCATGGTATCTGATACCATAGTTTTTCAGTTCCGAAGTATCTGACAGTTACCGTGGTAACTGACCGTGGTATCTGAAAAAGTCATCTCACTTTTATCATCATCAATACAATAGCCTAGGATTTTGTCAAATTGCTGGGAGAGAAGTTTGGCACTAGTGATTTGAATGTATATTCACACAATGTTTACAACGGATACGTAAGCTACGATTCTTCACAGTTTTGATTCTTCAGAATTCTTCATCAGATTTGAATGTATATAAGTATTTATTTTGGGGTGACTTCTTAAAGTGCATATTTGGCAATAGTCATTTTTGCTAAGCAACCGTAGGATCAGATACCACGGTAACTGCAAAACAACAAAATGGAGATCCAGTGAACAATAATTTGCTTACTTAATTACTTACTAGTTACCGTGGTATCAGATATGCCTACCATGTTATCTGTAAAAACGTCAAAATCGAGATCCAGTGAACAATAATTTACTTTTTAATTACTTACTAGTTACCATGGTATCAGATAGCCCTACCATGGTATCTGTGAAAACGTAGCTAGTAACTATGGGCCCGTGGCCTTGCCAAGAACGGTGTTTCTTTATGAAATAACGCATATAAACTCCCAGTTAATTGTCCGGAGATACAGTTCCTAGTTAGTAAAAGTCCCAAATTAGTTCGATATAGCAATTATGCTAGAACTTAGGCATGGATAGATAGATTTGCTTACCCCACGAAAACAGATAAGTCTACAAAAATCAAGGAAAGGAACAATCTTAATGTATCGACTTCGAAACTCGCATCCTATTGGTTGGTTTTGAATCTTTGCGTTATAGCCGACCAATAAGGTGCGAGACTCCTTCTTTATAGAGTGACGCAACACATTTCAAGTTACAATAGTTGCATTTTTGCAGGTACCATGGTATCTGTTACCACGGTAACTGAATCTGCAATTAGTCGTTTTTGCAGTTACCGTGGCATCTGATATACGGTTGCTCTGCAAAAACGACAATTGCGAATTGATCTTCTCGAAGTCATCCGAAAAGAAAAACTGATATTCAGTCACATCACTAAGTCCCAAACTTCTTAACCATCAATTTGACAAAGATTGATGAAAGTGAGATGACTTTTCAGATACCACGATAACTGGCCAGACACCTCGATAATTGCGAAAACGACTTTAGACCATGGTATCTGCAAAAGCGCAACTAATATGTTCCAAAATGTGTTCAGTCAATCAAGAAAGAATCGTAGAAACGTTTCCAAGTATTCACAAGCTTATAGTTTTCACAGAATGCCCGTAATTGAGTGTCAAATTTTAAAACCCTATTGTTAAGAAGATGGACGAGTGGAGGCGAGGTTTAATGAAGATAAGGCTCCTGGGGTGTGGGCTGAAGACATTCTGACACCGTAGGTGCCCACTAGCCCCAGGACCAGTCAGGAAACCGGACAAAAGAGACAAGGGAAAGTCTCAGGGAATTCTATAGCTCAGCCGCAGTCAATCCAGAAATCCCTAATCAAGCTGGTTCACCCATCCTAGCGAAGCTGGAGTTCACATATCCAGTCAAGCCCGAGGCCTACTAGCCGAGATGGACCATAACGTCTATAGTTAATTTATCTCATGTAAATCGTGTACAAGAACATATAATACAGCACTAAAGGGGTCCCTAACTAAATATATAAACTGGTCCTTACCATAAATTATAATATAGCGTAACTGAGGTCTTGCTCCGACCAAGGATGAAAGAGAACTCCTTGAGACTTTCCCTTGTCTCTTTTGTCCGGTTTCCTGACTGGTCCTGGGGCTAGTGGGCACCTACGGTGTCAGAATGTCTTCAGCCCACACCCCAGGAGCCTTATCTTCATTAAACCTCGCCTCCACTCGTCCATCTTCTTAACAATGGTGTCAGAAGTGGGATGAAAGAAGGAAGGAAAATTCACAGTCAGTGGCGCGACACACACTCACATGGCGACCGGAAAAATCCAAAAAACTATACAAGGGAAAACAAAAACAAAAGGATAAACCCGACATAAAATAATTTTCATATGTGAAGAAAGCCGACGGAAATATCAAAGAGCAAAAATGGAAAAACATAAACCTACATTTTTGTTCTGGACTGACCGAGCTGAACCATAAACAAAAATGAAATAAAATAAATAAGGGAGTTATTTTTATTTGCTAAATTAAAGGGTAGGGCGGGTGGGTGGAAAACAAAAATTTAATTGTCGTGACTACGAACAAAAAAATTGGTCGTGGGTCCTCCTTATTATGAGAAAATAAGGGCTTACAAAAATAAACTTCCCACTTCTGATACCATTGTTAGGAGGATGTTATCCCACTTCTGGACCCCATTGTTAAGAGGATGGACGAGTGGAGGCGAGGTTTAATGAAGATAAGGCTCCTGGGGTGTGGGCTGAAGACATTCTGACACCGTAGGTGCCCACTAGCCCCAGGACCAGTCAGGAAACCGGACAAAAGAGACAAGGGAAAGTCTCAGGGAATTCTATAGCTCAGCCGCAGTCAATCCAGAAATCCCTACCAAGCTGGTTCACACACCCTAGCGAAACCCGACGGCCGGGAATTGAGGGGGGGGGGTAGTGCTGTGTCTCATTTCATTGTCATTCCCAACCAAGGTGTAAACACATATATCGTCTCTCAATACTAAAAAACGCGAAGTTGAGAGGACGCAACTAGTTTCAAGTTCAAGTTCAAGTTCAAGTTTTTTTTTTTTTTTACACAAAAATACAATCCATGACACAAGCACTGTGGACACAAGCACTAAAGTCTATAGGACGATCAGTGTTTAGTTTAATTATCAGTGGTGACACCTAGTTTAGTTGCTTTCGCTTACTTTTGACCAGTGCATGCGTGGCAAGAGATAGCACTCTCACCAGTCTCACCTGAGACGGTTGCCACCGCAAGTACCGAAAATGTTGCTCTATTTTTCTGTTGTATTTACTTCAGAGCAAAATAACACTAGGCAGTAGCGCCAAGACCTGACAAAATTGACACACACTCTATTAGCAGCGATATTAGCACCACTAGTGATAGAGAAAATCCCTACTGAAACTCATTCAGTCGTTCACCAGAGCTGGCTCATAACTTCATTTACTGAAAATTGCCAAAAAATGATACAGCCAACATTGTTTTCATGCTGTGTGCAGACCGCACCTTAGCTTTACTAATTTCTAAACCCGCAAGTTTGTCTCGCTTTAAATGCAACAAGCGTAGTGGGCGGCGGTACGAGTATGGGCCGATTGCAAAGTATGGAAAGCACAGGTCATGGCGCTACTCCCTAGTGTTATTTTGATCTGATTTACTTGTGAACGATACTCTGGAAACTCATTTCTTATGTATTTGTGAGTGCAAAAGTTACCCAAGTGCTTTGTAAGTTGACCAGGAATAAAACATGAAAGATACGGGGAGGATTTATGTAGTCTATGCTAACGTTCTATTGTGGTTCAAGCTACGTTTACACGGAGGGTATTTTACCCGTACTCCGGTCTCCGCAACAGCAACAAATCTCCGGGTATTTTGGACTTAAATGTTGATAACTTTTTACCCGGGTATTTGTTTGTCGAAGGGTATTCTTCGACGACAGCAACAACAAAATTTGATTTTCGAGCAATAATCTTGATTATATCCATATAAGAAGTCATTCCAATGGACACATGTTGGTGTCCATTGTATAGAGATATCTTGAGCTTTGCAACCTTGGAATCTATTGCCGCGTGACAGAACTCTCCCTTGAAAAATACCCGGGTACCGTGTGAACACTTTTCCCTCTCGTCTCCGGGGGAAAATACCCGCCGTGTAAATGATCCTTCAAAGTTTAACCGGATATGGTCTACATAGAATAGTCTAGTTATCCATCACCTATTCACGTGAGTAGGGTTGAAGACCTAAGGCGTATTCTCGCCATTCCCAGAGGACTCCACTTGAGGATTACCCGCGTTTTTGTTTGTCCCGGGGACTCACTCCCCGTGTTCTCGTGAGTCCCCACGGACGGGGAATGCTGCGATTATCATCAACATCATCAAAAAGGACTCCCTTTGAGATTCGGAGGGGAATCAGTTTTTGCTTGTGTTGGTGCAATGGAAAATTAATTAAAAACAATAAGAATAAACAAAACCAAAAATAAAGTGGATCCAGACTAATTTCGTCAACTGCATATTTTTTTTCGAACAAAATCCATTTTGCAAGCATTACCTGTGTTCTCGCTGTTTCTGTACGCAGAGTCCGCGTGGAGTGACTCCCTCTATTCTCGCCGTTCCCTTCGATTCCCCGAGGAGTCCTCGGGAACGGCGAGAATACGCCTGTAATGAAAATTCGTTACTTCGCTGTTTCCGATTAACAGATTTTTTTCGAGAGAACTAATTCTTTTGGACTTGTCGAACCTCTACCCAGAGCTGCTGCTAGTCCAGCAAATCCAAGTCCGAGACAAGTCCGAGTCCTTGAAAAAGGCGTCTCGAGACGAGTCCAGAGTCCGAGTCCACCAGCTATGCCTCCACATACGTGTACCTACATGCTCGAAGTATTCAGCAGTTTCAATGGTAAACAATTCCCGAAAAGTAAAATTACAGCTAGCAGCTTGCCAGTCCTCGGAATAGAGGGCTTTCTTCGGACGTTATTGGTCTGCAATTAGTCTGGAACCTAATATTTCAGAATCTTCGCTTTGTTGCCCTTTATAATCCATGCTTTTGATGACATTCACATTTGCCGTGTCTGGATGAATTTAAAGATATATGATATAAAAATAAACTGTTTTTTTTTCAGTTAAACTTTAAATACCTTTCAAGCTACTAATGAGAATTCGTATTTTTTGGTCCATTGAAACGGAAAAAAAGCTCTTACCTATTCTCCACCGGGCGTGAAAAGATTAAGTAGTTCCACGTAAGGTAACGTCTTCCAAAGTATAAAGTTGCTTAACTAAAAAAACGTGACAAAAGGTTTTCCAGGAGATTCTTGGGAGTGTGAGGAGAAAAACTGTACAGGGTACCTTCGAAGTAAACGCTTTAAATATGAGAAGAAAAGAGAATTCTGTCTTTACCTGCGAATTTTCTCCGCTTGTTCCTGGCTGAAACACAGAATCGTTTGGCTTGCACCTAATGAAGGTGCACCAGATTGGGACTCAAGATCACCAGTAGCGACGTGTGCTATCTGTGTCACTCTCGAGAGTGTCACCGGCTTCTCCTTCACCAGCAACACTGAGTGACGTTCACTGATTCCGGACGTGTCCGAAATAAATTTTTGACAATCGTGGGCGACCCCAAGCGCCCACCCCCACTCCGTTCAACCTCTTTCATTTAAATCCAAATCAAACTTCTCACTAAAATCCTTCCAATATCCATCTTGGCGCAATGAGCCTTTTCACTCTATCGCTGATCCAGCCCGGCTGAGATTCGGGAAGCGACTAACCTAGTCCGGGTTGCGCTTCGGGTTCGGAATATAGAATATATTTCGGGGATTCTCGAATAACTTTTTGATGTATCTTCAAATCCAATCAATAAACGAGAAAGCTATCTCCCAGAATAAGCTTTTTTATGGCACTTGATTCCGGCCAAATGCCATATATTGATCACTTTTTCGTTGGTCTGTCGGTTGGTCGGTCGGTCGGTCAGTCCGATTTTTGCTAGTTAGGGTACTTCCGGATGTGCTAGGACGATGAAACTTGGCATATTAGGGACCAGACCAAACTAACATGGAAATAGTCACTTGCCCGATTCGACCGACGTGAGGGAGGGAGGGGAGCCGGAATTCAGTGACATGCATAACTTCGTGTCTCCGATGTCCCTTTTCCAGTCCGAACCGGATCCGGTGAATGTGGGGGTAGTCGAAGCCCGAAGGGGAGAAACCGGAAATCATGTGACACACTTAGAGTGGAGCGATCGGGATGAAACTTGGTGGAAGGAACAAGCACAAGACTGATAAGGTCATTAATAGAACTGCAGCGGATTTTAACAGTGTGTGGGAGTTGGCGGGGGGTTCCAAAATTCCGGTGATACGGAGCCAACCAGACTGACTTGAAAATAGTCAGTTCCTCCATCCGACCATCGTGGGGGGAGTGGAGGGAGGGGCAATACTGAATCTTGAAGTATAAATAACTTTCGAACCAGTGATCGGATCTTAATGAAGCTTCATGTTTGGAATGACCTCATGTCTCTGATGTCTTAAATCAAGTCACGACCGGATCTGACGAATGTAGAGGGGGGGCTGGAGGGGAGAACCGGAAATCGTGAGAAGCTCGGAGTGGAGCGATTGGGATGAAACTTGGTGTGAAGGACAAGCACAAGCCCTAGATACAAGAATGACACAATCGGACCAGATTTGGGCACGGGGGAGTTAGGCGGCGGGGGGGGGGGGGATCCGGAATTCCGGCAGTCGGAGTTAAAAGTACTTCCAGATGTGCTAGGACGATGAAACTTGGTTGAAAAATTACAGACTTGACAAGATCGGCTTAGAAATTGTCACTTCCAAGATCCGAACATCTCTTACAGTTCTGATCTTAAACGGATAGTATAAAAGATACTTTTAAATACAATTTATATTTTCGTAATCTTCACGAGCCCGTTTTCATTTTTGCCAAAGGGTTTTACTTAGAAATCAATTTCTAGCTCCCTCAAAGTACGCATCTTAACCGCACAGTAAAAAAAAAAAACGATACATTTCATGATCCCGACTTCCAAGGATCTGGGCCTCAAGGATTTTGCTCAAACTGAAATTCTATTACCCTTAAAGTGCGCATCTAAACCGAAAAGGGAAAAAAATACTGTTTCACCAAACGACTACACTTCATGGTCCCAGAGGGC
This sequence comes from Branchinecta lynchi, assembly GCA_023053575.1. NCBI lineage: Eukaryota > Metazoa > Arthropoda > Branchiopoda > Anostraca > Branchinectidae > Branchinecta > Branchinecta lynchi. The sequence continues at coordinate 21,633,315 of JAKZAP010000010.1, forward strand.
TCATGATGTCTGTGCCACAAGGGTTTTGCTTAAAATTAATTTAGTGCCCTTGAAGTGCGCATCTTAACCGAAAAGTGAAAAAATTACTTTTGACCAAACGTTATATATTCGTGATCCCTAAAGGCCCATGATCATTTTTGCCTCAGGGTTTTGCTTACCAGTTTACCAAACGATACATTCTCGTGATTTCCAAGTGCCCGTGATCATTCTTGTCTTATCGGGTTGCTTACAAATGATCACGGCGAACACACAAATTGGTAAATTCCTACTTTCATCCTCTGACCCAGCCATGCATGGTTCATATGAGCTTCTCTAGTATGGAATACCAAATAGGACAAAATGTTCCGAACGAAAAAATCATAGGTAAAAATCAGGAGTAAATATCACAGGGAAATACAAATAAAATAGATATTGATTGAAGATGGAAAGAATTCAATGGTAGAATTCACTAGGAGAAATCATGGGGAAAATTCATTGGGAAAAATTACGGGTAAAATTCACGCAACTTCGATCAAAGAAATCAATTGTAAAATTCACGGGGAAATATCAAAGGGAAATTTCACAGTGCCGCTCCGCTAACTTCAAACGAGAAATCAATGGTAGAATTCAATGGGAAATATCACAGGTAAAATTCATGGGGAAATATGAAAGAGAAAATTCACTGTTCACTTGGAAATATCACAGGTAAGGTTCACTAGAAAATATCAAAGGGAAATTTCACGCAATAATTGAAGATTTGTTTCTGCTATGGGCTGGCTATGGAGCGCAATTTGGAAAGGCAGAGAATTTAAATTTAATGTAAGCATGATCAATTTTGAAGTTTGAAGAAGAAGGTAGTTCATTTAGATCTTGAAGATGTGAGATCTGTATATAGCAGAGTGAGTTCAGCTGCTGCAGTAGCACACATTTTTGCTTGCTACCCAAGAACCCTCTTGAGATAAGGTTAGATACTTTCAGAAACACAAGTTGTGTTTCTGACCTCCTGTGTTCATCTGGTGTTCATGAGATTCATGACTGTATGCCAAATGGTCAAACTTTTCCAGTCATACATGATTCCTCAATTCTGTGGCATGAATCCCCAAGTGCTTATTGGCTACTTATGAATTTCTAATTCAGATGCCCGGTTCTGCAATCCAGGCTGGCCCCACCATAGAGACAAAACTAACTTGAGTCTATGAGACTGCCATGCCAACTGGCGTAGTTGCAGCAGTTGCGATAATGCTTTTTTTTAATTGTTCTAGACACAGACTAGACAGAGACTAGACATACGTCTAAAAATGTACTTTCCGGGAAAAAACGTACCAGACTCCAAAAAAGCAATTTTGTCACTCCAGTAGTCTATACAATATTTTTCTTTTTGCTTTTTTTTTTCTCTCTTTGCCCCCATTGGTTCCCATTTTCTTTTCTATCCACCTTTTTCTGCACCTTTGTGTCTTTGGGGATAGAGCCTTGGCAGGAAGGAGTGCTCAGGACCAAATGTGTCTATCGAGGTAAATTAGTTATGCCAAACCTGTGTAACTAGGAGCTGCAAAGTCTCACAAAATCTGTGAGAAAGGAAAAGTGGTTGGGTTGCGAAGAAATTCGACTTGATTCTTGAGTCACAGACGAGAAATGACTCTTCCGAGTTATAGCTCTTGCTAAATTAGTACGATAAGTCAAGTAGTCAAGTTCTTTTTTTTTAGTTCTAAAGAAAATGTACTGATTTTGTACCAGTTCAACGTAATTGTACTGATTTTCCGACTTCTAAAAAAAGTTGTACAGATGTACAGGTCAGAGAAAAAAGTGCTGAATCCTGTGCAGTTGTACCACCCATCGCAGCACTGACTTGCAGTGTCTTTTACACACTCTTACAGCAAAGTGAAAAGTGAACCGTTATAAGTTCGTTTTCGATTTGAGTGGTGTTGCTTTGAGGAATTTGAATCCATATTCTGTGGATTTATGACCTTAATGTGGTTAAATTAGCTGTCTGCCGCCCAAAGAGTTTTATCATGCGAGTGTCGTTTCTCAAGAGGAAATTGCCAGACCTTGAAGATGTTGGTCTTTGTGTATGGAACATAGCAAAAATACTCGGCGTTACGATCGATGATAACCTAAGATGGCACTCTCATGTTGACCAGATCATTTACAAGTGTTCTTTACTTCTTCGTTCGTTTTCAGTTCTCCGCCGGTTTATGCTGCCTAAAAAAATAATGAGGTCTATTTATTGTACTTATATCAGACCTAATGCAAAATACGCATGTCCAATTTGGCATCCCGAACTATCAGCATCGCAATCTGATAAGGTGGAAGTGATTCAGAAAACGGCTATTCGAACTATCCTTGGGAATTGCTATACGTCTCATGAAGAAGGCCTAAGGACTTTATCTCTGACGACCTTGTAGGAGCAAAGGCATAAGCTGACCATGAATTTTGGTTGGAAATGCCTCTGCTCAGCAAAAACATCGGGATATTTTACCGGAGTTCGAAAATTGGAAGTGTGTGCGACCCCGTACAAGAGGGCAGACAAAGTCCTTGGGTCTTCAAAAACTTAAGCCCCCGCCAACGAAATCATCCGAGAGGTACCTGAATTCATTTGTCCCTTATTTTTTTAAGCATTTTAACTCGACACATTTTTGAATGTATTGTATTATGATTGTAATCCGTTGTGATGTTGACAGTTGGAGGCTAGCTCTATGCTATTAAAACAATTTTATTTGAACTTTGTCTTTTTTTCAAGCGAATATCGCCATCTCTTTTAACTTCTTTTAATTTTTTCAAGCCAATGATGTTGATTTCCTGATTGAAACGGGGCATCAAGATGGTTCAAGGATTTCTCACGGCTTATGGGTACATGTGCCCAGCATGCACATAATAAAGTCAATACAAAGAAGCACGCCTGACCTGCTAGTAGCTCGCTACCGGCAGATGCTGAGGAGGAGGATTTACCAGATCAATGGGCTGCTCAGGCTAGTACATCTCGATGGTAACCATAACTCTGTCAGGTGAGGGAGAGATAGAGGAATTGTTTTAGTGAAGGAATTTGTTCCCAGCCAATGGCTGAATTTATGGCCTAAGTATACAAATAAGACTAAAGAAAACCTAGAGAATCCTAGAAACTACATTCTTTTACATATTATGACACCTCCAATTCTCTTATGTGCCGCCAGGCTCACTGTTGTGGTGAATAAACAGTTAAATGATGCAGTCAATAAAGTTTAACTAGATAGGGCTGACATACAACAGTATAGTTTCCCATCACTTATTTTATATTTGACATTGCAAAACGGATAAGTCAGCTACATTTTGTTAGAGCTATATTAATAAAATGTAGCTGACTTATCCGTTTTGCACTGTCAAATATGATACCTAGTCAGCTTGGGCTGAAGGACTATCTATCACCGCAGTACGGAACTTCAAATCGCCCACACATGCCGCCGACAAGTATCCATCTTAGCTGGAAAGACGAGGAAGAAACAGGTGACTCCAAAACCAAAAAGCAGAAGAATCTCGACCCTTTCGACGACCCAGTCGAACAGCTAAAACAGTACCCGTGTCCAGAATGAAATCAAAGGACCAGCTTTAACTCCAACCAGTTTTTCAGATAAGAAGTTCATAAAATCAGATATTTAAGGGAAAATCTTTAATCGTTTTTCCACAAGTTCATTTTCCAGCTCGAGCCTGAAGAGGACCCTTGCCAAGAAGGGCTGAAATATAGCTCTAATAAAATGTAGCTGACTTATCCGTTTTGCACCGTCAAATATGATTCGCAGTCAGCTTGGGTGAAGGACTATCCATTTAAAATTCAACTGAAAAAGACTAAGGCAGGACAATCTAGTTACCCATCAGTTATTCACTTGAAGAGGCTCAAAGACTCGATGAAAATCTGTTACTTTGTTGCTCGCCTATTCAACAATAATATATTTTCATAAGAGTGGAATTTTCCTTTCTGTCTCATGTTACCTACCTGTCTTGATGAAAAAAGTTTACAAAAAATAAGTGTTCGCCCAGTTAGCTACCTTCTGCAAGCTGATCACTGGACACTGAAAAGCAGTGATTGTATTGAGATTCAAATTTTCTGCTTCATAGTAGAGTTTTGCATTGTGAGGACGGTCGTGGGTATCCTGAACATCATAATAGAGCAAATAGCGAAAAAAAATTACATTAACACAAGCCAAATAATGCATTGAGTCCAGATAAATTATACAAAAATAAGTTGGCTTTTCAGTTAAACTTTAAATAAGCTTATAGACCCAGTGAAAGAATGGTGGAAATTTTGCTAATTCCTTGCTCCAGTATTTGTATGATCAAATTTGATCTAATTTGCTGATGGAAGGTCGTTTAGTAATGGATTTTTTTCTTTTCAGTTGTTTGTTTATTATTTATGGCACTTGCCCTTCGGCCAATTGCCATATAGCGATCGAAATTTCTGTCCGTCCGTCGGTCTGTCTGTCGGTCCGAGTTTTGCTAGTTTGGGTACTTCCACATAAGCTAGGACAATGAAACTTGTCAGGCATATCAGGAACCCCAAATGATAAAGTTGGAAATATTCACCTCCCCGGTCGGAGCATCTTGGGGGGAGTGGAGGGAGGGGAATCCGGAATCTTGATGTATTTAAAAACTTTTGAACGGGTGATTGGATCTTAATGAAACTTGCTATTTGGAAAGACCTCGTGTCTCAGACGACCCACTTTAAATCCGAACCGGATCCGGTGACTTTGGGGGGAGCTAGAGGGGGAGCCAGAAATCTTGGGAAACGCTTAGAGTGGAGGGATCTGGATGAAACTTGGTGGGAAGAACAGGCACAAGTCCTAGACAGATAATTGACATAACCGGACCGGATTCGGGCACTGTGGAGGGAGTGGGCGGGGGGGGGGGATTCTGGTGATCCAGCGAGTTCGGTACTTCATGATGTAATAAGATGATGAAACTCGACAGGAATATTAGAGATCCGAATAGACCGACTTGAGAATAGTCGTTCGCACTATTATAACATCGTGAGGGGTGGTGGTGGGATGGGGAATCCGGAATCTAGTAGCTTTATAACTTTGGAACGGGCGATCGGAATTGAATGAAACTTGGCAGGTAGAAAGGACTATTGTCTCAGATGCTCCATGTCAAGTCGGGGCCGGATCCGATAATTGGGGGGGGGGGGGTGGAATGGGCCACCGGAATTTGTATGAAACGCTTGATGTCGAGGGATCGGGATGGAATTTGGTGGGAAGAAGAAGCATAAGTATTAGATACGTTCTTGACGGAACCAGATCATGTCGGGGCTTTTTGGGGGGAGCTGGAGTGGATTTCCCGGAATCCTGGTGATCGCGATTCGCGAGATAGGATACTTCCACATGCACGAAAGACGATAAAACTAGACTTAAGGACCCGACACAGGAAGACTGCCGGTCCTGGTCCGACCATTTTTCGGGGAGTAGAAGGAGGAGGAATCCGGAAATTACTGATTAACGTAGGTTGCGAAAAATGGTCCGACTCAAGTGAAACTTTATGGGTGATAAGAACTGATGACCTAGATACGCAAAGCTTGTCTACGAACCCATGCGGCCATGGTTGGGGCAGTTGGGGGGGGGGGGTCGGAAACTTTGTGACATGGACAAAAACCAAACGGATGGGCAGAATGGAATGCAACCAGTTTATGCAGCCAGATTTGTCATTTGGTCTCCGAACCGGATCCGACCAAGGTAGGAGGAGGATGAAATGGGAACCGGAAATTTGCAGATATGCTTCGATCCGAGTTAAACTTGATGGACGGGAAGAAGAGATGTTAGTATGTGTCCGAGTCGTATTCGGCCACAGTAGGGGGAGTCCCTAAAATGTTGTGGCTTGCATAGCTGTTAAACGAGTGAAGTGATTGGAATGATACTTGGAAAGTAGACAGATTGTCTGACGTAGTCGACATATTTTAGGGTCTGGATCGGATTCGAGCACGGGGGGAGGGGTATCGGAATTCCCGGAAAAATACTCAGATTCACTTTCTCGCTTCTCACACCACTTACTCCTAACAAGTGCCATATGAGCTCGTAGCTCTTGTTCTGGTTTGTTATGTCTTTTGTCTTCTTTTCCTCCCTCCTTTTTCTGCTGTGTTTTGGCTCGTTTCTTTGAAATGTAATATGAATTGCTATTAAGCCCCACCCATTTCCAGGCCTTATGATGTGGCCATAAAAAGTGAGACGGTATCACTCTTTTATGAATAAAGCTGGAACTGAGTCCAAGCTGACTGGGAAACATGCGGGAATACATTGACGACAAGCTAAAAGCTTAATGCCATGTATAATAATAAATAAATAAATATATTCAACAAATGGATAAAACGGATACGTATCAGCGATGCTTTGGCAGTGATATGTCGGCCCTTCTTGGCAAGGGTCTTGGCCAGGCTGTTGAACGTCAGGGGTGACATTAGGGAATGGTTGAAAGGAACCTGCGGTCATGTAATTTCTTAGTGTTGTTGCGGGTTCATTTCTTACCAAAGTTTTCCCTGACGTTCAAGAGCGTGATAAGGACCTTTGCCAAGAAGGGCAGAAATACAGCTGCCAAAGCATTGTAGTCGATGTTTTCGTTTTACCTATTGTTTGAATAAATTTTATTTGTGGTACCTCTCTGGGCTTTCATCTTTGTGCTTGAATTCGGTCGTGTCAAGCTTATTAGGCCAGCAATGCATATTCTGAACGTCACTGCTAGAGCAGGGGCGGTTCGAAGGGCGGGGGGGGGGGGGGGGTGACCCTTCCCTCCATGGTCCAGAGCATCTAATACAGGCAGCTACCAATCATGAATTTCACCCACAAATCAGATTTTTTAGTCGTATTTTTTGCATCTGAATATTAACCATGACTTTTAGTATCATAAATATTTACGTATGGTATATAAATGATGAAGTTTAATAATTTGAATCTTTTTCTTTCAAGAATAAATTGCCACACAAAAATCTCGTAAAGTTAACTAGATTGCATTCTCGTCTAAGGTGCGACGAACTTTACGAAACATACTTTGCGAAACGCCGTCTGAGTCGTCCTTAAGATTTCAGCCACCCTAAAAGCTAGTAATGACAGTAAAATGTTGGATTACAAAAAAATCGCCTGCGGCGCTCAGTTTAAATTTGTCTTCGGTTCACACGGTAAAAGCTGCTGCTTGGGATCTGAGCTACGATAAAAGCAAGAGTTTGTTTGGGAAGTAGTCAAATATCGCCCAATAAATGCCGATTTAACACATTTTGCCTGCGGCTCTTTCGTAGTCCGACCCTGTTTCTATTTAGTTGAAGTCTTCATCATTTATGTGCGGTTTTAAGCTTGAGATTTGGGGTCTAAGCTACATTTAAAGGTAGAAGTTTTATAGTAATTTAATTTTGCTCAGATTGAAAAAAGTTTGCCTGCGGCGTTCTGTTTAGTTTGTCTTGAGTAGATATGTCAGAAGCTGGTACCGAGGCTTGTCTTCTCTCCAGCGAAATTTGATATAAGCGGCATCGTCCAATTCCTGTTACTTATTTGTTAATTATTGTGTTACTACAATGGCATTTTCCATAACGTTTTAAAATTTCTAACGTTAATATTTCTTGAGCCTGTGGTGCTGTGTTTTTAGCCAGTCGTATATTTTGAAGTCCTCCCCCCCCCCCCATGCCCAAGCCTTTCGAACCGCCCCTGTGTTAGAGCCCAAGGTTCAAGAAATATAAATTCTCTTACCAAAGTCAAATAATTCAGTGTATTGAAATCTAAGATACGACCATAAACTTTTTTTCAGGTAAACTTTAAGATTTGGCTTCTTGACAGTTAGGACTGCAAAGAAATCTTATATTTCTAAGGCCAATTTTGAGATTATATTGTTCGAGGTTGGGTAACTCTTCTGTACTCTGATCCCAGCTATCTTATGCTGACAGTATAGCATCAGCTGAAATCGACTATTTTGTGCATAATCTGCAGAACTCCATCGATGGCATGACACAGGCTGTGTAGCCTATAGTAAAGGTATGCTTCCTTGGAGCCGATCAGGATTACAGTCTCTGTGATAAATTGAATTCTGTTCAGGAAAAGAAAACAAAATAGAAATATCAACTACCAAACTGTACCCAACCTTGCAACTATACGTAAATATCCTGCATCCAACTGTATGCACTGCGTTGGAAGCCTATTGTCAGTGATGTTTCTATTTGTTTAAACTGCTGTCGATACATTAGCTAGAAAATTGTCTAACGTTTTACTTTCTTTCAGATACTGCGCCAGTGGAGACATATGCTTTCACATTAATATACATGCTCCAGAAAACTGGGAATCAGAGTTCATCTTTCTAGCTGCATGTCATGCCAAGTACAGTCCATATCGAACTGGGTCCAAGGGACCCAACTTCCATGTATACCAGTCTGGAACTGCCCTCAGCAAAGACAGATTACTTACTACCTGCTGCTGAATTATCTTATTTGGCATCGATGGCAGACTATGGTGAATCAGTAATCAGCAGTGTCTGGAAATACCTGATACTGAGATATTTATATGGCCATTTGTATTTAAATTGTAACTTGACAGGTGCGACTTCCTCGCGGACGAACTTGGTTTTTTCTCTCATTGACGGGAAATTGAGCTTAATGAGTGATACTGGTGATGCCAGTTATGTACAGCCCAGCGGCTCTGAGAAGAATCTAGACCGTGCAGTGACCTCTGAAGTCTCAGTTTGTCATGAAACCATGTGATTGTGTCCTGGATTCTAGATTTTCATTCAGTTGCCAAATAAAGGTACCGCACCACGATAATTCTGACCTTAAGCGAACCGTGTAGCAAAGCCAAGTTCTGGTCCAGACTGGCTAGAGAATGACCGGATGAGTTAACGCTGATAGCAAATCTACCGAAGTACTCTCCAACCATGGAAGTGAGGTGCGCCATCTGTACATAAGTAAGATCCAGGCGAGCAGCTCTGATTTGTAGAAAAATGTGTTACGCCCTTAGCCTGAAAAATGTTCATTACTACGGAAGAATGGGTGCACTGCACTAAAGGATTCGAGTCCCTGGTCAGCGATATCACTGTGGAATCAAAGCGAAAGTTAGGAGAGTGTACCAAGACCAGCATAGTGTGGTCCTGCGGGCGATCCGGAAGCTAAAGAAAAAGCATTCTTGAAGTACTAACGCGACATGCGCAGCTTTATTAGAAATGGCCTTTGATTTGCCAATAGGTTGTATTTGTCTTTTGTTCAGTGTAATAAATAGAAACTGGAATTGTGTCGAGCTGCTTCTCACAAGGAACTTTAACCAGTTTTGAAAAAGGTAAACCTCCGGATTCTTGTAATTCCTACCGACTCATTAATTTTTTAGACGATTGTGTGAGCTCTTCAATCTCTAACGTTTCCTGTAATTTGTTGAAAGCAAAAGTACCCTCGTTCGAATTCTGTTTCAGAAATAACTTGGATGTTCCTAGACCCTGCAGCATTCTTCAAATAGGTGTAAGAAACTGCATACGTGAGGTTTACGTCTTAATACACACCTTTGTTCAAATTGAAAGGTAAAGATTCTTATCAATGCAACGTTCGGTGTTGCCACGCTGTCACACTGATACAGTTTTTCGAACTTTTTAAGATCATGAAAAGTGTTGGGGTACGCGGCTACAAACTGAGACCTATTATATTGTAAAATACTACCAAATTAAAAGACGGACAGCATCGTTCCTGGAACTAACAATAAGCAGTCGTAACAGAGCAAAGCGTGTTCTTCTGAACAAAAATTGTTATTCCAACAAAGCAGAACTTGGTTGCTTCCCATGGCGACGCTGCTCTTTCATCGGCCCGCTGGCCGAGCCAACCAAGCGATCTGATTGGGCCTGGATAAGACAAGTGGAACCAGAATCAATTCTCATTACTCAGCTTCTAACAGCGAGCCCGAGGAAAAGAGGAATCTGAATACGCTGTATCTCACCTTTACACCTATTTGAATGCCTAACTCTCAAGATGAAACTTGATAGTTGGAGTTGGGGTACTTGCAGATGGGCTAGGACAATGAATCTTGCCAGACGTATAGGAATCTCACAAGAGCCTTGTTTTTGTTGCAACAATGCTGCCACATTGCTGCTGCAGCATTTCTTTGCTTTGTCAAAAGATGGGTTTTTGGATTCACTGGCTGCAAGACGTCTTCTTGGTTGAAGCAGCACCTTGCAGGGAAGCACGGAATTGGTCGGTTAGCAAGTCCGCGACTCTCGGGAAGTGCTGCCGTCTTCCTCGGAAGCACTGCAGTGCAAAAACGGATGCAGAAAGAATCAGTTCGGAAGCGGCCGCGAAGTGGACCTGCAGCGTGCAACAAAATCGTGGCTCAGACTGGCACTTCCCGTGTCCGACGACACTTCCCGTGTCCGACGATCCAGACTGGACCGTTTCAGGTCCGGGTGCTGTGAAGGGGGGGGGGGTATAGGAAAGCCTACGGCACACTTAGAGTCGAAGGATTGGGTCGGGACTTAGCGGGAAAGAGAAGCACAAATGAATTCCTGGCTTCCTTAAAGTGTGCATCTTCACCTGGACATTGAAAAAAAAAACACTTTGGGTAAAATGACAAATATTCCTGTTCTAACAACTGCAACTTTCGACAGGAGGGCATTTCGTTGTTTTATAATAACATAATAACAATAAATTTTATTTCAGCCAGAGGCCATATACACACACAAACAAAAACACAACAAAGTTAACAAGCACTAGAACTGTGTAGTAGGGCATCGTATGTCATCCTCACCCACCTTTCCTGGTCAATGGCGGCTGGTTCTTATTTTGTTCGTAAACAAGATATGACAAACGTTTTATTTCTACACTCCACTCCATGTTTGAGCGCTCCTAGATATGAGTTGCAGGGCCATATCACAGTCGGCCAATCAGTTAATTTCATGGATGGAAATATTATTACAAGTCTGTGGAATTAAGATTTCCAGTTGAACTAGTTATTTCAAGTTCACTTTAAAAACACCAGGTTGCAAGGGCAGAAGCAATCTGCTTTCTTTCCCTTTTCTCACTGCATTCCCAAGTTTATTCTGATTCGATCCAAGCATGCTCGTTGACATGTCATTATTCACATGCCAGTATTCTTTCCTTTTTTTTTCTTTCGCTGTTTTTGGTCTCAATCGTACAATTGTAAGCATCACATATTGCTTGGTTTTCTTTAATAAAAGCAGGCGATGTATTCACAGTTTTCAATGCCTTAACTGGCAATGTAGGTAGTTTTCACAAAGTGGTAAGGGCCGACAGGACAGAGGCATGGCCTCCTGGATGGCTCACTGGGCTGTGCTGGTTGCTCATGGCAGTGCTATTTATTGTCTTGATCTTGGGAGCTCCTACAACAGTACTCCCTCCTGGAACAGCATAGATATTATAACTGTTACGGGTAGCTGACCTGTAAGAACTGTTGTACTTTGTCGCTTGTGTAAAATCAATGGCCTCTTAGGGTTGAAGGATGGGTTGGGTACTTGCATGAAACTGAAGCAGCAGGATCATTTGTACTCTGGAAGAAACAAAGAAGTGTCAAGATAGACATAAGTGTGGTATTAAGAGATAGTCAACCAAGTCGGACCCTCACAGTAAAATATTTGTATGGCGCTTGTAACTCTGCTCAAGTGTCATGTCCTGATCTCTTTGTCAGGTACACTCAACTCGAGTAGGATACTTCCAGATATTGTAAGACGATAAAACTTGGCAGGCATATCAGGGACCTGACCAGAATCAGATTGATCGTGGGGGCAGTGGAGAGAGGGGGAGTCCGGACTTGATATACTTTTTTTTATTCTGGGGGTAGGTCAGACACTGGCTGAAACTCAGGCACAAAGGGCGGACTTGATATTTGTGAGCAGAGTCATCACTAGCCAAAATCTTTTGGGGGGGAAGACGCATCTACGGACTGGCTGGTAATTTTTCCGACTGTTTCTGCAGAGAAAAACAACTATTTTGACAAAAAACCTACCAATTTTCAGAAAAACCGACTGTTTTAATGAAAAAAATCAAGTGTTTTAATGAAAAAGCGTTGCGCTTCGCGCCAACTCTGTTATTTTTTACTGACTGGCCGGCAGCACTGGGGGGGGGGGGGGCATTCCCCCCCCCTCCCCCCCCCCAGTTGTGATGCCCCTGTTGTGAGACCCTGTGTCTCAGATGTCCCAGTTCAGATTTCCGGACTCTGCCCAGTAATTGTAGGCACATTTTTAAGGGGACCACAAATTCATTCTTAAGCAAAACCCTTCAGCCAAACCTCATTATGGAACCATTAATAAGTACTGTTTGGTCATAAGTTTCTTGTATGCTTTGTTGCCGAGATATGCACTTTGCGGAGTGTTCAAGTAAAGTGGTCACCAAGTTTGTACCAATCCTCTATTCTAATTGTATCTCAAGATCTTTTGTGCCCTCTTACAAATCTATTTTTATTCAACATGTTTTGAAACTCCTTTTGTTCCAAAAGACGTCTCTTCACTGTGCTGTAAAAAGACACTGCAAGTACACCGATAGTAGCCTACACCAGCTGGCATAGCAGTCTCATAGTCTCAAGTTAGTTTTGTCTCTATGGTGCAGTCCACAAAGATTGCAGATCTGAGCATCTGAATTGGTGATTCAGAAGTATAAGCACTTGGGGAACCATGCCACAGAACTGAGGAATTGGGTATGAATGGCCTAGTTTGACCATTTGGCATACAGTCATGAATCTCAATAATATAGGAGGTCAGGCCTCTTGAATGGAAAATTAGCCTGATATAGTAAATTCTCCTTTGCTTTGTACCAGCTTTGTACAACTTGTGTTTCTGAATATATCTCAAAACGGTCCTTGGACAGTAAAAAACGTGTGCTATTGCAGCAGCTGAAGTCCCTCTGCTATACAGAGATCTCACAGACTGCTCACAGATAAAACTGAAGTACCATCTGATCTGACCATGCTTGCACTGAATTTAAATTCTCTGCCTTTCCAAATTGCGCTCCATAGTAGACCCCGGCGCCGCGCCGAATACTAAAATCAGCTGCGTCGCCGGAAAAAGTATCGGCGTTTGGCGGCGCGCCAGCGCCGCCGAAAATTTTTCGGCGGCGGCGCCGCCGATACGAAATCGGCGCCGCCGCCGGCAGAGGTCGGCGTTTCCGAAAATAAATGCGACCAATATAGAAAAACACTAAAAAATGGTAAATTTTGGTCGTGTTAGAATACTGGTTCTTCCGGAAGGCGCAGCTTCACTTACGAACGAATAGCCACACCATAAGTGCCATCTCTAAGTACGTAAGCCCGAGAAGGTGTACGTAAAGCATTGTCCTAATTGGTGTAATAAGGCGTATTACCGCGTATAAGACTTATTACAGATTCCTCTTTTCCTCGGAGCGCGCTGTAATAAGGTGAATAACGAGAATAGACTAGCGTTCTATTCTGGCTTATGCAGGGCCAATCAGATCGCTTGGTTGGTTCGCCAGCGGGCCGAGGAGAGGCGCAGCGTCGTCAGGGTTGCCAAGGAAAGCACAACAGTTCTACTTTGTTGGAAGCTAAAGAAACAACTTTTCTTAACAAAAACACGTTTTTGTTCTATTACGACGGCTTTTCGTCAGTTCGAGGACCAATGCTGTCCATCCGTTATTTTAATAGCTTTTTTACAGTATAATTTGCGTTATATTGTACTCGTGTACTTCAAGTAGTACCAAGAACCTTTTCGGATATTTTTAGAGCTCGAAAAATTGTATTACCTTGGCAACACCGGAAGCCGCATTGATAAGAACCTCTTGGGTTGTATTTGAACAGGCGTGTGTGTTAAGACGTAGACATCGCGTATAGCGCTATTCACCTTATTACACCAATTAGGACAATGCTTAAGCCCGAGAAAGTCTGAAGAAGTGTGTTATTTTTGCTAATAAAATTTCTTTGTAACTAGCTAGATCCTGAGGTTATTATCTTCCTCAGCATGGCTCATCAGATCAGAGCTGAATCACAATAATAAAAATTTCGTTTATTATGGCGAGCTTGCGAAGACCACTCTTCAGTTCTTTTGCTGAAAGAAATCTCACCGGTTCCCAGCGCGGCTGCTTGGGACCGTACGCGTGCAGTACTTGAAGATGGCACTGTCCTTGCCATCTTGGGAATTGCAGTGCCTAGGATATTCTAGAAAAGGCATTTTTTTTCTTATTTTTTAATCAACTAAAATGGGCAATCTCTGCAAAGTGACCAAATAAATATTGACACTGATGTACTATCGCCGACACAAAAAACTGACACTTGAAATTCCATAAGGAGGAAATTGGCTCTCGTTAACACTATGGTGTATGCCTTTTCGGAACTTACAAAGATATCGTTTATGCATACAGACCAGTTCGCTTATTGTTTACCTGTTTTCCCAAACAGGTAAACTCTGAGGTTCTGAGAGCATTTTCAAGGAGATTTACTTTTTCCTTGTGGGATTTCAAGTGTCCGTTTTTTATGGCGGCGACAGTACTACCCCACGAGATCAACAAACAAAGTCTGCCAACGCACAGGTCTGAAGTTCTGAAAAACAAATATCTCCTGAAACAGAAGAGCCTGACTGTAAATTATGATAGCACACGGGTTTCGTGTGTGAGAGTTCGTGAGTTGAACAGACATTCGTTCGTTTCATACTTTTCCGTTCGAGCCTATGAGATGTTTGAGCTAATCTTAATAATCGCTCTGACTTCGAAGGTAAGTAAAACAAAGAAAAAAGGAATCGACTTCGATTCTACAGATAGCAACTCGACTCTCAACCCCGCGTCCGGACGTGCCCATTCGCAATTTGAGTCCAAAAAGAAACAAAAACTAAAAGTAACCTTTGCTGTAAAACTGACAAACTAGAAAACTTATTCAGCTTCAACTACGCGGTAGTGGCTTACACACAAAAGCTCAAATCAAGCCCCAGATTCATTCAGGGCCAAAGACTATTACTACTGATCACAATGATACCATCACAGTGCACAAGATCCAGATTGCACAAATCAGACTGACCAAAAATCAACACAAAAAAAAGCCCTCGACTTTAGTTCTGTGGCAATGGTAAGTGAGTAAGGAAATATTCAGATCATCGATCGGATCCCTTCACGGAGAAGGATCGCGGTTTTCACAGATAGCTACGGTATTTGAGGATCTTCGAGCGATTTGCAGAGATCATAATTATCATGTACAAACTGGATGAAATTGACCCTGTGAGGAGCAATCATCGCTCGTTTATGACTCAAAATGATGCCCGTGATTGAAAAAGATCTTTCCGCACTGGCACTTGTGGCAGAAAGGGACAACTTTTTGCGAGCTAGTGCGGCAATCCAAGGGATTTGGCCAGAGTATGTCCTCCAAAATTCGAGTGCGCTCCAGGGTTTGCTTCTTGCGCTTTCACTTGCAAGCGTCAGGTACAGATCGATTTGGCGCCGAATTATTTCATCATGAGCGTCGGAGTCAGACGACGCAGCTGACGCAAACCTCTTGGCAAGGGTTCTTACCCTACTCTGTCGTGGTTTCTTGGAACAGGGGTCATCAGTTTCAGAGGCGCAATCTTCGTCACTATTCGGTTCAACATTGGCAACTACAACTTGTTTGGCTTCAGGACTTTCGTCACAGAACACAGCAATATCACAGGCTTTAACATTATTTTTCACAGCATGGTAGAGGAACTCTCGCTTCGAGATATCTTTCACACTAAGATGTTCATCTATTTCTTTAATCTGAAACACCTGAAAGTCTAGAAGAGCGGCTAAAACCATGTCATCGTCACGCGGCATTCGGTATTCATATTTTGTCGCTAAACATCTTTTCAGCTCCTGGATAGGAAAGCTGTCGTCATCGGAAATCTCGAGCTTTTCTCTAAGTACAGCCCTGAACAGAAGAGCAAGACTAAGCGTTGGATACTGCTCACCTTCCAGAGTTTCAACCGCTTCAGCAAAGCTGCCTAGCAGCTTGTTGAGTTCTGTGAGAAGGTTAAGTTCGTCGTCGTCAAATATTAGCTCGCGTTTTCCCAATCTACCAAGGAGGATGTTGACAGCAGATATGTGGCTTTTCAAGCTTTTCAGCATCAGGTAAGTGGCACTCCAACGTGTTGGCAAATCACGGGACAAACTTCGCGGCTGAATAAACGTTGGAGGCGGTGTGCTTTGAAGCTCAGACGCTACCTGATAAACTGGGATGCTTTCGTCAGCTTCTAAAATCTCTGCAACTTGCGAAATAGATTCAACTACAAAAAAGTCTTCTGACCTCAAATCAGCAATCTCTTTTCCAAGTTCTGCTCCTCTGTACACAAGGCTTTTGACGATTTCTCGACTTTTGATTACAAGGTTCTGAACCTCCGCAACCTTGGAAATCCCATCCACTGTTATAAGGTTGTGGAGACCATGGGCCAAACAATCCCTCGAACCTGACTCGCTTCTGTCAAGGTAGCATGCCTTCACAATATTTGCACCTCTGTCGTGAACCAGAGTAAGATGCTTGCCTGCAGAAAAAACATAAAAATAAAATAAACAATGCTGATCCCCGCTAGTTATGGTCTCTCTTTAATAGTTTTTCGACCTTTGCAGAATTACAGAAGAACTGCAACTAGCTTACTGCTAGTGATTTACTGTCAAATAGCCAGAAGAAAAACAACAACTCAAAACTGCAGGCAAAATGTTGCGCCTCTCTAGATGAAGAGGAGACAGGTAGAGACAGATACCACAAACAGTATGTCCCAGACTCCCGGTTACTGTACTGTGCCGAAGACTTCACAAAAAGCTGAAAATCTACATTCTGTTTATCAAAATATAACACAATTCTATATAATACATTGTACAGATTAGGTTGTTCTGTACAAGTTTTAGCTTAGCCTCCCATGTGTTAACTACCTGATGGGCTAAGAAAAGGATTAGGCGACAGTTTTGTTATAAATAAAGACCCTTGAAACTTAAATATTTTCTGGTTCTGATTCTGAAAAATCTTTGTAGAGGTGCTTGAGGCAATCTGACATGTGCATGAAGCAGGTGCAGAGGTAGAAGCTCATCTGAATTTAACATGGGCTTTCATGGTTAAACTGGTATGCTCACCCCATTACTTTCCAGATTGCCTCAAGCACTTGAACTAACTAGTTATGCCCTGTTTTTTTCACTTTGTCTAAGAAGAACAGGTAAGCGAATCCTTTAGGCTATTAACTCAAAATCAATCATTAACTGATGATCAAGTGATGTGATAAGCTCTGGATTAACTAATATGATACTTTTGTAGTTTTTTTTTTCAGAAAAAGTTCAGCTAAAATGGCAGAGCTTGTGTATTCAGAATTACAAATAAAATATGAGTACATACCTTCTATTCCGAAAAGCTTCATGCATGCTCTGAATTCTTTTCTAATATTTTCTGCTGTATGTTTCTCTGCATTCAGACATGATGTTGTCAGAGTCACACCTTTCATTTGAAACTTCGAATCCAGGTACACAAGTCTGTGACATTGGTATCCAAGGCGCCTGTGGCCATCAGTCCAAATATCAATAGCTAAAGTTCCTGCTCCATCCATGATCTCTTTGGGATCAGTAACCAGATTTTTAATCAGAGAGAAAGATTTATCATAAATGTCCTGTAGGGCACTTTTCGCCAGTGTTCTTTCAGATGGAATATCATTTTTGCCATTTCCGATAACATCATATTTCTGAAGAAAATCTCTGAAGCCAGGCTGGTTGACTATCCCAAATGGCTGCAGATCCCTACAGCAAAAAAGAGCAATATCTCGTCCAAAGAGGTGCTTTTCAGATGTAGACATCTGAAGAGAAGAGCGTTGCCTCTTTTTTGGAACAAAAAAATCAGACACTTTTGAATTCTCTGTCTTAGCTGGGACTTTGCTTCCACTCTCTTTGTCTTTAACTTGAGCTGCTTGCTCCTTTTCCAGGTAAAAAGTTTTCTGGACTGTCTCTTCGTTGGCATGGGCAGCTTTTAGATGCAAAACCATATTTGTTGTGCTGACAGAGTTTTTGTAACGTATGATACACGAATACACTTTTTTAAGGGGAGCATTTTTGTCCACTTTTTGCGACTGATGGAGACACAGTTTGCAATATACAAAGCCAGAGTCAACTACCTTGAGTTCTGCGCCCACACTGCACTGCAGATCTCCAAAAAATTTCCATGCATGGCTTTTCCTTGCACTGTTTGTACTGACTTTGAACTTTTCAATTGGCTGATGCCCGAAATCCTTCACAGAAAAGCTCATATCCACTTGATCTAAACTGTGTCTGAATGAAACTAAGCCACAGGTGGGAGAACTTTTGAATTTTAGCGAGAAACAGTCTTTCAACATGAAGCTTTATCCCTACTGTATGTTCTCAAATCCCTAAAACCCGAACTCGGAAGTAAAAAAAAAAAAGCTATACGCCGATAAAGCTGTCGGCGGCGTAGTCACGCCGACACCGCGGCGGCGTGGTCGGCGCGCCACTGGATTTTCGGTGGCGGCGCCGCCGGGGTCAAATCGGCGGCGTCGCGGTCGTTTTCGGCGCGGCGCCGGGGTCTACTCCATAGCCAGCCTATAGCAGAAACAAATCTTTAATTATTGCGTGAAATTTCCCTTTCATATTTTCTAGTGAACCTTACCTGTGATATTTCCAAGTGAACAGTGAATTTTCTCTTTCATATTTCCCCATGAATTTTACCTGTGATATTTCCCATTGAATTCTACCATTGATTCCTCGTTTGAAATTAGCGGAGCGGCACCGTGAAATTGCGTGAATTTTCCCCTTGATTTTTCCCAATGAATTTTCCCCATGATATTCTCCAGTAAATTTTACCTTTGATATTTCCTAGTGAATTTCATCCTTGATATTTCCCTGTGAATTTTACAATTGATTATCTTTTTAAATTAGCGGCACCGTGAAATTTCCCTTTGATATTTCCCCGTGAATTTTTCTGGTGATTTCTCCTCGTGAAATTTGATCGAAGTTGCGTGAATTTTACCCGTGATTTTTCCCCATGAATTTTCCCCATGATTTCTCCTAGTGAATTCTACCATTGATTTCTTTCCATCTTCAGTCAATATCTATTTTATTTGTATTTCCCTGTGATATTTACTCCTGATTTTTACCTATGATTTTTTCATTCAGAACATTTTGTCCTATTTGGTATTCCATACTCTTCTTCTTCTTTTAATCATTAATGGCATCGGGACAGCTGGAGAGCGCGACCCTTTTCGCCTTCCGGTTGATCTTCTTCTAAGAAGTTGACGGGTTGGTCTATGGCACCTATAGTTCTTGTTATTTCAGTTTAAAATTTTTTCATTTTCTACATCAGCGTTTTCAGGCTCGAGTTTCTCAACCCGTGTTCGTCACAGGTCGTTTTTACGGAGTGCCCATCCCAACACGGGTTTCGTGTTTGTGGCTTCAAGCGTTTTTAGCTTCCGTGTTTCGGTAAAGTATCAAACCCTGTGCCGGGTTCTGTCATGTAAAACACAGGCGCTGAAAACGGGTGACAGCTGGGTAACTGCGCAACGTGTTAGGATTCGAGTTCATCATGCTAATTTCTGAAAACGCAACTCAGGCTGTCACTCATTCCAATCTTGTTCAGCCTCTGACGGACCGAACGAAAAATAATAAGCGGAAAAACAACTTCTCCGATCTGTACACTGTTTCAAGGTGTTTTTCTCGGCTAAGGAAACCGGCCAACATAGTCTTCAGTTCGGTACGGAAAACAGTTTTCCATATAGACTGTCGGAAAACAGTTGTCCGTGGGTCGTAGTATCGTAAATGCCCTACCGGCGATACTTGGCGGTCTAGATAGAATAATGTATATGGATAGAAAGATTAGAAAGGCTGAACAGTGGAACAGGTATTAAATTAATAAGGGTACTGAAGCCCTACCAGAACTGAGAGAGAGATACTGACTGACTTGGAACAATGTAAAGGCTCTTATGGGTCTGGACTTACTACAGTTACCCCAAGTAGAGACACAAAGAAAACACTGACATACAGTAGAGGTATGCTTATGTGAACACCTCTCTAGATTTGTCCATACCTTGTCTTTGTTTCTGGCTTCTAAAACAGCCAAAGAGAAAGGAAAAATAAAAAACTTTATATCATTGAACAGCTAACTGTTTCAGCAATCCTTCTGGCATTAAAGAACAACTAAAATATTTTTATTGAAATAAGTTTCCTATTTAAAAACTTCTCTTTCTTCCTTTTGTTGGTTCGGATTCATCATTAGCGAAGGAAATAGCTTCGGATAGAGCCACCTGTCGGTTCGGACTCGCTACTCTCACAGTGAAATTACGCGCCGCTGTCTCGGCCAGATGTCATGCAATTCGCGGTGGCTAATGGTTTTTTATTGCGTTATGTTTTTTTGTGTATCTGTGTGTGATTAATTAGTTTTACGTAACTGTGTGAATGAACACAATTAGCTTTGTCAGTTGGGGAAGAGCAGCGGTCAAGGTACTGACTAGTTTCGTATTTTTATTTACATCTGTGTCCGTTGTTCCGGGACGTTTCTTGCGTAAACAAAATTCTTGCGAATGGGTTCACACTAACGCGAATGTTGGGGGACGTTTTCGTGTGGCTGGCTCTGGTCCCGTCGCCCTCCCGTCGAGCTTGACGGACATTTTCGAGTGGATGCCGCTGGGATGTCGTCAATCTTTTTGTCATTTTCGCGTGAACGGATGAACAGGTGAACGGGCAATCCAGCTCGACGGATGCCTCCAGTTCAACACCGCTCCGAGGGCAGCGTTTAGCTGAACAGGGATATTGTTTAGACCTTCCACTCATATGCTCGCATCCAGCTAAATGGGTATTTTTGCGTGGACGGAGCCCATCTTCCTCAGCCGTTCAAGGCCCTATCCGTTTTCTCATTTTCGCGTGCACGAGATCACCCGTTCAGCTGTACAGCCATCCACGCGAAAACGTCCCCTTGCTACATTGTCCGTTTTTAGTTGTTTTTTCTTTGTCAGCCCATTTTTTCGAGTTTATAACTCCTGTTCACAATCACACGGAAACCCCATTCACGTCATGGGAGGTGGCGGGAGGCACCTGCCGTTCGCTCTCGTTCGGTCTGCTTGATCTAGCCTAGCGCACCTGTTGACAAAAATGCGCTTAATTTCGGAACGCTAGGTGCCGTTTTTCGGACTGTCTGGATCTTATAAGAAGAATCAGAGTAAAACAAAGCCAAAAGATTCAAACTTGTGATGAAATCTGGTTAATCTAGATGTAAATTCAGCGTTTCTGATAAGTAGAAAGCCCAAAAAGTTGCCTGGTATGGTTTAATTGTTTTCTTCGGCGAAATCCTATGTCAACAAACGTTCACATAAGCATACCTCTACTGTACCAGATCGAGTCAGCATATAGCAAGTATGTTTGTGCTTTTATTCAAACAATGTTTGCAACGGATACGTCAGCTATGATTTTTCATCAGCGATATTTCGGCCCTTCTTGGCAAGGGTCCTCTTCAGGCTGTCAATCTTCTGGTTCAACTTCGGGGAAGGAAACAAACCTGTAATCAGGTAATCAGGATTACAGGTTTGTTTCCTTCCCCGAAGTTGAACCAGAAGATTGACAGCCTGATGAGGACCCTTGCCAAGAAGGGCCAAAATATCGCTGATGAAAAATCATAGCTGACGTATCCGTTGCAAACATTGTTTGAATAAATGTTTCAAAGTCAGCTTCGGCTCAAAGAATATTTATCTACGAAGTACCGATTACAGGTTTGTTTCCTTCCCCGAAGTTGAACCAGAAGATTGACAGCCTGACGAGGACCCTTGCCAAGAAGGGCCGAAATATTGCTGATGAAAAATCATAGCTGACGTATCCGTTGCAAACATTGTTTGAATAAATGTTTCAAAGTCAGCTTGGGCTCAAAGAATATTTATGTTTGTGCTTTTGAGGATCTGAGATATCTCTGACCAACTCGGTGCAGTCTAGTACACTAAGCCCTTCTTTGATACCCATGCTCAAATGGCGTGGCATCAGTGTAGCCAATTGGTGCACGTTCGCGCCATTCTGGCACCATTTGGGTATTGTTTTAGGCGGCTACACTTTAAATTTGTAATGGAGCATTTGTGCACATTCCAGCACATTCCCCTAAATCTCTGCATCAATTTGTAGATATTTCACAAGATAATATCACTTAGATTTTAAATTTTAATATTGAGGGTTGCAGCAGGGTTGCGGGGGCAATTGTCACAAGTTTTGCTAGGGGGGTGAGATGAGGGGTAACTACTGCAAAATATACTACTTTTAAAGTGTTAAAATATTTTAAAATACAGTAAGTTGAAGAGTAAATAGTGCGAGGGTTTCTTCAACAGCTGTATGGCAGTAGAGCCCTGTAGAAGAAGTGTCAAGATAACAGCCGATTGGTTGTCTATCATTGTCATTGTGACGTCAAATTTGATACACTGCAGAGCAGTAGCGGGTAATCGACCAGTCATACACAAATCCTAAATTTTTGGGCATGGTGCCCCAAAGTCTGGGCATGCCCGGACTCATGTGCATGGTGCCCATACGTTGGTTATTTAATTAATAAGCCCTTATTATGTACTGACTGACTTGGTATTAATGAACAATGCAAAGGCTTTCTCCTTTTATGGGTCTGGACTTACTTCAGTTACCCCAAGTAGAGACCCAAAGAAAACATCTACAGACCAAAACGTATCCAGAGAGGTATCTCTGACCAAATCGAGGCAGTCTCCAGGGGGAGCTCCATCCAAACGACCTACGCTCTTGGCATGGGGTGAAATTCAAAATTCTCGTTTGTGAGCCAGGCGCCGGTGATGGGAAGATGCCATTTTTTCTTATAAGCTTATAAGCAAAAAAAATGGGGATGTGAACTGGTTAGATGAATTTACCTTCGGGCGGGATCACTGTTCCTATGGCCAGCTTCTACCAGACTATTGTAGTGGTTTGCAAACTCTGTTCACAAGCCCCTTGGTAG